>REGL01000070.1:205388-250537 GCA_004194395.1 Aurelia aurita complex sp. Pacific | reverse complement strand
AAAAAAAAAAAAAAGCATGGCTCCCTGTAAAGCAGTATGTAAATATTGAGTGGATTACCATGGATAAAAAAGTTAAAATGAAATGAAATGAAATGAAATGCTCAAATACAAACATTCACTAATCGACGCAAAGTAAAAAGATAAATTCAAAGATTGCATAAATGAGACGCCATGACATGGCAAATAATGTTTTCGTCGTCGCCATTTTCAGGTCCTTTAAGAAGTATCAGCAATCTTCGTTTGAAAATAGTACAAATCAGACTTACATTTGAAACCAGGGTATAGAAGAATGCATTGTACTCCTCCGCAGCCATATCTACGAAAGAAAGGGATTCTTGTATTCATAGATATAACTATGTTACTCAAGAGTACATTTTGGCAGCGGTCTGTAAAGAGTTTGTCTTGGAGCAAACAAAAATGGAATCTTTCAAACCTCTCAACAACGTAATCAAAGAAACTAAACTTAAACGTCCTAAAATTTAACACAAAGTTCAAGAAAAGTAAGCTGGTTCTACCTTTCTTTGCACGTAATATTCTGCCAAGTCTTTGTGCTTCCTAATGTAAGAAAAATGAAGAAATCAAAACCAAAACGCAGTGCTGCCGTAATACGGTTCTATCTCGAAAGATGTACTGTACGTGTACTTCACGACTGATCTATCTTAAAAATAGTTAACGATGAAGAGTTTCCAAGAGATATCATTAGTTTCCAAGAGATATTATTATCCAGCAAATCAAATAGATAAGATTTTCATTTCAAAAACAAAAACAAATTTTTACCTGTCTTCGAGATCCACCATGCGATGATATCTAAAAGACAAATCAAATTTTCATCAGTCTACCGGATGAGAAAAAAGCCTTATAATCTTATAAATATGGGACTTCCTTGCAGCCGTTTCTCACCTTGTCTTTGATATTGTTAGGCGGAGATATCTAATTTGATCAAAGATTTTAGGTCTGCTTTGAAGGTTTCTGCGAGGGAGCATTTTCACAAAAGTGCTACTGTCCTCCGCTCCTTCTTCCTCCCCTCTGTCTTCCTCCGCAACGACAGTACAGAGGCCTCACGCAGGTTATTGGTCGCCGGGCAGAAATTTTGCTATTAGCAAAATAAATTAGTTCGTAAGCAACAAGTGGCATCACATTACAGGCAAATGACAGAGATATAAGGCAACGTAAGTTACGGGCCTGGGCAATCTAAATATAGTCTATTGTATTCCATCGTATTTGATAATCTCGAGAGATTATCAAATCAATTGGACAAATAAAGGCACTCTGTCATCTTTTGTTCTATCTTGAAACTAGGCGTCATATATCCGTCATTTGTCTTGAACGGAACCCTTGTGAGTTGACTTGAAATCAGCGACAAGAACACCCAACATGTGAGTAAGCTTCAAAGAAGATACCCTTACCTGAATCAAGACATTTGCTTCGGGCATATCGAATGAAGTGTCACCAACCTAAGCAATTAACACAAAAGAGTTGTCACAGCAATAAAACACATGTCTAAGGAGAATAATATGCTTACTAGTTGAATCTACACGAAAGACTGCCTCCTTTGCTTCAACCTATTGTCAAACCATGATGTTCATAGCAAATCAGGGCCTGGGAAACTTTTGCCATCCGCGAGAATTGCTTGGTTTTTTTATTTCTCCTTGGTTACATTCTTCGTCTATATTTTTCCCACACATCAAAAACACTTTGTGCGCATATGCACAGATTTCTTGTCATGTAATACCGCTCTCTCAACAGCATCATTGATTTTATTCCCCACAGAACCTAAGATTTGTTGCATCTTCAAGTTGAGTCCACATGTCAGGTAAGCTCAATGATAACAGAAAAGACTAGAGAGTAGGAAAGTTTCTCACGGGCAAGATGTCCAGAGGAAAACAAAGCTATTATTGCAACTAAAAGAAAATAACTTCCAGAATAGCGCTGCAATTAGCCTACGCGTAGACCCATTGTCCCAAAGGAGGAAAGGGTCTACGAAATAAAGAGCAAAAGCTTGCTACTGAGGTTTCCAGATTTCTAGAAACTTAATTTATGCAGCCTTTCTTTCAATCATAGAAATATTTCTATTTCTATGGTTTCAACGCGCTTCACAAATCATTTGAAAAGGGGATTAGAATGATTAATTGGGCGGACGTAGCAAGCCTTTGCTCTTTGTTTCGTAGACTCTTTCCTTCTTTGGGATAATGGGTATACGCGTAGGCTACGCTGCAATTTGCTTTAAAAGCAGTTACTTATTAACTGCGAAGAATATATCTACAACAGGTCTGATGAAATAACATTTTGTTGAAGAACTTGCAAAACTACAAAAGTACACTGCAGTAGGATTCACTTTCTGATGGTGTAAAAATGCAATAAAAAGGAAACAAAAATTACACCATACCTTGGAAATGAAGATAGTATTAACAAGAGGATTGTGGACAAAATTTTGTATGATTTGCAAGCGTTCACCCTGTGTTGTTGGTCCATAAATAAACGGCCTAAAAGAGAATATGACCATATGTCAGAAAAGACATACCGTATAGACGCAAATATAAGGGCAGCACGTGTATAAAAGCAACACGTGTGTACACCCAAAGATAAGGGCAGTGCCTCTGTATACGAGTCTGTTTTCAGAACTCACAAAAAATGAGACATGATGTATTATTTTCAATGATTCTTGTCAAATAACCTGCTTCAAATGCAGTAAATACCCACGTATATGAACCTAAAATTTTGCAAGTCAACCTGGGTTCTAAAACAATGAATACAATGGATAGGTTCTCATAAAATGGTAGCCTAATTGGACCATTTCTGCATGTAGATTCTTAATCCACTAAGTTCTTATACGCGGGTTTTTGCTGTAGCAGTTCTTGTGCACACTTTTCTTTGGTCTCTTAACAAAGTTAGCTCATGATACGTCAAGTCCTACGAATAGTATTCGAGTCCATTTCCTCTTTTGTTTCCACAACGACTAAAAATTTAATCATAAAGAGAATCACACGGATTTATAGCCAAGGAAATATGAGGTATGCTATGCCATATAGGAAATCTGCAAACAATTGACTGATAAATGTATCAATCAATCAATCAATCAATCAATCAATCAATCAATCACTCAATCAATCAATCAATCAATCAACCAATCAATCAATCAATCAATCAATCACCACAAGTGGCCAAAGACTGCATGACCCAGTAGTTAAAATTCCACTTACTTGTTGAGTTTGATTGCATAATGCTTCAGCGCGAACACGTTGTCTGAGAACACTATGATTTTATCGTTCCTCCTACAAACAAAAGACTGTGACAACCAACACGTTCTTTAGTATCATCGAAACTTCTCACAAAAACCCAAATGCTTTATAAAGGTTATAGATTACAAGATATCAGGAATCGGACTCACACAGTTCACATGTGGAAAATTGTATTAAGTTTCCTGAGANAATCAATCAATCAATCAATCAATCAATCAATCAATCAATCAATCAATCAATCAATCAATAAATAAATAAATAAATAAATAAATAAATAAATAAATAAATATCAATCAATCAATCAACCAACCACTCAATCAATCAATCAACCAATCAATCAATCAATCAATCACCACAAGTGGCCAAAGACTGCATGACCCAGTAGTTAAAATTCCACTTACTTGTTGAGTTTGATTGCATAATGCTTCAGCGCGAACACGTTGTCTGAGAACACTATGATTTTATCGTTCCTCCTACAAACAAAAGACTGTGACAACCAACACGTTCTTTAGTATCATCGAAACTTCTCACAAAAACCCAAATGCTTTATAAAGGTTATAGATTACAAGATATCAGGAATCGGACTCACACAGTTCACATGTGGAAAATTGTATTAAGTTTCCTGAGAACAAGTGACATTTTTATGGTTTATCTATCAAGAAGAGGGAGATCGTTTAGCCATATTTTAATGGATGTCACGCCTTAAACGCAGTAGCACTTAGTAACAGTGGGTTAAAAATACATCTGCCCTGGGATTATTCTCAATGTTTATTTTCACTCATTCACAAATTGAGGAAGAGCACCTTAGGATTTCAAATTCGAAAACAAATCTATCTTTGAATTGTATCCAGGGTAATCTCTAAGCTACTGGGTTTAATGTTTTTCAAAGCTTCTGCTTTCAGCAGTAAATATGCAGTATTCATGGCCTGCGTAGGGCAAACGATGGAGTCCCAGACCGACTCAAGGAGAACTGCTAAAGCCATTTAAGTCAAAATAAAAACTCAATACTATGGAAACAATGAAAACCAAGAGATTTTTTTATAATAAGCATCAATTTGAAATTTTTTAAATCATGAGCCATGAAATCAAATATTGGCCAATCAAATAGGAAGACAATCTCTCACTCTCTGCATGTAAGAGAAAAAAAGGAAATTTTTTCGATTTCAATTGGATGTTTGAATCCCAGCCTTACCTTTCATGAAATCTGATGAGAAACTGTTGGAAAAGAAGATTGTGATTATCACTATTATCATCATTATAAACACTCAAACCATCATAACCAATAACAGAAAATATAAAAATAGAAAGACAACTGCTGAAATCAAGATTTCGATTATAAAATATTCTCCGGTGCTTTACATTGTCAAGTAGCTAAGTATCTATTGCTAACAATTTACATAGAACCAATTGAACGCCTCAACGGTATTACATGAAATAGAAGTTTTTGTAAAAGCCGTATTCTACCAGCAAACGTTCAACATTTCATAGCCCATGCAAGATTGAAGTTCCATTCGCTAAGCATATTTGAATGACGTAATCAAGTATTCTTTGAAAAACGACAATGTACTGAGAAAGTTATAAATAACAACGTTTCGGGCTTTGCTCTTCATCAAGTGTGAAAGTAAGGTCAATGAAAGTAAGGTCAGTTTACCTTACTTCACACCCGATGAAGAGCAAAGCTCGATCGAAACGTTGTTATTTATAACTTTCTCAGTACACTTTCGTTTTTCAAAGCATACTTGATTACATATGCCTACGACGTACCACATACAAAAAACATTGTTACATATTTAAATGATACCTAGTTAAATTCTAGGTATACTTTAGGTCTTTGTAATAAATAGAAAGATAGTTGTTTTGAAATAATCTAAACAGCCGATCAAAGAACACAGGGGTTACTAACCTCGCAGGCTCGAAATTTGTTCGGATTCATGACAAATAGAAGCTGTAATAAACAAATGCGAAAATCAATCATTGATCTTAGCATCATAAATGAATTTACTTTAACAAATCTTAGCTAGCTAATTTTCATTTATCAAATCGTTATTCATTAGAATTTCGAAGTTGGATTAAACAGGCATCTTTATCAAAATTCCCATACACCGCGTTTGGCATGGACACCATTTGACCGTGGTAATTCGTTTTCGATATGTACGCAACCAGCCACAATAATGCTCCTAAAGTTTAGAACGATAATTGACTTTTCGGACAAATAATAAACAGTTAAACTAACATTCCGTTACATACCATTCGCTTTCTGCTCTGAATACCAAGGTACTCTCGATAGAATTCAGGCACCATGGGACACCAAACCTGTAACAAATTCAGTTCAATAACATTAAAAACGAAATATATTATGTGTGTAATTTCTGATTGCTTATCGCAAAAATAACACGAAAGTCGGTTGACCAATGAAAACCGCCGTCTCTTGGCTTTGAATGAATAAATGAACATAAATGGACTTTTATTCATCCACCCTCAACTGGTAGGCTAAAATCACCACAGAGAATGCTTTCTCTAAGACGAGAAAAGCAAAATATCCAGGACCATGGCAAAGTTCGAAAAAGTCGTAGTTATGAATTAGTTATCTTCATGCACACGCACGCAGTCTCTTTCTTGTGATTCCTAGCCTCTTATTGAAAATTAGTATAATTTCGCACAATTAGCATAATCTTTGCAATTAGCGAAGCTACAGTTTTCAGATCTGGTCATACACTCTGATAATTAAATTAGTCTCGGGGAAGGGGTTGGAAAGATGTTGTTATTTTATTATGATATTTATCCACAAAACCCTATCAGCTCTATTAACAAAACAACAACAAAACCATAATACTCTAAATCCTATAATACAAACAAACAAAAAAGAAAAATCTACAGAATGCTGTTCTTCCTAGGGATCGTGCTTTGGGAATCATTGCTGACTTAGCAAGAAATCCTTCAATTTCTTTTTGAAAGTGTAAATTGTAGGACTAGTTCTGATGTTCAATGGAATTTCATTCCAAACTTTGGCTCCTGAATAATGGAAACTCCTCTTTGAAAATTCCAAATTGTGCCTTGGCACGTCAATATCTAATGAGTTTCTTAATGTATAGTTAGATAGCTGTGACCTTGTTAAGAACCTTCCTTTCAAGCTGTCAGGGCACAGATCATTAGTTATCTTATAAATCATGATAGCCCTGTCATATTTAATCAAGCTTGAAACAGACAGCCAAGTGCATCTCCAGCCATCTTTTAGTCTGGAGTTCTCTATAAGCGTGCAAGCTCTGTTCTGCAGACGCTGAAGGTGATCAAGTTTGGTGTCAGACAGACTGCCCCATATTTCATCACAGTATCGTAAATGACTCTCAAGCAGTGCCCTGTAAACTTGATCCAGCTTTGTCTGTGGGAGGATATTCTTTAGCTTTCGGATAGAGGAAAGTCCACTTTTTATTTTACTTTTGACTTTCTTATACTGTGCAGTCCACGACAAAGTTTCATCGACAGTAACCCCAAGGTATTTTACTTCGTGGGTCCTTTTGATTTCTTCTCCGCCTATATCCAGATGGACAGGATTTTGGATACGGTTTAACTGCTGCTTATGGCCTATAAGCATGAATTCCGATTTTTTGGTATTTAAACTCATCTTGTTTTGACGCATCCATTCTGAGATATTAGTTAACTCATTTTGTAAATCGCTGCAGAGTTCTTCCATATCTTCAGCAAAACAGGTTACACTGGTATCGTCCGCATACATATTCGGAGTACAGTTTTCAAGGCACTGCTCAAAGTCATTCACATACAAGATGAAAAGAAGGGGACCAAGGCACGAGCCCTGAGGAATGCCACACTGAATATATTTTTGGCTAGAGCTGTGGCCACTAACGTGACAATATTGCTGCCTTTCAGCCACATATGGGGGCAAGATTAGTTATCCGAGCTTCCATTCATATCACATGACACTTCTAAAAAGAATCAAATTTATATCGCTGAGAGCATGTTATTACAACATACGCAACGTGATATCTGTTACTCTTCATAAAATATGAGGCCTAACATGACCCAGTGAACCTCACTTTTCCCTGGCATCATTTACCGAGTCTTGAAAACAAGAACATACCTCAGCACATTGTACTCGTGCAAGATACCCATTATTCTGTAATTCCATCCAATTCGCTTCGTAAAGTTTTGGTCCAATAAGAAAATTCAAATCCTAGCGAGAAAACAGAATTATTATCAGTCACAGAGAATTGATTGATAAATACCAAATGCATACGATAAAGTAAAAATAAAGCTTTAGATGACGAGTATGAAATTGAAATTGGCAATCTTCGAATAGAACTTTATGAAAATGTAAAGAAACAAAGCGGATGCCAGCATCGTAACCAATCAGTCTAGACACACTAATGCTAGCCTGCGCACAGCCTCAACTCCCCCTCCAAGAAAAGTCGAGGCGGAGCTGAGGTTGTGCGCAGGCTACACTAATGCAGGTTTTGGTCACGGAGAATAAATTTCATAGCGTTTTCGTTCTTATCGCGGTAAAGACCTAGATTTATGATTACTCAATTCTGTAAATACTACATTTCCAAGCATAAAATTTGTTAACAGTCTAACATCATATTCTGGGGCACTATAAATATCTGACATTTTATGATGCAATAGCGCACTGCTGAAACCCCGACCATTTCTTAAAATCTCGATCTGACATCATTTAGCGTCTAACTGAGGACAGAGAGTCTATAAAGCATTATTATGTATTCTGTTTCACTCTTTATTTTATAACTTCTGTAGTCAAATGAGAAATCTAACATACTTACCGCAATTTTATCATCTTCTCTAACCAAAGTAGCAGTCAACCCCAGCTTTGTATGTGCATTTACGACTAGGATAAAAACATGAATTTGATAATTATCAAAAGGCTTACAGTTTAATACATTCAACCATCTAGGGGCTTGAACACTCTGAAATTTCAGCCTTATTGTTCCATAACTCATACATGAGAATGGCGGGCCACAAAATGACACGGCAGAACAGTTTCGCACGGGTTTAGCACTCAGACACACATTGAACATTCTGTGACTTACAATGACTGATGGTTCTGGCCCCTCCCACATTGCTTCTGACGTTAAAAGTATTCCTTCAAGGACGGAATAGACTGAAATGAATTAGTTTGCTCGGTTCAAGCAATCGCCAATATTCCCCCAACAAATGCTCAAAGCTGTATCTGTTTTGATACCCCTTTTGTATGATTGGCATAATCTCATAAATCAAACATCATATAAATAACTGAAGTCTGTCTCAAATTAAATGTCAAGTGAGATTTGCGAAAACGCAAAATTACTCATTAGAAAATCCCAATTGTTTTCATTCATGGAAATTTTCACGTGCCAGTAATTGGAGACAGACTTTAATTACAAGTATAGATTGTCATAATTCCAATTTTGGTTTGGATAAAGCATTTTTTTTTTCTATAACAACAAAACCTAATTCTAAATAAAAGGAAATACTATTTACATGTGCCATTCATGGCGGGGAAAGACACTAGGTCATCTGGTCCCCACCATGGATGACACTTACAATTCAACTGTCAATTTCATAAACAAAAATGAATGAAAAAAAAATAAATAAAAAAATTCATACAACACATCAACGATACAACACAGATAAACGTGACAGACAAAAGCCGAGAAAAGGATGCTACACAGGGTGGATATTAGCATGCTGAGATTTTTTTCAATGGAGCCGCTTAGTTTTCTCTATGAACGAAATTGTAGCTTCCAAAATCATTCTGTTTGAGACAATGTTTAATTTCTCAGCACCAAACAACAAGAGGTTACCAAGTGCCTCGTTATCCAAAACTGTAACGTCCAATAGCGGGATGTCTCCAAGCTGGCCAAAGAGATCTCTGCGAGCATTTTCAAAAAGAGGGCAGTGCAGGAGGTAATGTTCATTATCCTCATTTGCAACACCGCATATACACAAGGGACTTAAACAATCAAAGTTGTGCCTAAATCGATGCTCATTTAGGGGACTAAAACCGACTCTAAGTCTTGTTAGATTTCTTATACCGGTAATATTATGCACATTATAAACGGATCTACACGGAGGACGTATTTGAGCAAGCAATTTGCGTTTGAACTCCCCAATCGAAACAGAATTTCTGGTATCTTCATCTAGCAGGTTCCATTCGCAGGGAGTACTTTGGAAGTATGCATTGGAAAAACGAACTGTTCTGCTTACAGGCTGCGCGTATGAACGACTTGACCTTAAATGATATGGCACTTCTCGCTCTGAAGGGATTTCATTGAACAAGTAAGCCGGGGACATACTTTTACGCAGGTTGAAAAAATGACACAGTCGTCGATACCATCTTCTTTGGTAAAGATTTTCCCAACCAAGTTCATTGAGAATCCTTTGCCCACTTGTACCTTTCCACGCTCCTGATACCGCTAACGCAGCAGAGTATTGCACTTGCTCTAGCTTTTTAGTGAAGCTTTGCCTCATTTCAGGATCGTGCTTATGATACAAAATGTCACCATAGTCAAGGTGAGGTCTGACGTGAAGCTTATAAACTTGATCGAGTACTTCCCTTTTGACGTACCTGGATAAGTATTTAATGATACCAATACCTTTACGAGCCTTAGCAATAGCTTCCTTGATATGGCTTTGGAAATTTAGTTTGTCATCAAGAATAATACCGAGATGCTTATGTTCGTTCTTCCTTGACACTTCGTCATTTCCTAATATTAGCACAGGATGATTTGGTTTATTTCTTTTTGTTGAAAAAATAACCTCTTCGGTTTTATCTGCATTGAATTGCATTTTCCATTGCCATGCCCATAGTCTAACTCTCTCCAGATCCCTATTTAGACCCTCAGCTGTTTCTCCTTCACCATTCACAACAGAAAAAAGCGATGTGTCATCTGCAAACAGTTTGATATCACTGTGGACATTTTCAATAAGATCGTTTATATAAACAAGGAAAAAGAGAGGACCCAGGACTGAGCCTTGTGGAACACCTGAAGAAACCACCTTCCATTCAGAGCTTTTACCATTTAGCAAGACACGCTGGCTACGATTTGACAAAAAGCTGCGCAAAAGAACAAGAAGCTTTCCAGATATTCCGGATATTTCAAGTTTGTAAAGCAACCCATCATGCCAAACTCTGTCAAATGCTTTCGACAGATCAAGGAATACAGCTCGAGTTTCTTTGCTAGGCACCTCTTCAAAAGCAACATATATTTTATGCGTAATCAGTAAAAGTTGGTTGATGGTAGAATCCCCAGGACGAAAACCAGATTGATGAGGTGTCAACATTTGATTGGTAGATAAATATTGATAGATTTCGTCAAAGATGATTTTTTCCAGAATCTTTCCACAGATAGGCAAGAGTGATATGGGGCGATAGTTCTTTTTATTTTGTCTGCTGCCCTTTTTGTGGACTGGGATGATATTTGCTCTTTTCCAGCTGGAGGGGTAGACCCCAGTTTCAACGCACTGTTTGAAAATCAAAGACAATGGCTCAACAAGGCAGTCATCGCAGATTTTTAACATTGCAATAGAGATACCATCGCATCCATGAGCTTTATTACTATCATAGTAAAGCATCTATTAAAGCATAAAGCATCTATTAAAGATAAAGCATCTATTAAAGATTCTAAAATTGTAATGTCTTACTTGTAAGTACTCTTCTGAACTGCTTTGCCGGGATTGTGTGAACCTCTGAAACAAGAAGAAACCAAGATTTCAGAGCTGAGAATAAAATGAGTCATTAGGTGACAAAAATGATCTTAGAATGAAATCTCCAAAATGCCAAAACTTCCTGGTTATGTTTGGTGGTTCAAGTCATCGTCTAAGTTATCAAGAAAATCTGAAAGATTCAAACGACCAAGTATGAAAGTGGGCATAATGACACAAATACGCAAAATCATAAATCACCAAAGTTTCAATCAAAATTATCTTCCTGTTTGGAGACGAAAGCAATTTACAATCTACCCAACTTCATAAAAATTGGTTCAGTTTAAAAAAAAGGCTTTCAAAATTAAAATTTATGAGTTTTTAAATTCAGTAAACGGGAGAAATTAATACAGCCTACCGTCTAATATCATTAGTCCCCATTCGGACGAACGTAAAAATTCCATTATCTAAAACAGAGAGAAGAACTTTATTGTATGACAGAAATTGCAAATAAAAAATGGAAAGTAAATTTTACTATAGCCTGTGTACCAGACTCCAGAAAAGATGAATTTTCGTAATGAGGTCTAAAAATAAATTGAACTACATTTACTTGATGAAATAAAAAAGGAAAAAACGCTGGCATTGTATCAAATGTTCTGAATTCTGCAGAGATGCAATGTGTCACCCTTAGTCAACATATACACTGCTAAGCATGTGAGTGATTGGTCATAAAAATTTGAAAAATTCTTAATGAATAAAATGCATCTGTTTACCTGTTCTGATTCATATGATCGTCTCATTGTATGTGCAACCATTGAGTATGTCGTAACAGCAACTTGACAATCTATAATTCCAATTAGAAATCATATTTCTAGCATAGGTTCCAAATCTTTAAAAAGGCTGGTGTAAAATTCAATGACCTATTTCTTTGAACTGAATGACTTCAAAGAAACTTTAGCTAATTCTCTATAATTCTACTGTTGGAATTTTCTGAAATCTTCAATATTTTCAGAATTAGAGTGTTTTTCTTCTTTTTCAAGAATTCAAGAAAAATTTCCAAAAAACTTAAAACCATCGTAATTTCTAAACTGTTTGACGTAACATGAAATAATTTCGAAGAAAACCATAATTTATGAATGCCTACAATATGGTATCAAGCAAAAGTCTGTCAATCATCTCGTTTATGATTTAGAAATTTTACGACGTCACATCCTCAAATGAGTTGAAATGTAAGATACGCTGTAATTTCCAAAAATATTCAAAATTTCTGAAAAGTCCAACGGTAGAAATATAGATAAGTATCTGAAATTTCTTTCAAGCCATTCAATCAGCAGAAATAGGTCATTGAATTTTACACCCACCTTTTTACGCTGAGATAAAGATTTGGAACCTATGCTATATTTTCTCCGTGCAACCATATCTTCACACAAGCATTGAAAATTTGCTACGCTTCCTCAATCTATCTATGAAGAGGGTGATCACTCTAAAAACAACCCCCTTAAAAATATTTCATTCTGTTATTATTTTCTGGTAATTTTCGTACCGATGAATTACAAGTTTCTTGATAAAGTTTTTCAAATGGTGTCATTTTGAAAGGAAACTTAGCCTGAACCGATAACATACGGAACAATCTGGGCCTATTGACAGACAGTCCCCTTATTTACGGTCTTTGAATTGACTTGAACTGATTTCTTTCTCATTTCAGTAATTGCAACGACATATTAGTTCGAAGGAGCAAGACTACGACGATTGTAGACAGTCTAGATAACGTCACATCGAGCCTAAAATTTTCTGTCGCCAGGAAAGGAGGAACAGACTTTCATTATTGATGTGCACACTTATAAACTTCATTCAAAACTGTCAAAAATCTATAAAGGCGTGTCAATGTGAAAGAGACCCTCTCAGGGTTTCTGGGAGGGCAACTGTCAATGGGAGGGTATCAGTGTCGACTTTCAATGATGATTGTGGGAAATAAATGAGCTTTTCGGATTTCAAACGGTGCGGGAGTTCATTTGCAACGCATAAATCCATAAATCTTGTCTACGTAAGATGTTTGATGAAAAATAATTCCCATGTAATAATTTCACGATGGTTTGGTGATTAAGATCAATCCAGCGAATTAACAGGGAAGATCAGAGCTGCCAATACAGGGAGGAAGAAAGACAGTACAAAACAGAACTTCCTGGAACAATGTATAGGATAAACAAAGACACACCAATTTACTTGGACGATTTGAGCAATTCATGCTCATCTACGGACGATCAAGAAACAATGGGAAATCTCCTTAACCTTTTACGAGACCTTACCACTATACGGTGGCTGGTGGCTTTTTGTCTTTGTTGCGTCTTGTTCATTGGCATCTTGATCAAAATTTCGATCACAGCTTTGTTTCGTTTTGTATTATTGAATTTTTACGCAACATGTAATATTCGGATTTTTGCATGTTACCCATTCGTGCGCACCTTTAATGGTGGTTTCGGTTCTTTCCATTGATGTACATAAAAGTCATAATCATGTATCGTTCTGTTGTTACAGTTTAGTTGGAGTGTATTATTGTGCTGTTGTAGCCGTATAGTATTGCATTGTAGCCGCATTGCAGCTGATTGAAAAAGGCTGTAATCTTTAAAGGATTTCTCACCGATAGGTTTATCCTTGGCATCAGATGTGAATCTACAAATAGAGTGTATTATTGTGCTGTTGTAGCCGTATGGTATTGCATTGTAGCCGCATTGCAGCTTAGTGAAAAAGGCTGTAATCTTTAAAGGATTTCTCACCAATAGGTTTATCCTTGGCATCAGATGTAAATCTACAAATGTGCTTGTCATCAATATTTGCCCAAAGTTTGAACTGTGATCTCCACTGCTCTACAGATACACCTACAAAAATTAGAATCAAATGATCGAACTATGGCTGAAAGCGTTTGCAAAAATCCTATATCTTTTAAATTCTTTGTTATATTTTTAACAGTCAGAACGAGGAGAATATAATTTACTGATCCCCCACAATTACAGAAAAGAATTATCACCTTCCAATACCTTTAAAGACCCATTGCTAACCATGATCCTTTGTGGCGTCAAAGTAGACTTTTGTATCATCTAAAAGTCATTTTTGGCCTAAATTCTCTTTGTCTTGCTTTTCATTCAGCGCACAAAGGATCACGATTAGCAATGGATCTTAAAATGGAAATTTGACAGGGTCGATACCACTCAAGAATTCATGGGGGAAGGGGCGAACCGAGAATTTTCCAACGGCAAAATCTATAACAACAGAAACAACAACGGCCTTAGGAACCAACGTTACAACCATCCATGATATGACTGAGATAATGTTTCCGTAAAATTTTGCCTGCTCTTGTCATCCAACATTCCAACATACATAATTACAGATATTTCGTTTGACATTGCTCCATAACTATATCTTAAATCGAGATCTCAATAGAGCGCTAAATCACTTTGCGTAAGTAATCTGCCCTTACCTGATGTACATAATACTAAACATTTCTTTCTAACTGTGCAAGCTGCTGTCACTCCAACCAGAGTCTTTCCAGCACCTACAAGGAAGCAACAATGATTAATTAGTGCACCCAAGGGTGTTTTGACGCCATACGCTGGCCACGAAGCCCAATGAACATGTAACCATGGAGCATTGACTCCAAACGTAACATCGGGTTGGAAAATCGCAACATTTTTTGTTAACCCCCTGTTATGACGTCATAATGACCCCACAGTTTCTTGAAACCCCGAAATTCGGATGCGCCGTGGTCCACTTCCTCTCTTAAACTCCTCACTTCCCCATACACCCCATTGATTTTATGAAATTAGCGATTCAATAGAGGCAATATTTGAATGGGAACCAGTTATAATCTGATTTTGCTATCGTGTTCGAATAGCCAATCAAATTGCCGAACGGCCTCTTGTATCCTGGAGTAGTGGTAGAGCAATGAACTCACTCTGTGGACGAAATTGTAGTGCACCAGCACAGGTCAACCAAATTCTCAGTCGAATTCATGATACCATGACAGAGTTGTACAGTTACTAACAAGAAGACATAGCATGAACAAGTATTTTTCTTACACGAACAGAGAAAAAAACCAAGTATGGCCGTACTCTGTCTTTAGTACTAAGGCTGAATGTGGTAGCCTTAGAAAGAATATTTATGTTTACTACTCAATGTTAAAAAGGAAACCTTCACAATCTACATACCACAAGGTAAGACAATAACTCCAGATCTTGCTCTGCCATTTCCAAACATTTTACGCAAACTCTTCTCCTTCAGATAAAAGAAACAGCATTTTAAAGCAAGTAGACCATTAGCAAGGATCCTCAATTAGAAATGTAGGTTCGTGGTTACTTCCTTGAAGATTGTTTGTATGATTTTTTGACCAATTTGAAATAAAGATGCTTCTGCCTCGAAAATCCTAATATTTGTTGCCAAATATCCCACCATTTACATTTACAATGATTATGAAAGGCAGCAGAGCATCAAATTTGATATGCTACGCAATGAAAAAAGCAGCAGTGATATTTGTAGCTTGTTTCTTCAGTCTTCGGATAACTTGTCTTGTCTTAGCATTTGTTACTCTCAAGCGAGGGAGGTTTTATTTTATCAAAAGTCTAAAACAGTGATTTCTAGGCCTAGCCATTTTTTACTTGATCTCAGATAAATAAATGACAGAGAAAGAGCCTGACTGATTACTTTAAACCTTACCTGGTAAGGTCGAAGGAGTGTAGTAGGTTTCAAATCAATGCTACAAATTAGGAATCAACATTTGTAAATAAATGTTAACACAAGAAGAGAAAATTTAAGAACATATCAACCTCGCTCAAAACAAACTTCGTTTAGCTTAGATTCTTACAAATGATTTGATTTTAGTTCTTGTATTACTTTTAAGAAGACGTTTAAAAGAACAGAAAGACCAAGAAATGAATAAACAGTATACAAAATATATCGTTGTATTTACTTGATACTCAAAGGCTACTTACTTAATATCTATACTTACGTTACACTGTACCATCCATAGTGGGGTCTTCACTATGGATGGTACTTACAATTCAAATTAATTTTCAATACACAAAACAAAGAACAAAAACGACAAAATTAAAGATACATTACACAAAATAGACAACAAAACAACAAAGCTAAGGCAGATTACTGGTTAAAGAGGTGAGCTTTACATCAAAAACAAACTTCATTTAGATTAGATTCTTACAAATGATTTGATTTTAGTTCTTGTATTACTTTTAAGAAGACGTTTAAAAGGACAGAAAGAACTAGAAATGAATAAACAGCATACAAAATATGTCGTTGAATTTACTTGAAACTCAAAGGCTCCTTACTTAATATCTTTATTCACAGCATCGTTCTTGAAATCATACTCTGCCAGCAAGGGGAAGTCCAGCTCGATACATCTAAAAAGAACAAGACACTTGATGAAGAGCTCGAAACGTTGTGATTTATAACTTTGTTTGTACTTTTTTTAAAGGATTACTTGATTACATATACCTCACGACGTACTACACGCAAAACAAAATTGTTATTCATCTAAAAGAAAGGCGAATTGCTAATTTACTTTCCAATCGAAACACTCTGCTTGAATACATGTCCTTCACGATGCTTACTTGTGAGATCCACAGTTTACGGATCACTTTCAACACTTAAGAAAAATCCATCATTGACGACGAAAAAATTCTACTGCATACGTTATTCAAGGAATGAATAATGTCAGGAGTCAATTCTCAAATTAACTTATATCATTGCATTTATAACGAACTCACAGGGATCACTTTAAAAAGTCTAAAGGCGATTGATAATGAACTTTATTTCATTCCCTGCAACCTCCAGAAAATCAACATGAAACTAATTGGAGCATTGCCTTACCGCTTTTGTAGTTCTTCGATCCTTTCCTGTGCAATTTCGAACGATACAGTCTGAGTCTAAAAAGACAAGGTTGTTGAGTCACAACTCGCATATCATAGCTAAATACACGCTCAATATTTGAAATTGCAGAACATAAAAAATATCGATATTATTATGAAACAGAGCCGCTCTTGGTTGTTACAAAATTAGTTCTAACACCAAATTACTACCTTTTCTAACAAAAATGCGAATGGTTTTGATACACAATGCATCTCAACAAACCGTTGCATTGCCTTTAAGTATCGATCTAGCAGAATGTTTCCTGAAAGTTGCAAAGGAAATTGTCTTTACTTTTCACCTTCATTACTTACACAACTGAGAGTCGTGATCTGAAATGTATGGAAGTTTGTAACAATTCGTTTTGAATGTTTTGCAATCACATGTTGTGACATCTTCGTCATAAATGGAATTTTGATTTTAATTTCACTGGGGTCCAATACTGTTAGCTTTGCAGATAGTCAAAGATCATATACAGTACAATCAATTCATAGAAATGTAGTCTACAATACAGTTGACCTAAAAATATTGAAATAGGACGTGCCACCTCTTCTTCGACATCATCATTATCATGAACAATCTTCTCAATAAAATCTGAAATATCAGTTGGTATTGCTTCTTCTGCCGGGTCCTAATGAAAGGAATAGAATATTAAACAACCAAGCAACATACACTAGCACATAACACATACAGGATATTCGTTGCTGTATTGTTTTTCTGCAGTCAAAAAGGTCAACTTCATTGCAAGAAATCAAGAAATACCAGAATTTTCCAAATTTTTCTAGTTGGGACTTTCAAAGGAAAAACAGTTTTCCCTAATTAGTTTTACATGTAAGATACGGAAATATGCATGTAACCTTCCGTTTCCAGAGTAAATTTCAATTTTAAAATAGAGACTGAATTGGAAAATTCATAATTTTTTGCTGCATTTAACTTTGGTGCAAGACTTTTTGTAAAAAAGTCACAAATAAAAAGGATAAAAACTTACAGGATCTTTAGGAGCCTCTTCCGCTTGTTTCCCTTCTGAATCTGTTTTCTTCGCAGCCGGTTTATTCAGCTAAAAATAAGGTGTAACAATATTATCTATTAACCTATATAAATTCTCACCAACCATTGTTGGCTATTCGTTAAATTGCTATTGTGAGGAGAAATACAAAAATTGGGCTGAAGTTAAATGGTGAAATTGTGAGGAATGATATTCAATATTACTAAGCGGCCAATTTGAAAGAACAATCTCCCTGTCAATCTGTCAAACAATAATGCTGAATTTTCGACTCAAGAATATACCCTTTTAGCTATTCAACAAAAGTGTCGGGATCGAGCGATATTTCATACATTTCTATACGAGACATCACGAGACATTTGATTGAGTGGTGTCACATCATCTAGCACCATTGTGCACAATCGAAACTTTTCAAAATGAATGAAGATATCATTCGATTCAGATTCCTTTTCAGAATAGCAAAAAGGTCTGTTGCCGAATAGGGAAATTTGTCACTGGACGACCAACAACTTTCGCATCATAAAAAAAGATTCTCATGAAAATTCCACTTTCTCACCTTCAATGCAGATTTACTTTTAAATTTTGTTGATACGAGAATGTCACTATCATCAACATCAAATCTTTTTCTGAAAAGCAAAATAAATAATCAGTTGCATTGCATAATATCAGAGAATAAATAACAGAGTGATTCACTTCTTTGACTTGCCTGTGAGAATACAGCAAAGAATATCATTTTTCCATCTATTGTTTATTTGATGAAAACATATTGTATATCATATCAAAGGACAATTAGGTCTACCTTTTAGCTATTCTGAGCAAGAATTTGAATCGTACGATATTTGATAAATTTTGTAGAATCTTTGAATGCTCACAAAAGTGACACAAACTCTAATGCAACTCAATCATGGCTTTTGTATGAAAAAATATCAACAAATATAAAAACATTACTCGATCCAGACGCTTTTGTAGAATAGCTTAACGGTCTATTACAGAATTTCAAACAGCGAAACAACTTTTTTAGTGAGACAAAGCACATACCGGCAGCTTTGAATAACTGCATCCTTCAATAGTTTTTGTAGAACATCCTGAAGAGAGAAAAGGAATAAAAATTCTCAGAAAATATTCGCATTTGTTGATCATAGTCAGTTTTATGTAACGAACAAAAATAGTGAAGACCTGTATTATCATTACGATGAATTATTCAAACAATAAATTATCGAACTCACAGGAAAGCTGCTTTCAACATAATATCGATTGTGCTTGAGAAGAAGCTTTACTTTGCCATAACTTAGTGTGCACAGCTGAAACGAAATGATGAGATTATGAAATATTCGAGGAATAACCAACTATCCTGTTGTCAACGTAAAAAAGAGATGACAAAAAGAATGCACCTTTTAGCTATTTCTACTAGAGTCTGGATTAAGCGAGATTTCTATACATTTTGCAGATATCTGAGGAATTTTTTAATGTGCAGAACAGTTAATCAAAGCCATGAAACCACTCAATCAAACATTTGGTATAGTATAAGAATGTACAAAAAATCGCTCGATCCAGACTCGTTAATAGAAATTATGAAAGGCCTATTGTGTACAACAAGTTCATTATGAATTGAACATAATTTTCTTTAGATAAACGAAAAACGATGCACAATGTCTCACCTTAACTACTTAATTACTTAATTACATTTTTCATTGACCATCAGTGCTGTCAGTTTTATGCCTAAAATGCATCTGTATTTGTGGGGATAAATAAACTCATCGAATTCAGGAAGAAATAAACTTGCAAACCTTGATAAACTGTTCAATTCCACTTGGAACTGTTGTCTTGCTCAGTCGTTTTAGATATTCTATGATGTCATTTGTCTGTTGATAAAAAATTATTTCATTATTTCAAAATGATCAGTCTAACTTCATAACTTTGTTAAGAAAGAATGTTGTCATACCACTGAAATTTATCTTCAGAGAGACTGGAGCAATGGGTGGACATTCTCTTATGTTTAATTTTGATATTGCGAAATGCAAAAAAGATTGAATCAATCTCAATCATTTCCACAGTCTTTGGTATGTGATTCTAACGGAAGCAGGATGCTCTGCATTTGATGTGATGCCCTTACCATGTGTTCCAAAACTCAGCAGTGTCAATTTTCGAGATAAGAGCTTCATTTCAAGACAAAACCAAGTTTTACACAAAAATATTAAGCAAATATGAAGATATTCTACGCTGTCAGTAAGACATGAAATAAGTAGAAATTACCAAGTTCAATTTCTTAGAGTATCAATTTTTTTACTGTACCTGAAGTCCAACTGATACTGCGGCATATAAGGAATACGCTGTTAACCTAAGATGTAAAGTAAAAAAAGTTAGCAAGGTTGCACCACATATTGTATAGAAATCATATTAAATATGCAAGTTGGAGGCACGCAACGCAATGGTTCCAACAATGTTCCACGCTTAATGTTAAGGAAATCTTTCAAGAAAGTACAATGATTGGTCAGCCGATATAGATTGATAATTTATTGAATGATTCATACTTATTCATATTATTATCTATATTAACTGATAGCAAAGAAGGCATTCATCAGAAAACAGAGCCTGGATTGCTTAAAACATTTGAGTGCATTTCGGCATGAAAATGAACAATGTACCTGTATTCATGAATGAACTCCGGACGACACACAGGCTGAAAATGGAATGCAAATTAGATATGATTTTGAAGATTATTGAGACATATATAAGTATGAGAGGAACGAAGAAAGCTGAAGGGCAAAGAGAAAACATGTTGATAGATAGAGTGACTCAAGCAGGAATGCAATCCACGACCCCTTCCTGTCCCATCAAGACAGGCAATGTACTGTAATTGACCAACCACTATGATTAGGCAATGATGAGAATGCATAATCATAGTTTCTATAGCTAAGGTGGTATAGAAATAAGTCAGGGATAATGGGGTTTTCACTTTGTAAATGAGTTTGAAAGTTTGGTAATCAAAACTAACTAGATATGAAGAATTTTTCAACAGCTGTGTTTCAAATTAGAGTTCTACTAAGGGTTAGCATAACTAGGGTTAGGGTTAGCACAGCTAGGGTTAGCAACTAGGGTTAGGGCTATATATGTGAAAACACCAGAGTTTCCAGTCCATCCATCAACTCACAGTGAATTACCTATTCATGTCAACTAGGTAGGAACTAGACTGAGCTACTTTACAGTATTCATGTACTGTAGATGCAGCACTGCAGTTCCCCATTACATCATCATAGACACATTCAAAGCTTGAGATTGTCCCATTTATACTGTGCAAATTGACATTCCAAAGACCAGCAATGAATGAAGGCTTACCTAATATATTGATATCTTACCTCAGCAATTGCTATCAGAAAATCATGAGCATGCTTGTAAACAGGTGAAAATGACTCTAAGAAAATATGCCCATCTGGATTGATATCTTACCTCAGCAATTGCTATCAGAAAATCATGAGCATGCTTGTAAACAGGTGAAAATGACTCTAAGAAAATATGCCCATCTGGTGCCTGCAGAAAAATATTAAAAGCTGGAAGAGTACTAGTGATAAAGAAACTTTGATGATTAAGAAGCTCAAGGACGGTTTTTGCTTGAAGGAATTCTTAAACGAATCCTCAGTTTCCATAACCACATGAACAAGGATTTTCAACAGTCAAATCTTTTGAATAGCTCCAATTGTTACACCTGTGTATAATAATTATCCCTTTATGATGTTGCTATATAAATATTCAATTCATATAAATGATTTCCAACTTCCAAAGGAGAAGAAAAGAATGTAAATTAACAAAAAATGGTTGTTCTTACCACCCAAAGAGGTCTCAGCTCATGATCCAATTTCAGTTCAGCTATATGTCGATAATCTTTAGCACCATATTCATCCTGAATGATAGGAAGAAAATAGACACATCTTAAAAGATTAGAGCATCCCAAGAATATAAAAACAAACAAAAAACACAGTTAAAAGAGAAAGTTTATCTAATGATCAAACCATGTCTCATGCAGATCATTGTCTACAAAACGACAATAAGGTTGCACAGTTGGTAATAACTAAAAGATAACTTACAACAACAGTTCTGTCGCTTGATTCTGCATTTCTGGTAGCTGATGTGGGGACTGCAGCATCTACACACAGACATAATATCACACATTAAACTTCACACCAGGAAAACGTAGGGAAAATACATAGCAGACAAGGCACTGCTTGAATAAAATAACTGCGCTGTAAAAATCTGCTGTACATCTTGCAGCAACTAGTTACAAAGAGATCAGACATAAAAATAAATTTACTTTTAAGAGATTAAATTCTTAATTTTAAGACCATCATAGTGCTCTCTCTTACCAGCTGTAGCTAAATTACTATCTTCTTCTTCATCTTCCGGTTCCCAATTGTCCTCATCCTAAAAAAGGCAACAAATTGTCAATGATGAATGTAACCACATCACAAAGTTGGTTGAGATGACTAAAGGAAGATAAAGATCGCAAGTAAAGACACTAGGGCAATGCGGTCTCAAAAACAATTTACTACACACAGTACAGGTACTAAACAGTAGAGTTGTTTTAAAAGAAATTAATATATTTGTATAATACAGTTTACAAATTGTACAACCAGTATCATATATGGATAAGTCTCTTGACCAAAAGGATGGTAGATCTACAGCTGAAAATACAGTAACTGCTTGCATACAGTATTTTGATAACCAATGCTACACAATGGCATTCAAAGACAATCACCATATGTTGAGAAGCATACTGTAATTTAATGCTGATTGGCAAGGAAATCCATCTGGCATTATGCCAGTGGCATGCTTTACTCCATCCTCCACTCCATTCACTCCATTACTTGAAGGTGTTGTGGCGCAGTGGTGAAATCCTCTGAATTCGCAGCAAGAACAGTCAAGTGGACAGCGTTTGACTCCTGGTAGAGCCCCCACCACTTGAGCATCATGACAAGGGGTCACGGACTCGATTAGGTCTTCTCTACTTCTGCGATCCCAGCACTTGGTGCTAAAAATACAACTTCAACTTCACCATCTACTATATCCATTCTACCTATTCGAACATGTCTACAAATGTGGAGGATAACACAGGATTTTGTTTCCCTCAAAACAACTTACAACAATCTGTTTTTTCTTCTTTCCATTGGATGGCCTTTTACCTTCAAAAAGATTGGTAGAGTAAGCATTAATTATTAGAAATAATGATGAGACTGTCTCTAAAATAGCTTTTTGGTTATTCTTAATGTTTGTATTGGTGGTGACTTTTGGATGATTACATACTGTAGACTGTAAAGAAATACTGTAAGTTAAGTCTGTGAAATGATGCCTGATACACCGTCTTTTCTTTGAAATGTTTCAATAGACATTTTAGCCATTCTACAAAAGAGCCTGGATCGAGCGTTATTTTTATACATTTTTATATGCGAGGTTCGATCGAGTGCCGTTGGAGCTTCTATCACTATTGTGCACATTCGAAAATTCTACAAAATGTAGCAAAATGGTATCGTTTGATTCTGATTCTTTTCAGAATAGCTAAAAGGTCTATTTTGAGCCCCAACTCTTATTGTCCCATGGCCAATGAAAACATGTTTTAAATTTCTCAAAAGCATTGTTCTGCCAGCAGAGTGCATTGTTCCCAGTGGTGTGTACTGTAGCTGTATAATAGATTATTCCTGCATCCTCAAAATCATTGTTCATTTACCTGCAGACATGTATGAAGGTGGTTCTGCTGATTCTTCAGCAAATTGATTGAGCAGACTTTACTTATTTCTGTGAAGTCTGCATGCAGGACAATGGTGACAAAATAATAGTCTGCAAAACATGGCATTTGCAACTGAGAAGACACTAGAGTGGTTTCGGGTATTATGGGTATTATGGGACGTTGGGTTTTTTCTGGACATTATTCAGGAAATGAAGCTTAGGGGCCTGGGGATGAGAAAGAAACTTGTTAATTTGACTTGATGCAAGTCTTCATCCCACTTCTGTCGTATTTTCATCGATGTTAGGCTGCTGTAGCATGTTTGTGTACTCTACGTATTGCTGATAGTGAAGGACATCAGATGAAAGTGATTTCTGGCTGCCATTTTCTTGAGATATCTCAAACATTGACCAGCGTACAAATAATAGAAATAGTTTGTTCCAAAATACCTGACAGTGTTCAATATTGTCCAACTCAACCTGGGTTCATTTTTTTGTCTTGTTTATTAACAACCAACATTTCAGAATCAGAGCGTACTGATGAAACATTAGAGCATGCTTAGGCCTAATTGCTAATACAAAGTGTGGCCAAATGTGTCATGAATTATGCTGACAATTACTTTTTTCCATTAAATGTTCCATAATACCCGAAACTACTTTATGCTATTTTAAAATAGAAAAAACGGAGCAAAAGAAATTCGGTCATGCACATGGTAGATTTCATTGAGAAGTGCCATTTTTTTGCTGCAAATTGGATGATAAAATCACATTGGAACATTGGACAGCAAAAAAGAGATCCATTCATTATAAGCAGGTTTTCATCATGCCCTGTTGTGGCATTTGAACGATTATAATAATGGAAACGCAGCATGGCTTTATCATTGTCTGCCATGTTACGAAGACCCTGGTTTTTATTGTGCTCTAGTAGGGGCTCGGTAGGGTTTTTGTAGGTTTAGTTAGGATCAGTATAAGCACAGTGTGCAAAACTGCATTAGCGCTAGAAATTTAACTTTCGGTGGGCAGATGATTGATTTCGGTTTCTCAGTTAGCAGGTTAAGTTAGTGTTTCTGCTCATCATCATCTTTTCTTTGTGTCTGTATTGTAAATGTATATGCACTGAGCTGAGCCACTTTTAGGCAACTGCAGCTTTTATTCGTCTGATACTTACTATCATCTACGTTTCTCTTCTTTGGTTTCACCATTCTCTACTTCATTCCCTCGTCAGACACATCAGCCACCACTGTAAAATGGATGTCTTGTATCTGCGAGTGAGAAATGTCCTTTATTTTGGAAGCCATTATGGAACTGACTCGTTTTCAAAACGAGGTTAAACGCACATGGCTTTAGAACTTCGTTTTGTTGTTTTGGGGACACCAAAAAGGAAGCTGAAATGGATCTCTTACTTGCTTTTATTTTCTACTTCATTTTTGTCATCGAAAGACCTACTACTGCTGCAAAGGATGAATGCATAAAGGGAAAGTATCACAAGGCAGCACCAACACCCGAAACAACAACCAGGTTTGCTGAATGTTTGCCTTGGCAGAATAAAACATGCTGCACTGCTGCTTTCACTAAAGAACTTACTGCAAATCAAACTCGGAAGCTCTATGGACATGACTGGCATTTATGTAAAAAGCTTTCAAAGCAATGTGAACGATTCTGGATGGACCAGGTAGAAAACTGTAGATAGATGCAGTAGATAGGGCATTTTGAAAAATTAATACAAGGTCAGAAAGTTATGCATTTTCAAAAAAATTGGAAAAAGGAACGGCCAGCTTGAGTGATTTTCCCAACCAAACCTGGTCAAGCCCCCCTGGGAGAAGTGTAGTATTTTAAGGCTGAGCCTGACAGCCAGAAAGCCAATTGTTTGAAGACGAAGACTTTGCCTTCTCAGGGCCTGCCGCCTGACCTGGCTGTTTGCCTAGGTGAGATCTGAATGAACAAAGACATTCTTTGTTGAATCAGGCTGTGTTTATATAAGCAGCGGGCGAGCCCAGTCAGCCAAGATCTGTGAATCGGGTAGGCAGGATTGAAGCGGGATCATATAAACAGTATCAGGCAGACTTACCCGGTTGACCGAGTTGAAGATGATTGATTTGCAAGATTTGCATAGGCGCATGCTCATTGGTTACTCGTGTCAAAGTTTTTGTCCTGTCTTTGTCGAGCCATTTTCTTTCAAAATCAAGGCCAACCCATCTAGCCGGGATATCTTTCACTCATATAAACAGAACCTATCATCCCACCTAGTAAGCCAGCATGGTCAGGCGGGCAGACTCGCCTCGTATAAACAGGCCCTAAAAGAAGTGCTGGTCTGCTATTAGTTATAGCCGGGAAACCTGATTGCTTTAGGTTATTTCTGACTCCATTTTTTGTTGGATATACAGTATGTATCAACTTGCCACTTAATTAAAAGTGTACAATGTTTTAAAAGCTAGGAATAGATACAAAACAAACTTCTTTTCAAAACAAAGTAGGGTCATCTTTTTCATCAGATATTGTTCAATGTATGAAAAAGATTCGTTGGTAGCTACAGTATGTGCTATTCTTCTTGACGTTACTAAAGGTATTTGATCTTTTTGCAGGAGTGCTTCTACCAATGTTCTCCATATGTTTACAAGTGGAAAGCAGCAATCCCAAATCTTGCAGAGGAAGTAGTGTCAGGCATGTACAGTTCATTGTTTGTCATTTCTCAAGACATGCACTATGATCATCTGCCCAATTCAAATACAGTTACCGTAAACACATTCATGTAATATTTTTATGTCTCTCTTCAGGTGTACCAATATGTGCTTCCATTTGTGATCGCTGGTATGAAGCATGCAAAACAGATCAAATCTGTGTTGAGAATGTTCTTGAGGACTATAATTTCACCATAACTGGCCAAAATCTTTGCCCCAAAGATAAACCTTGTAAGACATACAAACAGATGTATGGTAGTGGTAAAGCACTCTGTGAGAAGATGTGGGGGTCGTCTTATTCATACACCCTAGAGGATAAAGCCAGCTCTAACTGCATGGTGATGCGGTTCACTGGCAAGAACCCAAATCAGTATGTTCAGCGTTCAGCAAAGAAAATACCATCAAATGGAGTTAGCCTTTGTGCCAGTACTTTGCTATTAGTTGCTTCATTGTTTGCTAAGCTGCTGTGTCTGTGATGAAAAGTAACTTGAAAAGTAACCAAAATATTAANAACCTTGTAAGACATACAAACAGATGTATGGTAGTGGTAAAGCACTCTGTGAGAAGATGTGGGGGTCGTCTTATTCATACACCCTAGAGGATAAAGCCAGCTCTAACTGCATGGTGATGCGGTTCACTGGCAAGAACCCAAATCAGTATGTTCAGCGTTCAGCAAAGAAAATACCATCAAATGGAGTTAGCCTTTGTGCCAGTACTTTGCTATTAGTTGCTTCATTGTTTGCTAAGCTGCTGTGTCTGTGATGAAAAGTAACTTGAAAAGTAACCAAAATATTAATATAAGATGTTGTTATACAGTATCTTGACGATTTATAGTGTAGTTTTAACTTTTGTGTGAGTCAAAGATTTTGAGGTTGCACCGCCGTAGTCAGTCTTCAGATCTTTGGTAAATCCTTCAGCAAGGTGAATTTTCTAAAAAAAGGTGTAGGTTTCTTTCAGAATATAGATTTACACATCAGAGTGCATTTAATAACGTCAAAATACATAGGAAGAGCAAAACATTATGGTTCGCTGCAGAGAAGGTGTTAAAGCTATTCTTGAGGCTGTCAAATCGCTTTATCTCAAAAGAACCATATCCTTTGTTTGCAAAATTAACCCTAGCTGCTGCCTCCAGCAGCTGTATATTTCAGTTTGCCAAACTGACGTTGTTTTCATTCTGAAGATAAGTTGTTGTTGCTGTTTATTTATTTTGATTCGATATCTTCATAGCTAACAATATATACAAAGTAACAAAGTTAACTTAGCTAAATCGAATGAAATTAAAATGTATACAAAACCTGTTGTTGAATAAACTTAAAACCCAATGCCCGACATGACATTGCGTCAGGCATTGGGCTTGTGTTGGTTTGTTTGGTAGTAAGTATAGCGAATAGCTTATTATAATTCGCTTCTGGCGATATATTGGCATTGACTCTTTCTCCTGACCGGAGATCTTCTCCTTTTTCGTCGTTACGGACAAATAATTTTACCCGAGCAAGCGGCAGCGTAACGGCCCTTAATTCATCGTAAACAGTCGTGAAACAGTATGCCACACTCAGCAGGAACATTACTTTCCATCGAATACTGAACACTGTGAGACATCCTGCATTTTGGTAAAGTTATCGTTTACCGAATATAAATTTGTTGCATGATACTCACTCACGAGTCACGATAGAAGATACTCTTTCAAATTAAAATTCCATAAGTAAGTATCTAAGTAAGCTTACTTTACTTGTACTTTGACAAAACCCCAAGGAAAATTGTTGCAATATTACTCTTTGTTTCCAGGAATTGAATTGTTGTATATCTAAAGTATTCATCATTATCCTTTACCAACGATTTTGAAAGAATTTTTGACAATCTATTTGTGAACGACTCAGAACGAAAGATTTCAGGGAAACATTCAGAAGACGTTGGAGGTTGATAGAACTTAGTCGCAAATGCAAAGGCAAAGTTTTGTTTTCAATCTTGAGAAGAATGCAAAGCACAAAACTCTGCAAAGTTCTTGCATAATCGTTATTGTTTTTAACAAACAGTCATTGTTTCTGTAATTATTCTTTTAACAAACAAAGCTTGTGAACATGCATTGCGACATTACTTGTTTCCAATGCAAGAATTGTTTGGAGGAAAAGGACAGATCTTTTCAAAATAGGAGTACAGTATTCTTTTTTTGTGCACGTACATTTTTGGCTTCAATGCCGTGAGTCACTGGAAGGTCTCCTTTTATAAAGGACGGTGAGGTTTGCGGAGACTTGTACCCATATCCCAAAGGCAAAACCGCATGCCATTCAGACCCAGAATCAGAATCAGATTGAAAATCAGATTCAGAATCAGATTCAGTCCCAGAATCAGATTGGGATCTTAAATTTGCTGTTTTTGGCCACAAAATGGGTAGAATTTACATGTTTGCACCCCCAATTGATAAAATAGCGTTTACTGAGCAATTCTGCGCGATTTCTCGCTAAAAGGTGTTCACAATTTGTTATACGAGCCTTAGAAAATAACTAAACAACAACAACAACTAAAATTTTTCTCGAATCTGATTCTGGGGGTTCAAAGGTAAGAATCNATCTTTGCCCCAAAGATAAACCTTGCAAGACATACAAACAGATGTATGGTAGTGGTAAAGCACTCTGTGAGAAGATGTGGGGGTCATCTTATTCATACACCCTAGAGGATAAAACCAGCTCTAACTGCATGGTGATGCGGTTCACTGGCAAGAACCCAAATCAGTATGTTCAGCGTCCAGCAAAGAAAATACCATCAAATGGAGTTAGCCTTTGTGCCAGTACTTTGCTATTAGTTGCTTCATTGTTTGCTAAGCTGCTGTGTCTGTGATGAAAAGTAACTTGAAAAGTAACCAAAATATTAATATAAGATGTTGCTATACAGTATCTTGACGATTTATAGTGTAGTTTTAACTTTTGTGTGAGTCAAAGATTTTGAGGTTGCACCGCCGTAGTCAATCTTCAGATCTTTGGTAAATGCTTCAGCAAGGTGAATTTTATAAAAAAAGGTTTAGGTTTCTTTCAGAATATAGATATACACCTCAGAGTGCATTTAATAATGTCAAAATACATAAAGAGAGCAAAACATTATGGTATGCTGCAGAGAAGGTGGCTGCCAAATCGCTTTATCTTAAAAGAACCATATCCTTTGTTTGCAAAATTAACCCTAGCTGCTGCCTCCAGCAGCTGTATATTTCAGTTTGCCAAACTGACGTTGTTTTCATTCTGAAGATAAGTTGTTGTTGCTGTTTATTTATTTTGATTCGATATCTTCATAGCTAACAATATATACAATATATACAAAGTAACAAAGTTAACTTAGCTTAATCGAATGAAATTAAAATGTATACAAAACCTATTGTTGAATAAACTTAAAACCCAATTCCCGACATGACATTGATTGCGTCAGGCATTGGGCTTGTGTTGGTTTGTTTGGTAGTAAGTATAGCGAATAGCTTATTATAATTCGCTTCTGGCGATATATTGGAATTGATTCTTTCTCCTGACCGGAGATCTTCTCCTTTTTCGTCGTTACGGACAAATAATTTTACCTGAGCAAGGGGCAGCGTAGCGGCCCTTAATTCATCGTAAACAGTCATGAAACAGTATGCCACACTCAGCAGGAACATTACTTTCCATCGAATACTGAACACTGTGAGACATCCTGCATTTTGGTAAAGTTATCGTTTACCGAATATAAATTTGTTGCATGATACTCACTCACGAGTCACGATAGAAGATACTCTTTCAAATTAAAATTCCATAAGTAAGTATCTAAGTAAACTTACTTTACTTGTACTTTGACAAAACCCCAAATAAAATTATTGCAATATTACTCTTTGTTTCCAGGAATTGAATTGTTGTATATCTAAAGTATTCATCATTATCCTTTACCAACGATTTTGAAAGAATTTTTGACAATCTATTTGTGAACGACTCAGAACGAAAGATTTCAGGGAAACATTCAGAAGACGTTGGAGGTTGATAGAACTTGGTCGCAAAGGCAAAGGCAAAGTTTTGTTTTCAATCTTGAGAAGAATACAAAGCACAAAACTCTGCAAAGTTCTTGCATAATCGTTATTGTTTTTAACAAACAGTCATTATTTCTGTAATTATTCTTTTAACAAACAAAGCTTGTGAACATGCATTGCGACATTACTTGTTTCCAATGCAAGAATTGTTTGGAGGAAAAGGACAGAGATCTTTTCAAAATAGGAGTACAGTATTCTTTTTTTGTGCACGTACATTTTTTGCTTCAATGCCGTGAGTCACTGGAAGGTCTCCTTTTATAAAGGACGGTGAGGTTTGCGGAGACTTGTACCCATATCCCAAAGGCAAAATTCTCTTCCTTGTGTCAAATACGGAAGGGAGGACAATCGCGAACAACCTCAGCAAGAAGTTTTGTAAGACACAAATCAAGATGGATAGACGAGGAACAGTAAGTGGAGGAAGATCAGAAAGTATCAATGTACCATCAGAACTTCTCAAAGATCATGAAAACAGGGAGGTCTTCGAATTAATTGGGAAAAAATGCATCGTAAGTATCGACGGAAAAAAAGGCCTAAAAATAAAAAGTAAAACTGCCTTTCTTATCCTTGTAATAGATCAGAGGCCCCAGCTAAACCTGAGATCAGTCAGTTTCATGTTTTAAAGTTCCTCTACACAATAACTGGCAAACTAATACATTTATTTTGATATTATATTATCAGTGCACAAAATAATGTTTTGATGGTATTATATTAAGACCTTCCAGTTCCTAGGGAAAGGAGTCATAAATATCCTTTGCCTATCAAAATGCGGCATTTCCCAAATGAAATTTACCTTGGAATCGCCCCAGTATTCGTTTGACTCGATATTAAAAATGAAAACTCCCTTGGATGGGCAATTCAAGCAAATGTAAAAGTATGATTAATTCAAAGTCCTCCATCTTCTCCAATCTTCTCTGACTTGAAAATTCTTAAACTGTATGATTTACTTGTTTTAAAGCTGCTTTCATTTGTCTACGAGGCTGTTAATAGGCTATCTCCACCTTGTTTTCATAATTTTTTTGCAATGATTTCAGATGTTCATCAGTATGATACAAGGCAGGCTCGTGAGGCTGGTATATTTATGACACAGCACAACACCTTGCAATATGGTTTAAGATCTGTTAGATATGCTGGGGCGAAATCTTGGAACAACATTCCGTTCAACATCAAACAATCTCCTACATTGATTAGTTTTCGTAAGAGACTAAAATTACATTTGTTCTCCACCAATTACTAGTAATTTTCCAAAAATGTTTCGTGTATCAATCAATCTCAATCACTCTATCTAAAAAGTCTTTCTGATCAAATAATATCATAATAGGTTTTTAAAACAGGGGGTGCTCTCTCCTCGATTNGTAAAACTGCCTTTCTTATCCTTGTAATAGATCAGAGGCCCCAGCTAAACCTGAGATCAGTCAGTTTCATGTTTTAAAGTTCCTCTACACAATAACTGGCAAACTAATACATTTATTTTGATATTATATTATCAGTGCACAAAATAATGTTTTGATGGTATTATATTAAGACCTTCCAGTTCCTAGGGAAAGGAGTCATATAAATATCCTTGGCCTTTCAAAATGCGGCATTTCCCAAATGAAATTTACCTTGGAATCGCCCCAGTATTCGTTTGACTCAATATTAAAAATGAAAACTCCCTTGGATGGGCAATTCAAGCAAATGTAAAAGTATGATTGATTCAAAGTAAAATTTTTACGACGTTAAATTTTGGCAAGAACCAGTAGCAGATGCAATACTCTCGTTTGCCTACTGTATTTCCACAAAGATTCCTAACTTTAGCGGCAGGTCTAAATTCCATGGCAATTGCAAAAAAGTTGGCCTTTGTTTCATGCTAATTGAAAGATTGTTTTAATTAATCAAAGATGAATGAAGCAAGTTTCAAGGCTGTATGTTGTCCATAACAAAAATAAGACGGTGGGCAGCCTCCTAGTCTTCACAGAGCATCAAAAACTTTATAGGCCTGATATGGTCAAACTTAGGACTGAGGGCCAGGGTGTATGATGATCAAACTTCTAAGTGCTTATCATACTTAACTCTGAGGAAAAACCTATTCTTGGCTTCTACAACAACTCTTTAATCTGCATAACGTTATTCTGACTTGCCCGTCATATTTGTGTTTGTTACAGACACTTTCCTCAGCTGTTGTGCAGCTATACATGGCACTGCCTTCAAGCAGAGATAGATGGTCCAAGAAATTTGTTGGTGTTGTCACTCTGGTAAAAGACAATCCAAAGAAAAGTTATTTCATCAGATTGATAGATTTGGTGGTATGTAAGACACTTAGTATCCTTATTTATGAATTCCTTTTCCACTGATTGTCCACAGAGTTGTTTGAAATTTGCCTACATCATACAATCTTGTCTACAACGGTCTTTACATGCCCATTGCCCGAGTTAAACCCTGGTCAATCTGCAAATTTTTGTCAAAACAGTGATTTTGCAGTTTTTTGAAAGGCAGTATCTCACAAATTGTCCATGTCTTTATTCAAAATGAAAGCATTCTTTTGAAAATAAATCTACTTTTTTCTTTACGAAGAAGCAAACCAAACATTTTTATCTTGTATGCTTACTCAACAGAGATCATTTTGAGAGTTACTTTTTGGTGGGTTGGGTGAAGTCAAAACAAACTGCAGAAATTTGTTGACAAGCTCCTTTAAATGGCGTTCACAAACAAATGCATAAGCAAGAGTGTAAGGTGTATTTAAATTGCTGAAATTAGCATGTGCACAATCTAACCAGAAAGTATGTACTGTACAGCAGGTATTTCTTTATTGTAATACAGACAGATGTTTTTATTTACAGATGTCTTAGTACCTCTTCCTATCATCCGTATAACTTTGATAGGACAAGATTTCTCAGGAGTGGTAGTCTTTCAACTCTGTAAGACTGCACAGTCAAAAGATGAGAGAGAGAGGGCCAGTTATCTGGAACTACTGAAAACCTCATGCTGTGAAAGATGCTTAAAATATACAAAATTTCAAATTATATGAACTACAGCATAAGGCAATAACTGAACTGAAGACAACAACTTTCATCAAAAGAACCACAGTCACAAGAAATGGGGATTTGAAAAGTTATACTTACAATGATATTAACAATGTTAATCAAAAGATATCAATATGTATTTGGATAGCTGTAATTTTGATTGAAACAATTGTATGGGCAATTTTATCTTATTTCTAATTCTATCATTTTAGTTATGTACAGTACACACTTTGATTTTGCAGGTCCACATGAGCCATATTGCGGTTGCCACTTTTCCTGTGTTGACAAATAGACAGTAAATGAGTGAATGAGTTGTTTTATAGTCTAAATAATCACCAGCCACATTTCTTTATTTCAGAGCAGAGCTATGGTTTGGGAGCAAGAGTTATACAATCATTTTGTCTACTCTGCTGCAAGACCTTACTTCCATGTCTTTGAAGCAGATGTAAGTTAATGTTTCAATCAAATCTTATTGGTTCTTTGTATGTTTTATGAAAGCACGAGAGGAAATTTCTAAAACTTTGATAAAAATTAAAGGACTATGCAATAAATTCTAAACTGATTGAGGAAAATCAAGAGACCAACAATGAAGAAATACTGTATTCTCAGTTTTTGAAGGTCTAGAAGATGTTAGCAAGCAAAAGTCAATCTTTTGTGGTTAACAATTTAGAAATTTGATGATGTCACAATTTTTAGCTGAAAGTTTAAAAGGTTTATCATTCTGAAAATACAGGTAGCAATGATATGAAAAATTCTCTTAGCAAATTACCTCCAATTTTTCTTTGAACAATTCACAGGAAATAATGGGGGCAATAGCATTGTGCACAATTTGTTTTGAATTTATATGCAAAGATTTGATCCTCAAGCTCAAAGAATTAAATTTCAGACAAATAAATTTTTAAACGCAAAGCTTCTCATTTTTTTGTAGACATGCAATGTTGCATTGAACTTTGCCAGTCAGAAAGAAGCAGATCAGTTCAGGTCAAAAATTGGAGAGAAGCTGAAATCCAGAGAACAGAGAAAATTAGGTATGTACCAATCATCAATTTATTGAAACTAGGCCTTGAAATATCCTTGGTATCAATTTCCCAGGCATTTTGTGAAGAATGGCAAACATTTTGTTTTGTTGAGTGTCATTTAAGATGTCTTTTGTTTCTGCCCAAATAGGCTCCGTCTCGAAAAATTCTTTTAAATGGTGATTTTGCAGTTTTCAAAGGCTATATCACACAGACTTTTCATCCTTTTTTCAAAAATGAAAGCATCATTTTGAAGCTAAATCTCTGTACTATACAGAAGAACAAACTAAACATTCATATCTTTTACGATGGCTCGGATATAAATGGATTGTTAATGGTTACTTTTTGGGGGCTTGGGTGAAGCAATTAAACAAACTGCAGAAAACAATGAATACAGCACATGCCGAAAACAATGGTGTTTGCAGATTCGTTTACAAGTTGGAGACCGAACTCCCTGAAGTTCGCAAACACGAAGTGACAGGGCCTCTTTGGAATGCAAGAGCATCACATTACTTGGGATTTGTTGAAATTTGAATATAGATGGGTTAACGAAGAAGCTAAATTTGTGAAATATTTGTATATCTCTCATGAAGTAGATTCTATTTGTAAACTTATTCTTTTCACACAAAATCTGAGAACATTAAATCTCTTAATATACAGAGTGTCCCAAAAAAATTGTGCCCCGTTTGTCTGAAGATTGCGACAAAATGGAAAAAGATTCTCGCCAAATTTTTGCACGATAGTGATCTTTAGATGTTCAATTAAAGTTTGCTACCATCCCCATGAAAATCGGTTGAAAAATGATGGAGCTTATGACATTCAGGAGACCAAATTTGACCGATCACCGAAACCAGCGGTCGGCCATTTTGTCTTACTATTTTGCAGCGATAAATAGCTTCATGGATTGAAGATGAAACAGCAGCCTCCATTGTCATAGCTCTCATGAAAATTCTGATAATCCTCGGAGAGTTCCACTATTTCTGACCTCACAGAAATTATTTCTTACCTCACGTAAAGATACTTTTCACTGCATAGGAGCAAGGCAAAATGGCCGACTTTTTTGAGAATAACTACCAATCATAGCTTTCATATACTTGCATTGTATCTCTTTGAATGATACTAAAAGTTAACCAACAATTCAAACAATTTTTAGATTTCATTAGTCATTTTTAAACCAGGGGGTGCTCTCTCCTCGATTAGCCTAGCTACTGAGAGAGCTCCTCCTCAAGAAATTCCCTTGCATACAATTCTCCTTATTTATATTCATTTGATCAGTATTGTTGTTGTATGTTAGTTAAGTTAAATTTAGTTATAATAGTTTTCTTTTGTGTTTAATGTATTAATTATTTCAATATTGTATGTTGGTGGAATTTTGAAATGATGAAACTGAACTGAGCTGGTTTCAGTCATCAGGCAAATTTGGTCTTCTGAAGCTCATAGCTCCATCATTTTTCAATGGATTTTACGGGAATAGTAGCAAACTTTAATTGAATATCTGAAGAGCAACATCATGCAAAAGTTTGGCGAGAATCTTTTGCCGTTTTGTCGCAATCTTCAAGCAAACAGGGCACAATTTTTTTTGGGACACCCTGCATATCAACAAATTTTGTGCTAGTTCATATCAAGGGAACATGATCGTTATCTCCCAAGGAAAATTAATTAATTGCAATTTAGTTGATGAATCATATTGATATAGAAAAGAATGATTAATTAGAGACAATTGATTTTGTAGAACGCAAAAATCAACAAACAAGAAGAGCTCCTGCCCCTCCTTCAGACAGAAATGCTCTCCGGCCAATCAATGGTAAGTTTTCATCTTCAGTAAAAATGTGTCTGTTAGTCATCATGAAACTAATTGTTTTATTGAAAATGGAATAGTGACTGCAACAAACAAGTTTGATGAAATGAGAAAAGTACTGACAGACACCAATGTGTAATATATGCCTACCAATAGAAAGCTGCTTGAAGCTTGTGACAAGGGGTCACTGACTCGATTAGGCCTATTCTACTTCTGCGATCCCAGCCCTTGGCGCTAAAACCGCAACTTCATCTTCACCTTCAGAAAGCTGCTTGAAACTTGTGACAAGGGGTCACTGACTCGATTAGGCCTATTCTACTTCTGCGATCCCAGCCCTTGGCGCTAAAACCGCAACTTTTTTTTTTTTTTTTTTTTTTTTTTAGAAAGCTGCTTGAAGCCTATGCAAGGTCCACCATCACGTGTGCAACACAAGCAGCCCTCCCTAATGAAAAGTAGATGAGAAAACTTGAAGCATGTTGGTAACGATTACTTTGCTGTATGATGAAAAGATGTTAGGCTTGAGGATCACCACAAAAGGAATATGAAGACGAAGACTACAGCGTCATATACACCAACAATGAAGTTAAGAAAATTGTAAAAACAATGCTAATCTGAAACTTCATCTTCTCACAACATTTGAAGTAGATTGCGCGCGTTTCCAGATGTCCCGATAATTCAACAACAAAGAAGTGTTGTTCACACGGCCAACTCGTAGGTATTGCAGATATGTTTTGCTGAAGATTTTGGGCATGACACCAGGGCAAGCATAAAGAACAATATAATTAAGGGGAGAATTCGCCAAACTAATCCAGTAGCGGTTTACTTCGACTCCGTGACGACATCGACGCCAATAGGAGAATCACGCAGGTAACAGGTAGGTATGCTACCACTCTTCATTTGTCTTTACTTTTTGTAGGAAATCAAAGTGATGCACCCCCAAGGAGTCCTTCACCTGCACCTTCATCTGGACCAAACAGTTATTCAAAACAACCAGTAGAAAAGAAGAAATCAGGAGGCAACAAAAAAGACAAGAACAAGAAAGGAAAATTGTCCAAGGCTGATATTTCATTGCCATCAGATTTTAGGTACATTAACATCTAAATTTATTTCATTTTTATTTTCATAAAAGATTAAAATAAGCTAAAATAACGATACCAAGGGGTAGACTGATGATATGGTCGTAGTTATCGCTATTGAAATACTGCCGGACGCTCCTAACTACAGTAAGAGCGGTCTCAGTCTGATGTAATAGTCTCGTTTTGAATAGCGATTACTGGGACTCATCGTAATCAGTCTAACCAAGGGGAGTAAAATGGTAAATATCTGTCACTGTGTGTGACCTATCTTAAAAAATACAAGAAAAGAAAACCAGGACTATTACAAGATTATTAAGATACATCATATTTAAACTAACTACACTCACTGTAACTGCACTCTAACATCAAAATGTTTGAAACAGAAAGTTTTTGACAAAAAGTTCGGGTGAAGAAGTTTCAGACGCTAACTGAATAAAATGGAAAGTAATTTTACTTCGTATTGCTCAGATGTTATTCCCACAAAGTCGGTCCTATTTACATAGAGTTTCCCTAATTTAGCCAGAGATCACCACTTAATGAATGTGTCAAATACTGTTGAAGTATCGTTGAGAAAAAAAATTTAACCAGAAACATGTTCAGACGCTTGAAGAAGTAATTCAGACCATGGTCAATAGTTCGGACCGAAAATTTGTGAACACTATTTTTTCCGAAAGTTTTGGTATCGGAAACTCTTTGAGTTAACTTCACATGGATGAAAAAGAATCATGTCCTTGGCTCAATTATCAACTCAAAGACGCTCTCCCGAGTTTTAATTTTCAAACTTTACCCTCCCAATGGCTGATAGGTTAGAGTAATTCACATAAGCAGGGGAGGGATCAAATTCTATTTTCCGGAGGACCGTATGTGATTCTGAGTGTCAAAGAGGATATCAACTAACCTAAGGCTACGAACAATGAAGAGAAATTGTTCGTCGACTCTTATTTAACAGATCACTCGTTCCGTTCAAGATATTCAGATCTTCCACACTTTTTTCAGTTAATATTTCTTTTGGTTGAGAGTTTGTTCCATGCAGATGTCTTTCGATGTAAGATACAGTAGAGTTTCTCAGTGGCAAAATTTAATTTCATCACTTCGAAATTATTTTTCAGACATGTTGGTCATGTTGGTTGGGATCCAGCTGGAGGCTTTGATGTAAGTCAATTTTGTTTTTTAAATGTTTTCAGCCAGGCGTAAATAGTCTTCCATTTGAGTCGGGAAAACTCTGAGTAAGACGTTTTTTTTGTTGGTAATGACCTACTTTGAGGTAGAAAAATTGCAAAGGAGAAATTGGAGGAAAGAGAAAAGAGAAGGACTAAACAATAAGAGAGAGAGAGAGAGAGGAAGACGAGAAAGAAAGAAAAGGACATAAGACAGGATAGAAACAAGACAGAGAGCAATACAAATGTTTTCTCAAAGCTACATATCTACTTCACCACACGACTTAAATCTGCCCACGATAACATTGGCTCATATCTGTTTGTATGTTTTTTGTGGAAGCCCAAATAACATTGCTTTTGCCTTGTGAGGACCAATTTTAGACCTACCGAGTTACCCCTGATTTCATTATAGCCTTGTTGAGAACATAGGGCTCAAATCTTTAAAAAGGTCGGTGTAAAATTCTATTGCAATGTTCTTTGAAATAGATGGCTTGGAAGGAGCTTAGGGTTTTTTGCTGTAAATCTGCCATGGCAATTTATTGATATCTTGATCAGTTTCAATATGGTGGCATTTATTAAATTTGGGGCTATGACGTCATCAAATTACTAAATCCTAAACTAGAAAAATTACAGATTTCTGCTTGCCACCATATTGCAGACCTTCATAAGCTATGGTTTCTTTGAAGNGGGGTCACTGACTCGATTAGGCCTATTCTACTTCTGCGATCCCTGCCCTTGGCGCTAAAACCGCAACTTCATCTTCACCTTCAGAAAGCTGCTTGAAACTTGTGACAAGGGGTCACTGACTCGATTAGGCCTATTCTACTTCTGCGATCCCAGCCCTTGGCGCTAAAACCGCAACTTCATCTTCACCTTCAGAAAGCTGCTTGAAACTTGTGACAATGGGTCACTGACTCGATTAGGCCTATTCTACTTCTGTGATTCCAGCCCTTGGCGCTAAAAACTGCAACTTCATCTTCACCTTCAGAAAGCTGCTTGAAGCCTGAGTGAGGTCCACACTCACATGTGCAACACAAGCAGCCCTCCCTAATGAAAAGTAGATGAGAAAACTTGAAGCATGTTGGTAACGATTACTTTGCTGTACGATGAAAAGAGGTTAGGCTCGATGATCACCACAAAAGGAATATGAAGAGCAAGACTACAGCGTCATATACACCAACAATGAATTTGTTGAGTAAATTGTAAAAACAACGCTAATCTGAAACTTCATCTTCTCACAACATTTGAAGTAGATTGCTCGCGTTTCAAGATGTCGCGATAATTCAACAACAAAGAAATGTTGTTCACAAGGCCAACTCGTAGGTATTGCAGATATGTTTTGCTGAAGATTTTGGGCATGACACCAGGGCAAGCATAAAGAGCAATATAATCAAGGGGAGAATTCGTGAAACTTCGACTTCGACTCCGTGACGACATCGACGCCAATAGGAGAATCACGCAGGTAACAGATAGGTATGCCACCACTCTTCATTTGTCTTTACTTTTTTTTGTAGGAAATCAAAGTGATGCACCCCCAAGGAGCCCTTCACCTGCACCTTCATCTGGACCAAACAGTTATTCAAAACAACCAGTAGAAAAGAAGAAATCAGCAGGCAACAAAAAAGACAAGAACAAGAAAGGAAAATTGTCCAAGGCTGATATTTCATTGCCATCAGATTTTAGGTACATCAACATCTAAATTTATTTCATTTTTATTTTCATAAAAGATTAAAATAAGCTAAAATAACGATACCAAGGGGTAGACTGATGATATGGTCGTAGTTATCGCTATTGAAATACTGCCGGACGCTCCTAACTACAGTAAGAGCGGTCTCGGTCTGGTGTAATAGTCTCGTTTTGAATAGCGATTCCTGGGACTCATCGTAATCCGTCTAACCAAGGGGAGCAAAATGGTAAATATCTGTCCTGTGTGCGACCTACAAGATTAAAGACTACAAGAAAACCAGGACAAGCACAAGATCACTAAGATACATCATATTTAAACTAACTACACGCACTGTAACTGCACTCTAACATCAAAATGTTTCAAACAGAAAGTTTTTGACAAAAATTTCGGGTGAAGAAGTTTCAGACGCTAACTGAATAAAATGGAAAGTAATTTTACTTCGTATTGCTCAGATGTTGTTCCCACAAAGTCGGTCCTATTTACATAGAGTTTTTTTAAATTTAGCCAGAGATCGCCACTTAATGTCTCAAATAGAAGTATCGTTGAGCAAAAAAATTAACCAGAAAATATTTCAGACGCTTCCAGAAGTAATTCGGACCATGGTCAATAGCTCGGACCAAAGATTTGTGAAAATTGCTTTTTCCGAAACTTTTGCTATCGGAAACTCTTTGAGTTAACTTCACATGGATGTAAAAGAGTCCTGTCTTTGGTTCAATTATCAACTGAAAAAGACCCTCTCTCAAGTTTTAGTTTTCAAACTTTACCCTCCCAAATCACTCCCAATGGCTGATAGGTAAGAGTAATTCACATGAGGAGGGGAGGGATCAAATTCTATTTTCCGGAGGACCGTATGTGATTCTCAGTGTCAAAGAGGATATCAACCAACCTAAGGCTACGAACGGTGAAGAGAAATTTTTCGTCGATTCTTATTCAACAGATCATTTGTTCCGTTCAAGATATTCAGATCTTCCACACTTCTTTTAGTTAATGTTTCTTTTGGTTGAGAGTTTGTTCCATGTAGATGTCTTTCGATGTAAGATACAGTAGAGTTTCTCAATGAAAAAATTTAATTTCATCACTTCGAAACTATTTTTCAGACATGTTGGTCATGTTGGTTGGGATCCAGCTGGAGGCTTTGATGTAAGTCAATTTTGATTTTTAAATGTTTTCAGCCAGGCGTAAATAGTCTTCCATTTGAGTCGGGAAACTCTGAGTAAGACGTTTTTTTGTTGGTGATGGCCTACTTTGAGGTAGAAAAATTGCAAAGGAGAAATTGGAGGAAAGAGAAAAGAGAAGGACTAAACAATAAGAGAGCGAGAGAGAGGAAAACGAGAAAGAAAGAAAAGGACATTAGACAGGATAGAAACAAGACAGAGAGCAGTACAAATGTTTTCTCAAAGCTACATATCTACTAGCCTGATTACCAGACCCGCAGGCTACATATCTACTTCACTACACGACTTAAATCTGCCCACGATAACATTGGCTCATATCTGTTTGTATGTTTTTGTGGAAGCCCAAATAAAATTGCTTTTGCCTTGTGATGACCAATTTTAGACCCACCGAGTTACCCCTGATTTCATTATAGCCTTCGTTCTCACTGCGGTGGATTTGTTGAGTTGCATTTTTGTGGGCAAAGTTGGGAATTTAGTTATGGGTGATCACATGCTAATTATTGAATTTTCAAAACTAATAGATAAAACTCTTAGATGCCTTAGCTGTGATGCTAAATCATCGAGGGAAAAGGCTTGTCCCATCTTATTGATGTGATCCTTCACGGGTAAACAGCTTCCAACGAATATTTTGATTCTCTCGAATATTTAATTCTCTCGAATATTTAATTCTCTCGAATATTTAATTCTCTCGAATATTTAATTCTGTTGATTATTTCTACCTAAGGCCCTTGCTACACGATACTCTATGAAGTTTTCTATGAATTGCAAGATTCCTACATTTCACCCTGTTAGAAATGGAAACTCATTGTTAAAATCTGTTTTGATTGCAGGTTAATAACATCGATCCAAAATGGAAGAAACTATTTGATAGTGCAGGAATCACAGAGAAGGAACTGGAAGACCAAGATACGTCTCAGTTTATCTATGATTTTGTTGAGAAGCATGGTGGTATTGATAAAGCTACTGCTGAAATGGAATCACTTAATAGGGGAGGACAAAGTAAGTTGAATTATCATAAATCTTCTTGATGAAAACAATAGATTATTGTAGCCTGTAACAGAGGCACATTATATTAAGCAAAACAACTTCTTGGTGAGAGAACAAAGACAGGAACACTACGTAGATTTCGGTGGTTTTTTATCGTTTTGCGGCCCTTCAGAGAAATATAAATGTACGGAAGGGAGATGAAAATTTTCAAAGCAGTGTCTCACAACCTCGTTTGAGTACATACTTTTCCAAGGGGGTTAGGGATTATTTCAAGATTTAGAGGATAGCAACGTCTTGAACTAGATAGTAGTCACATATGGCTGTCGCTCAAACGTCGGTTATGGTTATTTTCAGATGTTTCCAGGAAACACACAACCACTCACGTATGCTTAAAAGCCACATTTATGATATAGTGCATGTGATGCAAAATATTGTTGGTTCGGCGCCAACATAAATGAATACGCAAATCAAGGGCGCCTGCCTTGTATGAATTGTGTTTATTCGCAGTCCAGTTTTCGTGATATAATACACAGGGCAATCGCTGTCCTGTTAATCGATGATTTTCAAATTCTGACGTCTATCAGTGCTGACCAATCGAAAAGCGCACTGTCTGGTTCCCTGCGAAAACAGTTGATATCCTATGACATCAACACCTGAATTTGAAACCACAACATTCTTCTTATGTCCTCTTACGTCGTCCGGTTTGGATTTGGACAGCAATTGCTCTGTGTTCTAAGTCATGAAAACAGGACTGCGAATATACACGATTCATACAAGTTAGGCTCCTTTGCATGAAATATTCAAATGTAAATCAATCTTTATCGTATATTGTCGTACGGTGATGTGACTTAGCATGCACAGGTTTCAACACACTTTTTCCTTTTATTTCATAGGTTCAGCTGCTCCACCTCCACCAGCAAGAGGTGGTCATAGACGTGGACGAGATAATGCACCACCACCTCCACCTCCCACCAGNTCTATCAGTGCTGACCAATCGAAAAGCGCACTGTCTGGTTCCCTGCGAAAAGAGTTGATATCGTATGACATCAACACCTGAATTTGAAACCACAACATTCTTCTTATGTCATCTTACGTCGTCCGGTTTAGATTTGGACAGCAATTGCTCTGTGTTCTAAGTCATGAAAACAGGACTGCGTGCAGACTCAACTCCTCGAAAGTATTTTCGAGGAGTTGAGTCTGCACGCAGGCTATGAAAACAGGACTGCAAATATACACGATTCATACAAGTTAGGCTCCTTTGCATGAAATATTCAAATGTAAATCAATCTTTATCGTATATTGTCGTACGGTGATGTGACTTAGCATGCACAGGTTTCAACACACTTTTTCCCTTTTATTTCATAGGTTCAGCTGCTCCACCTCCACCAGCAAGAGGTGGTCATAGACGTGGACGAGATAATGCACCACCACCTCCACCTCCCACCAGAGGTGGCCCAGGTGGCCGTGGGCCACCACCCCCTCCAGCCAGAGGTGGCCCACCTCCTCCTCCTGGCAGAAATGTTCCTCCACCCCCTAGTAGGGGCCCTGCAGGTAGTGGGCCCCCACCACCACCACCACCACCTCCTATTGGTGGCCCACCTCCCCCTGCTGGAGGCCCACCACCACCTCCTCCGCCTGCTGGTGCAATTGAGAGGGATCAAGCGCCAGCGTCGGGTGGCAGTGGACGTGGTGACCTCTTGAGTGCAATTCATGCGGGTGCAGCATTGAAGAAAGTGGACCATGATGAGAAAAGAAGGTCGACATCTGATGATGGAAGGGGAGATTTGCTTGCAGCTATTAGGGCTGGAAAGAATCTTAAAACGGTACGTTATTATTTTGCAAATTTCTGGGTGTCCCAGAAAAAAGTATACAGATTCCAGCGATGAGAACTTAGCTTCAATCAATGGCTATTCAATTCCAAAACATTCCTCGATAGTTAACTGGAACTTGGATACTGCATTTGTCGATACTGGTGCTTTGAAACTGAAATCTTGCTCTCCAAAGTTCAAATTTGCATCGACATCCAAAGTAGAGCTTCGGCCTTTTGGCCTAATCTAGTTCCCAACAGACATCAAAAGTTACAACTAAACTAAAAGATAGCACAAGAACATGATATGATCCAAGTTTTGTTGAAGTTTCATCAAGGATACTGTTTATTTACTTGATGTGCTTCAAGAATTTGCTTAGGCCAAAACGCCAAAGCTTTGGTTTAGAGGTGACAGCAAAATTTGAACTTTCAACATTGAAAGCACTAATATCAACAAACGAGATATCGAAGTTCAGTTGATAAGTCTTTTTCCGTACGATTTTTCAAACATTGGACAAATTTTTCTGGACTCATCCTGTCAAGGCCGTTATTTTTATATATCTCTATAGGTCTATTTCAATTTTTTCGCTATTTTCGTAAAGATTTTTTTATATACCGGGTGTCCCAAAAAAAAGTTCCGACGTTTGTCAGGGCACATAGGAAAATCCTTTTCATCTGGCAATTTCTTTTCATTCTAGATACATGCTAGATATTTCAACTTACAGTTTGGCATATCGTATGAAGAAATTAGTAATCTGAAATTGGAGTTATGAGCTCTAACATTTCACTTTCATGTTCAAGGCAAAACCAGAGAGATTATTACGCCTCCCTGCTTCGCGTTGGTGGGGACTCCCTTGATCAGCAACACAGAAAATGAGTTGACAATTTGTTCATTCCCTTGACGTCCCGAGCGGGCAGAAATTTTACTCACAAGAGAAAGCGTTGCTTTGTAATTGAATAAAATTTAGATTCAAATCATTTTTGATTGTGTGAATTAACCTAAGGTGTCAAGAATTGAAACAGATAGGTCTCGGGAAAACTGTTTGCTGCTGTTATTGTTGCCTTGTGCCAACTGGGACTTCCAAATGGGAATTTTACTATTTAACGGTTTCACGGCACGGAATAGAATAAACTGTCATTTTTCCCCCGAGACCTATTAGATTCGATTTTCAGACCTTACTTCAAATATGCTCAATGAGTGGAACTCTTCCAC
>REGL01000070.1:181538-193939 GCA_004194395.1 Aurelia aurita complex sp. Pacific | reverse complement strand
GTTTCAATCTTTTGTCATCAACAACTCTCCAAGACCAGCAGAACTGAGTCTGTTCCAAGTTCTCGTCTCTTTCTAAAAATTCAGCATACTATCAACTTTGAGGGGTTCTGTAACAAATGCCAGAAAATTCCCGAATGCTGACATCAAAAGATTGGAATCCTACTCACTTTTATGCGAGCCAGGGATAAACCATAGACAAGCGTTGTCAATTTTGGCATCTTCGAGTGCTATCCATACACCAACTACATTTGATGGTTTTGTCATTAGAAAAGTAGCATCTTGGTGAGGAACCACTGAAAATAATAAATAAAATGACAAACAATAAACATAAGTGACAAGAATAGCTGCTATCAGTCACCTACTGTATTTCACTCAAATCTGTTCACGGAATGTTCACTTTACTTTTTCCATACCACAGAGCAAGGGCCAAATTTTGTAAAATAAAAGATTCAGGTTTATGAAAAGACAAAGCGATTTGCCTTTCTGAAGAATAGATTTCACACCTCTACTTGGACTGGATCAAATACTGTAAAAATAAACAGAGAGTGCAAAACATCATGATTGGTTGTGCATAAGGTGGGAAATTTAGTCAATAGGTTGCAAAATGTCTTTTGTCTTGCACCAATCTGAATCCTTTAATTGTTCTGAAAAAATTGCCCTTTGTTTTACCTCTTAAAGTCACTAATAAAATGAGAGGATAAAATATGGATTTAATCGGTTGAAATTAAAAGATTGGGTGCTCACCTAATCCACCAATGTTTGGTTGCTACAACGAAACAATAGGAAATATGATAAATTAACAGGCGAAAAGTAAGGAAATGGGACACAAATTTTACTTACAGTCTCACAAATATGGTTTCAAAATTTTTTGGAAGCAAAATATTCTTGTTCAGAGGATAATTCATGGCCCTTTTTAGCCCTCTACACGTTCTGCCATTCTGTTGCGACAACAGAAAGTACTGAAGTGATTAGGAAAAACTTCGCATACAAGCAGTTCTTTCATGTTATACTTTGATCCAATCTTTGCTGGGTTGGTGTCATAATCTTTCTGGAAACATACCGTAGATATTCTTTGCAAAATGTAAATATAATCAACCAATAGTATTTTCAATTCCAAGGAGGAATTTGCTATCCTGATAAAATGACAGTACTGTTTTCATGAAAAAGTTCAATTACCTTGTAGATAAACATACTTTGCGGAATCTTTGGCTTTTTGAAACCAAGTGATTTGAAAGTATTCTGTAGACAAAGCACAAATACTGTATGAGATCAAAGATTTGTTTCACGGAGTATTTTCTGCCTTAAAATGCCATTTATTCAACCACTTTATCAAGCAACTGGAAGAATTCACTTCACAAGCTACAGTACATGGTGAACACATCTACCAAACTGAATTGATGCAATTCAAGAAGAAAATTATTTTCATTTAAAGAAAAGAATGTGCCTTTTCGAGAACCTATCCTTGTTTGAATCAACAGAAGCTTTATCAAAACAGATGGAACCTATTTACTGTAAAAAAATTGCTTTTACCAAAAGAAAAATACAGTACGCCATTCAAAAATATTGCAAACTATCAGATAAGTCAGGTCAGAATTGAAAAACAATTATCTAGCCTCTGTTAGCTTTGTCCATCAAAGTCTCAGAAGGCACAAGTAATATCAGAAGGCACAAACAATTTACGTGAGCTACAGTCCTGTTGTAGTAAGGGAGTAAAGAGTTAAATAACCTGTATCCTTTTGTCGAATGTGATCTTTCTGAATGCAGGATCAAGGAGATGAAAACCTAGGGATATAAACAATTGAAAAAGGATGTACAGTACAGTAGTGTAGCACAACATTGTTTCCTAAATACTGAGAATAATCAGTTTAAATCAGAATACCTATTTAAGAACCCAGTTCAACATTTAATACAGTACAGTATTTTGTGTTAGAAACAATAGGTAAAGTTATTTCTGCTTTTGCAATTACTGATGAAAGATTTTCTTGGTAAAATACATAAAACGTTTTTGAATGTGGAGATCAAAAGAATCTTACATTCTGAACTGACATTGATAGACTTACCATGGCCAATCTTGTTGATTGCCATGTGTTTGCTCCGATTCAGATTGCCTGCAAAAATAAAACAAAATATAACAATCAACAGTCATTTGTTTCTCTTTAGATCAACTTTTGCAACAAACAATTTTTTCCAAGTTCAAACTCTATAATATCATTACAAACAAACACTAAATGAGATCAATCTATCTAATATTGTTGGAGAGATGAGTTGAGTGCCAACTTCGGCCGGGCTAATGAGGTCTGGTACCGTACCTTGTCTGCTCAAGCGCAGTAGGCTTAGGCTAAAATAGTTGTCGGTGCTGCTCATATTTTCACATCGGCGAAATTTTCTTTGAAAAACATCAGGAAGTGGTGGCCTAAGGATTGTTTTGATACTAATAACAAATTTTTTGACATTGTTCGAGTGTCAATTATGTGATTACTGGTTTTGGGATGTTAGCAAGTAATTTGAGGCCATACTGACAAAAACAGATTAACTCTACACTTCCGGTTTCAAAATATGTAAGAAATTCGTTAGAAACTTTTGGCTACATGAGTCCTATAATTTACGAAATTTCCTACCCCCGGACCTCAGTTTCTTACAAAGAATGAGTGTATTGTACCCCTGCTTGTGCTCGTCTTTGCCTGTGGTTCTATTCAACTGTGTCATAAAAGTTAATGCAAGAGCAAGAATATAACGATCGAACAACTTGGCCACGGCCTTCTAACCACAAAAACGAAAACAACTGAAGCCTAGAAACAAGTACTCTTCAGATATTAAGGCTCTACGAACTGTTTCCCTGCCTGGCTGGCCTTCCAACCGCTCATCTTTCCTCCAAACGAAATGGCGATTTTAGCGGGAAATCTGTGTTATTGTTGTTGCTGCTGCTCGTAGCTGTGAGGGAGCATAGAAAGATCCATTCTGATTGGTTAAAATAACAGGTTAGTTCGCATGCGCCCCCAAGGTATCGCAGATTATTGGTTAGCCGTTATTGTTTTGAAACAAAAGGTTTTGCAGTTCATCTCTCCAACAAAATAGATCTAAGATTTGCGAGTCAAAATGTACTGTATGTACTGCACAGTACAGTATTGCATTTAACAGGCTGATTTCATTTAAAACATGCACTACTCCATGCAACTACTGAAATACAGTACTGTACTGTACCTTTATCATCAAACACTCCATTTTCAAAGAAGTATCTTATTTTATCACCACTTGTCATAAAGTAGTCATCATTTTGCTAAAAAAGAATAAATATGATCAAAATTGCAATGAAGAAGAATGATAGACATATATCTACATTATATACAATACCAAGACAATACTGTATCTATTATGATAAAATGGTAGAAAAAATTATGGGAACTGGCATAAGCATTTGATGACTTACTTGATTTGTTGTTGAAAATACAGATTTAGGATGCTTACTGACATCAAAATCATCAACTATTTCTTTGCATCTTGTAATCAATGAGTCACATTCTTCTGGTGTAAAAAGTTTTTCCAGAATCAGATAACCATCTTCTTTGAACTGAAAGGGAAAGAGTTGTTTGATGAATATCTACAGACTGTCTTACAGTGTCTTTATATTGCTTTTCAGGCAAATCTGTTTCATTCACTCTTGAAAACATATTTCACGGTAACAGGCATTCTGCAACATAGGCATTCTAGGACAATCAATAGGTTACCTTAAAACATGGGTAAAATACTGTAGATGTTCCCCTTTGATGTCCAGGTTGGAAAGATGATTGACTTCGTCTTTAAGCAAAAGTTTCTTTTTCAAGAAATAAGTTAACTTTAATCTCTGCATAATTTCAAGTTCAGATAAAAGAGGTAGAACAAAAGAGTCATCATTTAATGATTCAAATAACGCAATAGCCGGGTAGGGTACCTACGTAAGTTCAGATGTTCAGCGTAGTGCACTTTACAGACTTTCCAGTCTTCTGGTCTGTTTACAAGTCTGCCAAGCATGGCATTTTTCGACGAGATCTCCGACTCTTGGGGGGGGGGTGTGCAAGGAGAAAGTTCTTTTGTTCTCTATTTCTTAATTTGAACAGCCTTGTTGACATCTCCGGTGTGCAAGTACCATGTAGATATACTCTGCATAGGCCTACCTGGCTGTTACCTCTTCTATACTCAGGTGTGAAAGAGAATAACACGGTTAGTTGATGCCATTTCTCTGCGAGCGTTATTCCTTTTGTTTCGTTTTCAATGTTTACATGCATCGATCAATGAACTAGGTACTTTAATTTCTCACCTTTTGAATTTCTTCATTTGTCAACATTCCATTTTCTTCCTCTTTTCGCGCCATCTTGAAAAGGAAAAAAAGAAAGGGGAGCTAATCAGAAACGAGGTTAGATGTTCTTTTCCAGAATCAAAACGAGATTTCCTTCAATGGCGCCATGCCAGAAGACAAAACAGGAGCGAGAAGAAATGAAGTCAAAGATGTGAGAAATTATTCATCAAGAGCAAAAGTGTTTGTAAAAAGAAGGTAAATATGATGCAGCTGAAACACTAGCCATATGAATGGCCCTGCACATCACTGCCTCATTCTATTTTATTCAAAGAAAGAAAGTGAAAGACCCGAAGAGACTCTGAGAGCGCTTATTGGCCTAAACAAATCAGTTCTATTTCAGTTTAGTGTAGATATATAGGACTCAACTCAGGCAATGATATGATCAAAGTAACAGGATGGACAATAGATAGAAAAAAATTAGCTGTGCAAATCCAGCTTGTTGAAAAGTGCTCTGCTGCTCGCAGCTGCGTTCTTCTGCAGAAAGAATGGTCATGGAACTGCCAGGCTAGACTGGAAAGTTTGCAAAGTGTGCACCCCTGTTCACAGAGGATATGTGCATTTGGCTATTGTTTTAAAGACAATGACTATTGTTCTTCCTTTGTTCTACTTGAAATTGCGCATGGAAAATCTTCAATTATTACCAAGCAAGATATGTCCCGTTGTTGGATACCAACCAAACCAGACTTATAAGTTTGCAAAGTGCGCACGGAAGATGCGTGCCTGGCTATTGTTTTAACAAGAATGGTTCCATTGTTCTCCCTTTCTTATATATGAAATAGCGCGCGGAAGATCTTCCGCGCGCACGACATAAATAGCAGTCGGGCAACCAAAGTCTAAAGGCTATATAAATTGGTTTATCAATATAATAATAGCAATTATGATCCTGCCAGCAAAAGATCAAGAAGCTTGAAATACTGTAATTTGAGGCATGCTAAGTTTTATAAGATATTCTACATCTTGCCCTAAGGCATGCACTATGCATATTTTCATTGTAGAACATACCAAGTATTATAACATAACAAATGCTGTAATGTAGGCTATAAGCCTGTTACAGATCGCTTCAAATCTAATTGTTGTTGTTAGGTAGGGGATGCTCCTGAAAAACATGCAAGTTAAAANAGGCTATATAAATTGGTTTATCAATATAATAATAGCAATTATGATCCTGCCAGCAAAAGATCAAGAAGCTTGAAATACTGTAAGTTGAGGCATGCTAAGTTTTATAAGATATTCTACATCTTGCCCTAAGGCATGCACTATGCATATTTTCATTGTAGAACATACCAAGTATTATAACATAACAAATGCTGTAATGTAGGCTATAAGCCTGTTACAGATCGCTTCAAATCTAATTGTTGTTGTTAGGTAGGGGATGCTCCTGAAAAACATGCAAGTTAAAACATTGGAGGCCATGCGCGATGGAAAGAAACCCAGCATGCCCTGTGATTTGGACAAAACAGAATCAAGCTTGGAAAAATTGAAAAGTATGACTTCTCTCCGTTTTTCCGGAACATCCCCTTGTCTTAATTCATATGATACTCAGATATTTGAAATCATTTCTGATCTGTCCATTAAGTACTTTGTGTCACCGAATAAATTATCAATTTTTATATAGTACTAAAACATTTTCTTCAATTTTAGATCCCCGGTATAGTGTTCCCCCTCATAAACAATGACATCAATCATACGTTTCACTGCACTCTCTGGAGCTCAAGATGAGTCGCCATTGTGCTATCTGCTTCAAGTTGATGAATTCAGATTCTTACTTGATTGTGGTTGGAATGAAAAGCTGCAAATGGATGTTGTAGACAACATCAGAAGGTGAATAAATTGTAAAGTAGAATTTCTACAGTAAACTAAATCTTTACTTTGTAGGGTAGGGTTTTCACCAGGGGCGTCGCCAGCCCAAAAAATCTGGGGTGGAAAAAGAATGAGGGGATCTGGGGGCTAATCCCCCAGAAAAACTTTCCTGACCACGCCCTTCAGACTCTCGGAAAACGTGGGAAATGCACTTTTTGTTATTCTGATATATTTTGATATATTTTGAAAAGCAACCATTTCAAGCAGCATTTTTACGTAACAGCGGGCATTTTTGCACAACGAAATTCGAAACAGAAAAGTACATCATGTATCAATTTACGAGGAAAAGATTGAAATTTAAGTTTTTTCTCAAAATTTTCACTAACAGAATTCAGAATTCAAGAGGAAAACCAGTTATCACAAATGTTCCAAGTCAATAAAAATCTATCCCCCCTCCAAAGTTTTTTAACAGATTTTGAGAAATTTGAAGATCGACCTATGGAAAACTGGGGTGGACATGTCCACCCCAGTCCACCCCGTGGCAACGCCACTGGTTTTCACATAATTTCTCAACTGGAAATCAGGAGTTTTATTGTCATATGAAATTTGCGAATTTTCATTCCTGCAAATTATGTTTAATTTCGCAAATTGCGAAAGTTTATTGCCGCAAAAGTTCCCATTTTGGCCAATTCGCAGAAGTTGTTTAAAAGATTTCACATTTTTCCAACTCATGAAAGTTTCTTCCCACAAAATTTTCTTCCCTTAAGTATTTGAAAGTAAACATTTGGCTAAAATTTGCAACTTCAATTAAAACATTTGGACTTTAACTTTTGCATAATACAGTATGTATTTGGCCAACAGTTTTGGGTCTTGCAATAGTCGTATAGAATGATGACTGTCGATGGTATAAATAGCAATCATCATCATACTGACCAAAAGCTCCTGCATCTTTCTTAAATATTTTCATTTTCCATCAAATTCATTTTGTTTTGGTCTGTTAGCGTCTATTCTTGAAACACTCCACAGTTTGTGGGCTTTTGGGATGATAACAATAACAAAATTATATAGCTATCTGGAACACTTCGCAGGAACAAAATTTTATGAATTGTATATCTTAGGTAATTTTGCAGAAGATATGAACTTTCACAGATTTGACATTTTTGGGAAATTTTTTGTGACTTTCAACCAAAAACGTGAAAAATAAATACCAATGCTTCTTCCCGTGAAAGTTTCTTCCCTTAAAGTATATGCAGCTGATCTGCTGGTTGTTTATCAAATTAATCTTACTGCTCTTAGTATACCCTGTATTTTTTCAGGCATATTGGTCAAATAGATGCAGTTTTGATATCACAGCCAGATGTCTACCATCTTGGTGCATTGCCATACGTTTTTGGAAAATGTGGTCTCAATTGTCCTGTCTATGCAACAATTCCTGTTTACAAAATGGGCCAGATGTTTATGTATGACTTCTTCCAGGTACAAAATTATTTGGTGATGTCAGTTACTTGCTGAACTTTCTGTTTTGTTTAACATGCAGTTCCTTCATCAAAAGTGTTATGATTTTAAATTTTGTTAACAAATGGAAAGCAATGGTTTATTTTATAAAGAGAATTTAAAACATACTGCAGCAGTTTATCCAACACGTAGGGTGAATTAAAATATAGAAAGCAGCTAATTTCTTATGTACAACTGTTTACTTGTAATTCAATAAAAACACTGTTGTGACTTGTTATTTTAGTCATTTTAGCTGGCGACACTAACAGTAAATAGTTGACAATTTGTTTTGTGGGTACAGGGTACTGATTCATATTTCATGACAAAATTAATTTTCCATATAGTCACATCAAAATGAAGAAGACTTTGATTTATTTTCACTTGATGATGTTGATACTGCTTTTGAAAAGATGGTACAACTGAAGTATTCCCAACATGTTAGCTTGAAAGGTTTGTTTCATATTCTATTGCATGTGGAATGTTCTACTGTTTAGATATATATAACACAGAGAAGTTCCCCTTCAATTAGCTGTTTTATAAAAGAATCTGGAATGAATGATATTTTTAAACATTTTGAAGGATTTTCGAACATGCACTCTCTCTCTTTCTCTCTTGGTCAGATAGCGCAAAAGCACTGCTGTGGTCTTTATGAGAGCACTCCAGCTAGTTCTGTTTTCTGCTTGACACATTGATTCCGCTATGCTGCCACCTGTTCACAGAGCATGCACAATAGTGATAAAAGCTAGCTCTAATGCCACTCAAGTGAAGCATTTGTATAAAACTTTATGAAAATATCGCTTGATCCAGGCTATTTTATAGAATAGCTAAAATGTCTATTGGGGCATTTGCCAAATCAACATGGATGGGCAGCTTTCTTTAGTTTGAGTTGGCAAACAGACTGAAAACATTTTTAAAATATGAACGGTCCACCAAACAAAAGTTCAGATATGAAAATCTTAGTGCTTAGATTACTGGATGGATTTGAATGAATCAACCTTTCATTGATAGCAGAAATGCTGAAGTATTTTTCTGATTTTTCTTGTGTTTTACAAGAGCTGAAAATATAGGTAAATTCAATTTCTTGAAAATCCTTTTTTTTGCCAAATGTCTGAAATAGGGCCTAAAACACTTGGTCAGATGGTAAGGAAATTTCTTGTGACAAAGAATACAAAAGTTCAACCTTTCATGGGTATCGGATGTCATCTGCACATTTATTGCCATGGGGTCAAAAAAATTCAGTATTTGTTCAAAACTTGATTTCTTATAACTCTTCTGAGAGATTACAGTAGGTGTCCTTTCATCTTGTTCTGTTTCAGAGGTTCTTTGCGATTTGATCAATTGTTTTGGTCCCTTTTCAGCCTTTTCACAACAAGTCAAATTTAGATATGTTCTATTTTTTATAGAAATACCAGAAAAATAGCAATAATGCTCCATTCTTTCCACTATCGTACAAAATTCGATCCATTCAAATTCATCTAGGGCTGTAGCTACTACGATTTCTCAAACGTCTGGATTTGTCTTGTCGCATCTGGTAGTACACAAAGCTATGTTTGGCTTTCGCTTCATTAGATGAACATTTACTGTATCTTTAGGAAGAGGTCATGGTCTGAGTATAACCCCATATGCAGCTGGTCACATGATTGGAGGAACAATGTGGAAAATCATGAAAGAGGGAGAAGAAGATATCATATATGCAGTAGATTATAATCATAAAAAAGAAATGTAAGTACAGTATCTACATTGATGATAATATTTATCTTATTTTCATGCAGTGTTGCTCCGTTCTATGCACATATCATCTGCTTTGCTGCTTTAGCAGGTGTAGTTTTGTTGCCCCTTGTCCCAGAGTAAGCTAGGACCAACACCGTTTAGTCCATGTTTCTGAATAGATGAATGTTTATCTATCAGTCACAGGCTAACTTAGATTTGAAAGCTTTGTTTAGTGATATCACCCGTCTTTTAGACCCAAAAATAAAGAAACTGCTGGTAAGGGGCTTATATTGGAACGAAAATTCCACACTCGATTTTGGCCCATGATTTACTTGTCATTGAAGTACGAATTCAATACAATTGCCTCTTTTAGAATTAGAATTTAAATGTCAAGGGCAAATAAATAATGGACCAGAATCGAACGTGGGATTCTCGTTCCCATAAAAACCCCTTTCCAACATTTTTCTAATTTGTGCGGTGTAAAAGATGGTTGCTGTTGCCAGAAAAATTTTAACTTCGCAGCTAGCCTTCAACCGACAAATTAATATGTTAGTTTTTAATGTCAGCTACGTACTTTTTTATTCCACAAGCCCATCAAATGTTTTCCCTTCTTTTTATGCACCTGGTACTTGCACCCATATCACCATCCATGTCACCAGCCATGTAACTATTCATGTCACCAGCCATGTTACTATTCATGTCACCAGCCATGTTACTATCCATGTCACCAGCCATGTTACTATTCATGTCACCAGCCATGTTACTATTCATGTCACCAGCCATGTAACTATTCATGTCACCAGCCATGTTACTATCCATGTCACCAGCCATGTAACTATTCATATCACCAGCCATGTAACTATTCATGTCACCAGCCATGTTACTATCCATGTCACCAGCCATGTAACTATTCATGTCACCAGCCATGTAACTATTCATGTCACCAGCCATGTTACTATTCATGTCACCAGCCATGTTACTATTCATGTCACCAGCCATGTTACTATTCATGTCACCAGCCATGTAACTATTCATGTCACCAGCCATGTCACCATCCATGTCACCAGCCATGTAACTATCCATGTCACCATTCGTTTCACCATCCAAATTTCCTTGCATTATTTCAGCCACTTAAATGGAGCTGTTTTGGAAACCCTAAGCAGACCTTCGTTGCTGATCACAGATGCATTCACTGCTCTAAATATTCAAGCAAGACGAAAGGAACGAGACATTCAGTTGATGAGTGAGTCCTTGATGAAATTTTATTTCTTTCTTAAATTCAATCTTGTGCTCCATAGTTTTCTGTGAAAAGTGCTCTTCAAATAACGATCCAAGTTTCAGATGTGATGAGTAACACAGCATTTATCGATAGAAAGAGCCTTTGTCGCAACAAGGGATCCTTTTTGTGTTTCTCGTCTGCAATGCTATAGTATGTTAGGGAATTTATCGATAGGATGAGAGAAGAAAAGCGTTTTGAAGTTTCAAAAATTAGTAAAATTTTTTTGGAAGAATAAATTGCTTTTGACAATGATGCTCTTCCCTGCCTAGTTGTTAAGGCACAGTGTTCAATACTTCGAATCTTGTAGGGTCTACCCGCTTGGGTTCGAATCCTTTCGTCGAAATTTCAAAACAACCAGCCAAGAGCCAACTCAGCTGTCCATCGTTCCGAGGTCAGTGAATGAGTACTTGCATGCTTGCTGGTTTGCTTTCTTCTTTGCTTGCTTGCTGGCCGAAGGCGAGATTAGATTTTGAATGCCCATATGATTTCGTAATGTACTTCAGGACAAGATGGCCCACAAAAACTCCAGGATTTCGCGGATTTTAACGCCATATTCTTAACGTTATTGTTATGCTTCAAAACCGTATTTGATGCTTGTTATGGTTTCTTTGCAGATAACATTCACACCGCAGTTAGAAGAGATGGCAATGTACTATTAGCCGTGGATACTGCAGGAAGAGTACTTGAACTTGCTCAGTTACTGGTATGAATCATTTTCCTTGGCTGTTTCTGAATTATTCACAACTAATGTATGATAAAGGAGTTCTCGATTGTTATGTTCTTTGAAGTATGCAAGTGTTTGTGAGCATTGCGTTGTATGATAAAATGTTAGCGCTTCTGAGACAGATTTTTGAAAAACGACCAATATTGTAAGCTTTTTACTTTTTATGAAACGGAATATCTATGACAGGTTGATACCACAATAGATCGTGCTAAATATTATTTGCTGTCCATTCGTGAATTTCTGGATAACTATAGATGATTTTCATTTTCCACATCTTTAGGATCAGCTTTGGAGGACACAAGAGTCTGGATTATGTGCCTATTCATTGTGCCTCTTAAATAATGTCAGTTTCAACGTGGTTGAATTTGCAAAGTCGCAGGTATGTAATTATCTTATGAAACTTTATAGATCCTCTCTTCCAAACTCTATGTGTATAACTGAAATTACTTTTTTGTTATATGTGCCTTGTTCACTTCCTATACGCTATTTTTTAGCTAGATCAACAAATCGCTGCTTGTCATCCTGCCATATGCTTTACCGTTCTAAATGTTGCCTTGGCATTAGAAGTGTCCTTGGAAACTCATGTCACAAATCAGAGATCTTTCTTGTGCTCAGAATGTTAATATACCAGATTCCCCATAAATTTCAGTACGTTACTTTCATCAAGGGTAATACAAAATCTGTTGGCTATGTTAGGATTAAAGCAGCAGGTTACCTTTTTCAGTTAAAAGATTTCTGATAATGTATTTTCTTCAACTTTAGGTTGAATGGATGAGTGATCGAATGATGAAAACATTTGAAGCTGGTCGAAACAACCCATTTCAGTTCAAGTATGTTTCTTAGTCGATAGAAATTATGTACCTACAAGGACCACGCTGTTCGAACTTCAAGCAGCATTTACTTTAAAGGGGCCCAGTCGTCAAACAGTAAACAAATCCTTAAACTCGCACGTGTCGGGGATTATCCATTGTTCAACCATTGTTCTCTGCAGTTTGTTTGGTAGCTTCACCCAAGCCAACATTAAAAATCCACTTATATCTGAGCAATCTTCGAAGATATGA
>REGL01000070.1:167285-180922 GCA_004194395.1 Aurelia aurita complex sp. Pacific | reverse complement strand
TAAACTCGCACGTGTCGGGGATTATCCATTGTTCAACCATTGTTCTCTGCAGTTTGTTTGGTAGCTTCACCCAAGCCACAATTAAAAATCCACTTATATCTGAGCAATCTTAGAAGATATGAATGTTTGGTTTGTTCCTTAGTGAAGTACAAGGAGTAATGCCCAAACAGCAACTTTCATTTTGAAAAAAAAATACGAAAATCCTGTGTGATATCACCTTTCAAAAAACTGCAAAATCATCGTTTTGTTTTTACATTTTGACGACGGAGCCCCTTTAATGTTCTGTCATTTGAAGTGACGATCCAACCGAATGGTCATTATGCAGCCATTTCCCTGATATGAGGCTAAAATGCCTGGTGATTCCGAAATAAAGAAACTCGATAACTACGTAGGCAAAGACTTGTACTATGCTTGTAACCAGGCCAAGATTTGGATCACATTCTCAAAGTTTATCTGCTGAGCACTGGATTGTTAACTCTTTATAATAAACCATTCTACTTTTGGTTTCCCACGTCTACTTCTTCTATGTTCAGAACTTTCATTGGGACTTAAAATAGAAAATCGAGTCTTTCGTTTGCAATATCATTTCATTAAATTTTTCTTCAAGGAACATAACATTATGCCACAGCCTCGCTGATGTCGCCAAATTGCCTTCACCAAAAGTAAGAAATGCATATTTTACCAAAACTCTTTTATTTTAAGCTATAACTACCCTCCCTTCAAAGACCAGTTTTAGAGAAATTTGAATCATTCATTTTTCATTCAGGGTTAAATAATCATCATCTTTGCCAAGTCGACGTTTGATTAGCTGTAACAAAACTTTGCCTGCGGATATTTATAATGTGCGAAAGCTCATCCTCAAAGTTGCTGTTTGCCAACATGATTTCGAATCTATCTCTTTTTGTATCTTGCAAAGTGTGGAATGAAAACCAAAGATTTATGCTCTGATGTGAAAGCCAGACAAAGCCTTCAAACTTACCGTGAAAGCCAGACCTCGATCTTGGAATAATTTGTTCTAATGAATCTTTTTCAGCCAGATTTTTACAGTGGTTTATGATTCCCTCCTTTTCAGTGCCGTTCATATCTATTTTTAGGTCGTATTAGCAAGTACGGCAGACCTAAACTGTGGCTTTGCACGTGACTTGTTCATTCAGTGGGCTGCTTCAGAAAAGAACAGCATTGTATTCACTTCCCTTACACCAGCTGGAACCCTTGCTAGAAAGCTTATTGACAGTCCTAACCTGGAATGGATTGATCTTCAGGTATATTTATGCCTTCTCGTAATAACGATTGTATAAACTCACAAACGATGGATGTAATGAATTATGGCTAATTTATCGTTGAATATGTAAAAGATTTGCATGTTGCTTTTAAGGGAAATGGAAAATACATTAGCTACAAAATGCTTTACAGTTTTACTATACTTCAAAAGCAGCCAGATCTTGAAAAGATACCTCTAGAGCTAATTTTGTCCTTGAAACGAATGATGCTTGCTACAAGCTCAGCAGCACATTAGATTTTTCATGATTTTAGTAGGATTGTACAACGTTTGCAGCATCGTCACTATCTTTGAAGTCAAATGCAAAGATGGAAACATAATTTTTCGTTTATTTTCTCAACAGGTAAAGACAAGAGTAAAATTGGAGGGAGAGGAACTTGAAAAATATTTGGAAGCAGAACGTGAGAAAGCAAAGTTGGAGAAATTACAAGAAAAAATAAAAGCAGAAAGGTATGATTCTTCTACAATATAATTTTCGATCTCTCTTTGTTGAGGACAAGCCTCGAATGATATTTCGAACTGTGATAAAGGTTGACTGGTACTTTGGTTCGAAATAAAAATTTTTTCAGGCACTTTTCTGCCTTATTTTCCCTTACAACTAGAACGTACTCTTTATTTAAGAAAAGTTACAACAAACCTTTATCAACAACGAAGATGAACGAATGAACTCGTTAATTACTTATCGATGACGAAAACTATGTCAAATCCAATTACGAGATTTCACAGTCCATGTTAGAGTATCCGCAGATAACTTGAGCCAAAGAAGAATGCCACTTTTACCGAATTCTCTAAATTTGATGTAATTTTATGTTTTGAAGGCTTGCTAGTCGGTATGACGAGGAAAGTGAGAGTGAAAGCGAAGAAGAAGAAACGTTTGGTGCGATGAACAATGGAATGAAATCTAAATATGATTTAATGGTCTCTGATGATAAGGTAAACCTTCCAATTGATGTTTGTTACTATACTGGGTATCGAAAAGATTCATGCAGACTTCCTCAGACGGTCTGGTTTTAAAGACACTTAGCGAGATTTTGTTGAAATACGTTCAGAATATAGTTCTTTACAGTCATTGCTGCTTCATTTTAGATTTAACGTAATGCTGAGTTATGCAAAGATGCCCTCGTGAAGAGGCTCTGGTTTTTTTGCAGTACCAAATTCGCACTATTGCGATGTACAGCTTGCTAATATCAGCCTGCAATATGGCGTGGCTATTTTTTTACCGAAAATGATATCATAAACTCGGCTTCAGATACTATTTGGTTTGACTATCATCAGGCATGAACAAATCTGTTTAACGTTTTTTTAGACATCCAGCCTATTTTGAAAAGAATGTCGTCTATTTCTTCACGTCAGCGTAATCTTAAAAATCGTTTTACTGATCTTATGATCTGTCATGTTTTGTAGTTAAGAGCAAAGGGAAACTTTTTCAAGCAAGCCAAAGCATTTCCGATGTTTCCATTCAAAGAAGAACGACTGAAATGGGATGATTATGGCGAAATAATCAGGTGAATATCAAATGAGAATAAATTTCGTTTTTTGTAAAACATTTGAGATAATTTACACACATTTTATGAATGAGATTGTGGTATAATCGTAATATTTCGTTTGTATACATTTCTACCTAGCATCCGAAGGTAACTTTAAGGGTGCTGAGAAGTTGACCATATCGAAGCAGCGTCCTGGTCCTTCCTCTCGATGTGACCACACCTCGTGATTCCTTTCGCCTGGAATTACAGAGAGTTGGTGACTCTCCTCGCACTTTGTAACAGGCTCGGTAGGGCGGGGACTCGAACCACCAACTTTCAGATTGGTAGTCAAGCGTCCTACCACTGAGCCATCCCCGCTACATAATCACAATTTTATTAAAAGTTAGCATATTGGTGCGATTGCGTACTGAGATATTTGAGATCACATTACAGCCCCGAGAAAGTCATGCATGGCAGAACGAAATATTGGTATTAAATAGATTCAATCATTTGCTGTTTTTTTGTCGTATTGCGGTGGTTCTACCTTCAAACTCATATATTTGAGATTCTTACCGTTCTTGGCACTAGTCCCTGATATAACGTTTTTGTTTCATTTTTGTGTCTTTTTATTCAACAGGCCAGAAGACTATTTGCTTCTTGATATGACAGCTATGGAGGAAGAACCTGCAGTTACGGTAAGATTTTCGAAATAAGCTCAGGATTTTGAGTTTTTTGTTACAGAATTATCCTTTTTTACGACTTGATGTCCTCCCTATAAACCTAGATTGCAACTAGTTTATTTTATTTTAGTGGCTGCGAATATTATGCATCTACTCTTTTATTTGAATCAGCACTTTCTTTTTCAAACAGACGGATGAAATTAAAGAGGAACCCGAAGATGTATTTAAAGGTAATGCTTCTTTGCCTTTCTTACTGTACCATTTGTGAATCTTAAAGGGGGTCCGTCGCAAAACTGTAAATAAATCTGTAAACACCGCATTGGCTTCAGTTCCTGCAGCGCTTGCTCCCTTTTCCGCCGTCTTTTGTTCATTTAACTTCTGTTCCAACCAAAGTGCGTATTGTTTTGTAAAATGTGCTTCCTAGTCTACTGAAATTCGCACCATCTTTTCCTGTCCAGATTTGTCAAAGATTCCAACGAAGTGTGTCGTTACCAATCAGAGAATCGAGATAAAGTAAGTCACGTTTCTAATATTCTCTCAGTTTTTAAACAGATGATTTGTGGTACAAAATTCGAAAATAGCCTTAAATACGGACTCATCGTATTCAGCCCATAAACGCAACAAAACACCGTAATCTGTAGAAAGAAGACTGTTAACTCCTGTTAAAGAACAACAACCAAAATAAACTTGTAACTAGAGAGAAAACTGTTGAATCCTGCAAGAGAAAAACGAGTTAATGTTCAAACATGAAAGGAAAGAAATAAGTTAGTGACTCACCAGTAACTGCAATAAAGAATAGAACTCGTTTAATTGTTCTTTATTGCAGTTACTGGTTCTTTATTGCAGTTACTAGTGAGTTACTAACTTGTTTCTTTCCTGTCATGTTTCAAGATTAACTCGTTTTTTTCTTGCAGGATTCAATAGTTTTCTCTCTAGTTACAGGTTTATTTTGGTTGTTGCTCTTTTAAAGAGTTAACAGTCTTCTTTCTACAGATTATGGTGTTTTGTTGCGTTTATGGGTTTAATATGATGAGTCCGCTATTTAAGGCTATTTTCAAATTCTCTCATTTATAATTGCACTTGTAGTATGATGAGTCTATGAATGAATAGCACATATATTTAAGTGATAATTCAAATTTTTCTGTTTCATGGCAGAATTTAATTCAAGCTGAGTAGCATTTGATTTATAAAAGTTTAATTTTCCAAATATAAGTGATGATAAATTATTGTTTTATATTTAGAGACTCTTTAGCAAAGATCATTTACTATGAATTTGTAGCTATTAGTTGAGCTATGATTGATTTATAATGTTTTTTGTAGATGTCAAATCACGTATATCGACTTTGAGGGAAGATCTGATGGTGAATCAGTGAAGAGAATTCTTTCGTTGGTGAAGCCAAGACAGCTGGTAAAACGATCTTATACCTTATCTATCTCTTCTTGAGTACTTCTCAAAACCACCTTATTGAAGATTTACGATATTGCTTTAAAAGTATCGCTCGGAATTGCATTTTTAACATGTCATTTCATGTCCATTAAGTAATTAAACCAAGCATTTGATCGTCTGTAGATATATTTGGATCATTGACAAGCGGGAGGAAAAAGGACATTTTATGATTGGTTTCATAATTGAGTTTTTGTGATTTTGAAACCGGACTAGTTTTTGGGACACCCTGTGGATAAGATTACCGTAGTACTTTTTCTTCACATTTTAAAAGTCGTATTTTATTTCAGATTTTAATACATGGCACGGAAAAAGCTACGCAACATTTAATGGAGCATTGTAAAAAGAATCTTGGTATGAATTCGGATAATATATTTACACCTTACATTGGAGAGACAATCGATGCAACAAGGGAAAGTCATATTTACCAGGTAATGGCCGCGGATATAGGTATGCTTGTTTGTGACATTCGCTAATGTTATCTTCATTGCGTAGTGGAGCCACTTTCTAGCTGGTCGAGAGCCATGGGTCCTTTGCTGGCACGCTGCAATGTCAGATATGTTACCAGATAGGCTACCAGGCAGTTACCAGGTAATGGCAGGTAATGGCCGTTGATATGTATACTTGTTTATGACATATGCTAATGTGATCTTCGTTGCGTAGTGGAGCTACTTTCTTGCTGTTAAGGAGACATGGGTCCTTTGCAGGCACGCTGCGATTTCAAACTGTTTGAAAATCAAATTTGGCCTATACGGAAAATACTGATCTACACTGCAGTAGTTAAACTGAGAGAAAAGTTTGACTGAAGCTTCCCTGCAGTTAACTTGTCTGTAGTTTAAAGAACCATGGTTTACGATTCAGTAATTTGATGGCGTCACAACTTCAAAATTAGCAGAAATTTAGAAAATGTTGTAATTCTGATAAAAATGATGATATGGAAAGTTCTCTCTCTGGGATTATAGGAAATTACTAAAGTTCTATTCAAGCAATTCACTTGAAAGAATAGGGCAATAGTGTTTTACACGATGAAATGTTAAGTTTTGCAAAGACTTGAGGCCTATGCTATTACGGGAAGTCCCTGCATTTAAGAAACGGATATATAAGAAACTGGAGCCTGCCAGCAAAGAGGATATTTTCTCCTTTATAAGAAACCAGGCAACCTGATTTTGTTCAGTTTCNGGTTTACGATTCAGTAATTTGATGGCGTCACAACTTCAAAATTAGCAGAAATTTAGAAAATGTTGTAATTCTGATAAAAATGATGATATGGAAAGTTCTCTCTCTGGGATTATAGGAAATTACTAAAGTTCTATTCAAGCAATTCACTTGAAAGAATAGGGCAATAGTGTTTTACACGATGAAATGTTAAGTTTTGCAAAGACTTGAGGCCTATGCTATTACGGGAAGTCCCTGCATTTAAGAAACGGATATATAAGAAACTGGAGCCTGCCAGCAAAGAGGATATTTTCTCCTTTATAAGAAACCAGGCAACCTGATTTTGTTCAGTTTCTTGTAAATGATACGAAGTTGAAAAAATACTCAATTGCACTGACGGCTTTAGTACTGAAATTTGTAAAATGTGTTCAACGTCCAGATCTATAGTATCTCATATTTGGTTCATGCATAATCATTTCTTAGGGCACCCTTGTTTACCATGCCGGGCCGGATGATCTTGGAATTTAAAGATGGTTTTTTGACAGACAGCCTATAAATTTGAAAATTTGAGTTTTTTAAATGCGGGGACTTACTGTAGCTTCTTGTTCAAAGTTACACAAGGCCATCCTTTATGTTATTTGTCACTTATTTCAGAGCAAACCAAATATTTGGAAACAGATGTGAATGTTGCATGCTTCTTGTCCCGTAGGTCAAACTAAAGGACTCCTTGGTAAGCTCACTTTCATTCGCTCAAACTCGTGAAGCAGAACTAGCTTGGGTGGATGGTCGTCTGGTTCTTGAGCGATCCAGGCTGAACTATAAAGATGAAGACAAAATGGAAACAGATCAAGATTATCGACGAGACGTTGTTCCAATTTTAGAACAGCTGCCTCCGGAAGAGGTATGGTTTCTTTCTTTTTTTTCGACAAGACTTCTCCTGTCTTTTCAACAATTGATAGCAAGATGAAGTGATTATAGAGAGTTGCTAATGAGGTAAAGCAAATATATTTGTAAACTTTAAAACGCAATTTTATACCAGCATATGACTGCGTATGCTTTTCCTAGAATTCGAAATGTCTTGTCTTTGGAAAATTCATATTGATTTGAGAAACATCACATTTTGTGTTGAATAGTTTATTTGATTTTTTGTTTAATCTGTTTCTCCTTTCCAGGTTCCCGGTCACCGAAGTGTCTTTGTAGACGAGCCTAGGCTATCCGATTTTAAACAAATCCTTACCAAAGCTGGTATCCAGGTTAGTAGTTCTCCATATATCCCAAAACCATTGAACCAGAACTTGGATAGTTGCAACTTGAGAGATTACGTAGCGTACAATAGACCATCCCGTGGTTGAGTGCAAAGGCACCATTCGCAGTGCATTTCGGGATCGCATGAGAATTTCAAACTCAGACTCGAACTTGATTTCGAATTTGAAACTCCCATGCGATACCGAGATGCGACATGAACAGCACCTTCGCATTCCACAGCGGAATGTTCCATTTCATCCCCGTTGCACATCATACTTTTTCAGATCGTAACAGTAAGGATTCATCTATTTTATAGTTTTTCGAAGTAAGGATTCATCTATTTTATTGTTTTTCGAAGTAAGGATTCATCTATTTTATTGTTTTTCGAAGTAAGGATTCATCTATTTTATAGTTCTTCGAAGTAAGGATTCATCTATTTTATTGTTTTTCGAAGTAAGGATTCATCTATTTTATAGTTCTTCGAAGTAAGGATTCATCTATTTTATAGTTCTTCGAAGTAAGGATTCATCTATTTTATTGTTTTTCGAAGTTCATGCAATGAATGGGTTAGCATATTTGTGTTATTCTTTATTATTTCCAAATTTGTGTTCATATGTTTACTGTTTTATTTCCTAGGCAGAGTTTGCTGGTGGAGTTCTTGTTTGCAATAATATCGTTGCAGTTAGAAGGGTGAGTCTCTATCCATGATGTGCATTTAAGCTTCTTTTTTGTGAATGAGCTATCTAGCATTACATGGATTATGGCTATCGCACACAGCCCTAAAGAAATCTTGCATGGCAGGATGAAATATTGCCAATTCATGTATCAATCATTATTAATCGTACCATATTTGCTGTCGTATTTGTCTTGTTACTTGTTTCTTAATCTCTACGTCATTTAGCAAACAAAAGCAGTACCACTGTGGTTGATCGTTCTGTTTTCATAATGTTCACATTTTTGTTTAGATTGGAACGGCAATTTGCAGCGCATAACACATGCTTAAAAACTATTGATCATTGAGTTAAACAGAGTGGAAACTGGGGTTAAGAAAAGTGAGCCTGTTTGATGTTTAAGAAACAAAATATGCTGAATGTAGCTTCGAAAAATTGGTAAACTTTATTCAACGTTTCTATTTTTAATTGCAGAGTGAAGCTGGAAAAATTGGACTTTCTGGAGCCTTATGTGAAGACTATTATGTAATCAGGGACTTGTTGTATCAGCAATACGCAATTGTGTAGACTTCTTGAACCAAAACTGTAAGTACAACATTTTTGAGGTCACAGAAGCTCAGAAAAAGACAGGAATATTGATGTCACATACATGTATTACAGACACTCTTATGGCTGCAAAATGTCGTGACAGTATTACTGATGATTTTGATATACTTGAACATCGAAGTTACAGTTGTGACTTCCGGAGAAAGGAGATAACTTCAAAGCATTGATTCTGTTCTGTTCCAAGAATGATGGGGGGGGGGAGATGGCGTGGGGGGGGGGCACCACACTTGATGGATATAACTATGATAACTATGACTATGGTGAGCACGAAACGTTGTCAGGTCCAGGCAGAAGTTCAAAAAACTTTTTGTGACAATGTGGATAAAATTTACGTTTCAGCAATGTGTTCTATTTGATTTTCAACCTTCAATTCCATTGCAACTAATGTAAGCCTTTCCCTTCACTGTAGTTTTTTACTTCGAAATCAACCATTGTGAGTAACACTCCATTTTGAATATTTAGTTTCGTTGGTAAGCTTTACTTTGAGAGGAATATATCGAAATGAAATTGGTCATTTTTCATATTGCTTTTTTGCAAGACGAGACTCCCGTCACGTGATCCTGTCAAATGATTCTATAAATCAGAAAATATTTTAGCTGTCGCTCTATCTTCGATGTGTTTATTTTCTTTATCTCCTTGCCCCAAAATCTCCATAAAGTTCAGAGCTGGCGAAACGGAATTGTTTTTTCGAAATTGTCTTTAACCTTCCTTCATTTGCATGCACAAGCTGTTTCGATTATTAGCAGAGAAGAAGTCAATAAAAATCTCAGCATTAGGTCTTGTTTCTATATTACATGGTAACAATTTGCAAATCAATATACTTCCAAAGTTTGTAGATAGTAAAAATACGTTTTATGATATAAAAAATATTCTTATTTCACTTTTGAATGCATCGGAACAGCTTCCTTAGAAGAATATCGAACCAGTCTTGGTTGTTAGATTTTCTTTATCATGAGAAGATGAGCAGTTTTTATGCCCTTGTCAATAAAAATGCATAATATTGAGGCCAAATTAAATAATCGAGCGCTTGGATCAATTGGGAAAGACGCTTGTTATTTTGCTTAATCTTGTTGATTCTGGTTGTAAGCAAATTGGCTTAACTCGTGCAGCTGGTAAATATCCGAATTTCCTCAAAATATTATTTCTAGCCAATTACAACAATTATTCAAATCGCAATTATTTGGCTCGCAGGCGTCTGCATCAATTAGGCTTTTTCCATAACATTCAGGAGTAACGTTATCGTTATGTATACGTCAAGTTCAACGAGTGTCATAATACAAGTCTGCTTTGCATATAGCTAGCTTTGCTCTGCACTTGTCTTAATTTCTGTGGCCTTTGCTTAGTCGTCGTTTGTGNTAAAAATACGTTTTATGATATAAAAAATATTCTTATTTCACTTTTGAATGCATCGGAACAGCTTCCTTAGAAGAATATCGAACCAGTCTTGGTTGTTAGATTTTCTTTATCATGAGAAGATGAGCAGTTTTTATGCCCTTGTCAATAAAAATGCATAATATTGAGGCCAAATTAAATAATCGAGCGCTTGGATCAATTGGGAAAGACGCTTGTTATTTTGCTTAATCTTGTTGATTCTGGTTGTAAGCAAATTGGCTTAACTCGTGCAGCTGGTAAATATCCGAATTTCCTCAAAATATTATTTCTAGCCAATTACAACAATTATTCAAATCGCAATTATTTGGCTCGCAGGCGTCTGCATCAATTAGGCTTTTTCCATAACATTCAGGAGTAACGTTATCGTTATGTATACGTCAAGTTCAACGAGTGTCATAATACAAGTCTGCTTTGCATATAGCTAGCTTTGCTCTGCACTTGTCTTAATTTCTGTGGCCTTTGCTTAGTCGTCGTTTGTGCATTTTTGACTTTTGAGCCTATTGAAAAGAAAAGTATGAAAATTAACTTATATTCGCCTTCATTCGTTGCCATAGTTAAAAAACATGAAAGACAAACGGTGGCTTGTTTTCTTTAACTTGTAGCAGTCATCACGAGATAGAGTCTTAAAGATTGATTAAATTTTTGCTGAGCAAAATCTTTTAGTAACAAAGTACTCCTTACCTTTCTTTCGTGACTTGAAATTTTGGACTGAAAAAAGGAAGTTGAATTTATTGAGGAGAAGTTCAATATTTCTTAAACACACGAAAATATTTTTTAGCAAATCAGTCCTTCAGTGCATTTTATCTGTCATTAAATTCTCATTCCACTTGGTGTGGTGGCTCTGTTTTAAACTAATTTTCGATTTGAGGTAGCAAAAGATACAACAGACAGCATGATATTATTTCCCAAGCAGACCCTGTGAGTTGATATCATATACTGCAGAGTAATCTGCATTTGAATAGTGAAAACTTTACTTGACCGTCATATGTATCTTATTCTAGATTTCAGTACAAGTACAAAACTTCCATATTAGAAATTAAGGAATCGTTTTCAGTGACAAGAAGCTGTTTCGTACTTTTCCAAATCAAAATAGAATCGGTACGAACAAACAAACGAATACTTTGAAAACGAAAACGAAACGAACGAAAACAAACAAGTCTGCGTTAAAATGCAGTAAAATTTGATTACATTAAATGAAAAGTATATATTTCGTACTTTAATTTTATCTTGCCTTTTTATTAAAGATTCCTTGAGATTGTGGTGCGGCTCCTTCGATTTGTTGGCTAGCGTCAGGTCCAGCTCCTTGTGCTCCTGCATTTGCATCCACCATTCCTGGAAGTTGTTGTTCCCCATTTTGTGCACCTGGGGTGATATCAATAGCTCCAGCCAGACTTTGGTCCTGAGACAACCCTTGTAAAGTGCCATCTGATTGTCCACCACCAAGGTTTAAACCTGAAATTAAATTTTTGTTTCACACATTGAACCACCCTTTGACATGTCTTTTTTGCCAATCACGTTCTTCGAGCTGGGAACTCTTTCGTATTCAATCATATTAGGATTGCGACGAGGTATATCATTCGGTCCCTCTTTGCATTCCTTTTACTTACCTGCCTTGCCTTTTACAGTAGCAGTTCTCATTATTGTGCACTGTAGGTTCCTAGATGAAATCTACTTGACTCAATAGACCCTGTTACTTGCTAGAAAAAAGGTGTGGATCGAGCGTCCAAATCTTGTAAAGTTTGAGAAGGAAAATGAAAACGGATTCCCGTTATCAGTATAAACATTGCTAGCTGTGTCAAGAAGTTTCTTTGGTTCTCAGAGCACTTTTCAGAGAGTTAATCAATGACAATTTTATTCTTAGTGAATAACAGATGTTACAGTATTTACACTGGGCAAGTTGTATTTGGCTTTTGGTGTTGTTTGTCGTTATTTTCATTCAATGTTAGCTGAGTTTGTTGTGTTGACAGTTGCAGTTTAAAAGTACGAGCATGCAAAGGTTTCATTTTGCGAGTTTGGGAATCGAAATTTGCTGTTTTCAGCCGTTGTTATTCAAATGAAAAGAAACGTTATTTTGATGCTAACATTGAATGAAAGCAACGAGCAACGCCAATAGGCCTATAAAACTTGCCTGTGTAACTAACTTTGAGTACAGTTATCAATGGTTAACTCTCTGTAAAGTATTTTGAGAACCGGAGTAACTTCATGCCACAGCTTGCCACAGCTTGCCACAGCTAACGGAGATTGAGTTTTCGTTTTTCTTCTCAAATTTCTCAAATTTTTCCAACGGAGATTGAGTTTTCGTTTTTCTTCCCAAATTTCACCAGATTTGGACGCTCGATCCAAACCTCTTATCTGTCAAGTAAAAGGTCTATGCGGTAAATTTTATTCACAAAACAGTTGCTTCGGCTTTAAAATTTAACGGGTTTTACTGTTTCTCATAATTGATTGTAAACAACTCAGTCATACACAGTTTTACGTGACATATTCGCTCATTTGGAGAAAGTATGACCATGCCCCATAATAATTAATGCAAGCATGATATCTTTTAGAATAACATGAAAAATTCTGCTCCATTTCTTAATTTCGACTTTATGGAAGAAGTCAACCTTACCTCCCATTCCTGTGCCCCCCATTCCTGGTACACTTGCAAGTGGCTGTGATGCAGCGGAAGCCCCATCTAGAGCGCCAAGCCCTGCGAGGCCACCTCCAAATCCGGCAAAGTTAGATTCACCAAGCCCCTTCAGACCACCAAGGCCTCCAAGGTCTCCGAGACCCGCAAGAGGGTTATTTCCACCAGTGAAACCCGATGGTTGCTGCTGATCAATGGGTACACTTGGATTTTCTCCTTGCACTGAAACTTTTCCCATGCTTGATTGTGTTGCTTTGCTGATTTCATTTTGGATTTGAGTAAGTTCTTTACTACTTTCTGATGATATCAATGCATTGTATCGCTAAAAAGGAAGCCAATCAATTTATAAAGATTTTCAACGAGGCTAGTCTGCACGTATGCTAGGAAGAGGAGGTTAAAGGCAGTCTGTCACGCATCTGATTGGGTGATAATGACAATGCAAAGAATAGGAGAATTGAATGGCTACCGATCTTACTGACTCTCTACGATCGTAGAAGATTAGCCTCCTTCGTTCAAAAGCTCTGACTTTATTACAACAAATCAGAAGCATGGCAGACTGCCTTTAACATGACAATGCTTTCACTTGTTTACGCGTGATCAAATTCACCGTATCAGAAGTCCCTCTTTTGAGGAGAAAGATTAGAATCTACGTCATCACATTTTCCGAAAAACGTCACTTTCATGTCGATAGATATCGCGCCATTGTTTTACTTTCTGTAACATTTCCCTTGATAAGATGTAGTTTACATAATTAGAACCTTACTCCTTCAACTTTATAATTTATATTCTTACCTGCATTTCTTGTGATGCTTGTTCTTTCGGTGACAAACTTGTGGTTCCTGCATAATTACTTTTCATCGTATCCCCATAACCTCCATCTTCATCGTATGTTTCGCCATCTTTGAATTTCTTCTCCTCCTCAGCTTCCAGTGCTAAGCGGTCTTCTAGTTTTGTGTCTTCTTTGTATGGTGTGGACATTGCATTATTGCTGGCAGCTAGGGGATCTGCTGTAGAAATGCGTTGTAAGAAACTCTTTATCAAAACCATAGAAACTCTGCACGATTCTATAG
>REGL01000070.1:138941-159095 GCA_004194395.1 Aurelia aurita complex sp. Pacific | reverse complement strand
CCCCCCCCCCCCCACCCAAGTTGCGAAGACGCTTCCTACCGCTCTGGACCGCGGTGTTGTAATTTTGTTAGAGGCTGTGTCGAACTATTTTCGATTTTTTTTTGGTGATTTCAAAAGCAGCTGGACAAAAAGGTTAAGCATAGGAGGAATATCTCAGTTGATATATCTATTTGTTTAAACATTTCTACTGTTTTGGAGCATTTTGATCAAATTTGGTAAAACCTTAAAAACATAATGATGGGGTATCATAAAACATCTGTGCTGGCTGTGCTGGAGCAAAGATTCCTAATGGGTAGGTTATCTACCGTCATCATGGGCTGGAAGGCACAGCGATTGGACAGGTTGCTGGTTGCTGATATGGAGTCACATAGTGGACTAAAGTCGATACATGCAGATGAGGTCGTGAATGACAGACGATACCATCGGGCTTGCATGATATGCTTTACTCCTTTGTTGGGGATACGAACAGGCTAAGTTGTCAGCCTCGAGGAATCCCCCCAAAAGGGCTCCAGATCGCATGCGCAGTAACGATTTACTTCACTTATGTAATATGCAAATTAGCTTGACCATTGAGAACAAGGGAAGAAACAAGAGCAGCGATACGCATGACAGCGTGAGCCCCAACGTCGATTCGCTCTCAACAAAGCTGAAACACAAAGTATCAAAACAATAGGGTCAGCACTTCATCTCCCCAACAATCCTGGAAATCGCATCTCTTGAGAAATTGTATTTGTTGGGGAGACGAGATCGCTTTGTCCGAGGAAACATATGTGTCCCCCCGTGCAGTGGGTTAAAGCGCATGCGCTCATCAGAGCTTCAACCCCAAAACGCTACTGCGCATGAGCTTTAACCTACTGCACGGGGGGAGCATGCGTTTCATCGGGCGAAGTGTATCTCGTCTCCCCAACAAGTATCGATATCTTGTAATCTTACTTGTTTTAGGACAGCTGAGAGATCTACTTGGAGAGCCTGTTGGAGATGGTAAGATCTTTGCTTTGCAAATTTTATCAACTTTGCCAAGGACATAAGAACCAATGTAAATGCAGCATTACTTAGAGGTACTGCGTCAAAATTCAGTTTGATAATCTCTTCTCGTGATTTCGGAATCATGCTTCAAATAAACAAATTCACAGCCATGTCAAGACTTTGTAAAATTGATTCAGTCCTTGACCCAAGTGTTCATGAAAATCTTTTTATGATCGGTAAAAGTTAAATGTTGATGATTTTTCAAAAAGCGGGTATTTTTCTGTTCACCCGCTATGAGTGAACTTTGTTCTCTTGATGAACTTATTTCCTTTCCAGTCAGTTGCTTTTAAACATGTACTTTATATTTCTAGCAAAGACAGCAAAAGCAACGAAGGGAAAAAAGAAAACGACACGATTTATGCCAAAATGTCCAAAAAAGTTAACGGATGCTCCAGGTAAAACAAGGGAAATCATTTTAAAAAGATGCCCAGAATTAAGAAACAAAGAATATAACAATCAAGAAAAGGAAGTTGCAAAGTTGATCATGAATGCAAACAAGAAAAAAGAAAAAAACTATCAGCAACAGAAGAAAGAACTTATGGCGGCTGTGAACCATTTAGCGAAATTAGCAGGACCTCTTCCATCAATTTGAGCATTGTAGATATCTTGATGTAAAATTTGATAGTAATGCACACAGGGTGTGGTTTGGTCCTTCTCATTTTCAATGATTTGGACGTTAGGACTATGTGACTGCTGTTAAACGGCAGCATTTTTAACAAAATGTAATTTTGAGACTGTCTTAAAGAACAAAGGATAAGTCCAGAGAAACGTTGTATTGAGACAAATGATTGAATTGAGACTTTGGTTTTGGTTGAGTTTCTAGAATGATTATGAACAGGAACTGTTCACCTGTTGCACCAGTAATGTATTGATCTGTAGTCTTCCTCGATCTGACTTACTTACCCAGTTATCTGTTCTGTTTTGACTGGATCCGATGAAAAATTTTGGATACACGTTTTTTTATAAGAAACTGGTTTATAAGAAACTAGCACTACGATGATCAAAAATTTAAGGAACACTAGTACTACGCCCAAGAACAGTTAAGAAACTCTTAAAATTCAATTTCTGTAGGTCTCTTTTATTCTATGTCTCTCTAACAAAAGAAAACAAAACAAAAGAATCTCTCTAACAAAGGTACCTTCATTTTTTTTTTACTTTTAACTACAAAAGTTGGTAATATTTTTGCCTGAATGTGCATGACTTATTCGTGATGACTATGTCAATATAAAATGGAAGCCCTTCGTCGAGAAGAAGCCTAAAATTTGAACAATATCGCAATTTTAGGCCCAAAAAATAAGAAACTAATTAAGAAACTTTTACTACTAAGACACCGAAATTTTCATGCGAAATTAAGAAACTTTTAGTACTAAGTGCTGATCCAAGTTTCTTATAAAAAAGCGTGTACTTCCTGTATGCAAACGAGAGGTTTCCAAAATGAAGGCCATGCGTTATTTTCGAAAATTTCCTACAAGGATGGATCAAGAAAATCTGTCTCAAAACGAACAGTGATCGACTGACTTAATGACAACCTTGAAAACATGGAACGAGAAAATAGACTTTCCAGGAAATAGTTATAGAAAGTATACTTTATGAGAGAGATGGAAAGTAAAATATTGATACAGAAACAAAACAAATTTCCAAAGGCTATCTTTCTCGCAGGAAATAAAACGATAGCGAAATGAAAGTTGACAGAAAACAAAAAACCTTGCAAAAAGGTCGAAAGCAACGCATATCACAGTACATCAAGATCTCACCCTTTAACCTTTACTGTAAATCTGTCATACTTTTGATTTCGTGTTTCAGTTGACTTGATCGGGCATGTAATTTTCTGTTGGGTGTTTAAAAAATTTTCAAGGAGAGTCCATGGACCTAATCGACTAACGTTTGTTCTACCCATTTCAAGTCATGTGACCATACTCTTGGGAAATTTTATCCTATTTTTTGCACTCATGGCACTTTGCATGGCACAGGCCCGTAGGAAGCGGGGGGGGGGGGGGGCTAAAGTCCCCCCAATAATTTTCTACAACAATGGTGCTACGTCACCTGAATTAATTAGATGTATTGTTCTCTATTGTTTTAAGAACAATTGCCCCCCCAATCCGAAGCTTCTTCCTATGGCCCTGCATGACTCAAGATATGTTAGAGAAATCAAGAGATGTTTTATCAAGAAATTGTTCACATGACTTGAAATGGGTGTAAAAAAACCTTAGTCGATTTTGTCCGTTGCCGTTTTGAGCAGCGAAAGCCCTTACATATTTGAAGATGTAGTAAGACATTTAGTTATCTTTGAAATATCCAAATATCCCTTGTTAGACTGCAGAAGTATCATAAGTATAAAATCAACTTATAAAACACTTATTATAAGAGGCCTGACACTTGCTACATCTCGAAAAAATTGCATGCAGCTTACCCTTTAGTCAAATAACTACCCATCCCTGATCATAACTGAATTGGGCAATTTGACCAGACTTCCAAGGTTGTCTCAAATTAGATGTCTGACGAGATTTGCGATATTGCAAATTTACACAATTTCTTCTCTTCAATTTCTATTTGTGGGCATTTTCATGTGACATCTACTGTACTTTGGATCTGCCTTGAAGAAAATATTTTGGAGAATTCTTATCAGGTTGTGGCATAATCTTACAGACTCTTGGATGTTAATTCAAACAAGGCTGTACTGTTGACAAGGTTTTAACAACCAGGTTAGACAAAAAAAAGCAGTAATGCTAGTATTTCATTACAGTAGATCTCCCTGAAAGAAATCTAATATTACTAAATCATACAACTCAAAAGTTCTAACTACAGACTATTACAATAAGAAAAAAGATGAATATTTTTAAGTAAAAATTTTGTGGTTACTTGCACCAGCACCCATATAGTTTTACACAAATCCTCATGGTACAAGAACAGCAGTTTGATAAAACTACATTATACAGAGAGATACTTTCTTATACAATGTGTATGATGTCACTACGGTATTGCTGGGTACAAAGGTGTTGTAGGACATACAGTAACACTTGGTTTACCCTTTCGAAAGTATAATGTGTTAGATCTTAGTGGATTATCAGTGTTTTACTATCAAGATGTTTTACAAAATAACACACTTTCTCTTCTTTGTTTTGCCCTTCTTTTTGGCTCCTGGCTTTGAACTATCATCTGTTTTCCTTGATTTGATCATTCTCATAAGATCAAAAAAAGCTTTCTCTACATTCACTTTTGTTTTGGCTGATGTTTCAATATATGGGACATTCCATTCTTTCGCTCTAGATTCTCCTTCATCATTTGTGACTTGCCGTTTCTCTTCAAGATCAACTTTATTTCCAATCAGAATAAAAGGTATACTGTCCTCAGTTTTCACTCGAAGGATTTGCTCTCGTAGCTCTGAAGTTGCACTGAATGATTCTGGCTCACAAATTGAGAAGACGCACAGAAATCCCTCCCCACTACGTATGTAATTATCACGAATGGCTGCATAGTCCTCCTGCCCAGCAGTATCAAGGATATCAACTTGGCATTCTGCACCATCTAGCATAACTGTCTTCCTGTAACTGTCTGCTTTTGTAGGCTCATAATCTTCAACAAACTAGAAACAAGGAATATTGATCAGTGAATTGAAGGTGAAGTTTGCAGAAATATCACAGAAGGGATAGTAGAAATAGGATGGACGTAATAGAGTCTGCAACCTCTTGTCATGATGCTCAACCTGGGATTGAACCCTGGCTCTGGCTGCCTGACTGTTCTGGCTGCAAAGTCAGAGGATTACACCATTGACAATGGAAGTGTAATGCAATGGCATTATGCCTCTGCCTTCCATTCAGCTCTTTCAGTCCACTAAACTCCACAAGAACGCTTGCATTTGCTGGCCATTAACAGTTGTTTTTGAAATGCACAATTCAAGTCACTTTTGTATCAAAAAATACTCTCTGTAACAAACAATTTGTATCAAGAGAAAAAAAGGGGAATTTATTCTTTATGCATTCATGGGGTATTTGCCAAGCAGTAAAACAAGGCCTAAATGTTCGTAGAGGTAGAAGCTTCTTTGGATAGCATAAGGAAACAATAAGGAAACGTTTGGAGGAAGGAACGAAATCTGGGCCTAACCTAAATTCAAATTGGCCTAATAATTGTGCACCCTCTTCTTTTGTTTTGTTTTTTGAGATTTCACATACCCTTAGCGGTTCGTATTTTGACAAATGAAAAACATATCATTTGAAAATAAAGCTGCAATGCTAAATAGCAATAAAGCTATGCAAAAACGGCATAAATACGAACCTCTTCGTACATATATTGAAGAGTGAGAGCAGATTTTCCAACACCGCCACTTCCAACCATGATAATCTTATGAACACCGCCTGCTTTCTCTTTTGGAGGCATGATGAATTGCTCTCAATGCCGTATGATACTTCTTGGATTGTTTCCTTCTTGTATACAACAACAGTATTAGTTTAAAATAAAGCGAAATCAAATCGTATTCCTGCTTTGATGATCAAGGAAAAGATTTCTCTGTCTGTGTTTCAACTACGCCCAGTGCCTCTGCTTTCTGCTGTACCTCGTTCCTGCTCGTCGCTGCGAAGGAAAGGCAGAGGGCAAAATCCGAGGGGGAGAGGGGGCAGGGGGCAAGTCGAAACACGAGATGACTTTCATTAGATAAGATACAGGTTTTTGGAAGACATTTGAGCAATGTCGTGCACCTTTCTTTTATAAGGAACTGGGATCAGCCCATACAACTAAAATTTTCTNTGTTTCCTTCTTGTATACAACAACAGTATTAGTTTAAAATAAAGCGAAATCAAATCGTATTCCTGCTTTGATGATCAAGGAAAAGATTTCTCTGTTCTGTGTTTCAACTACGCCCAGTGCCTCTGCTTTCTGCTGTACCTCGTTCCTGCTCGTCGCTGCGAAGGAAAGGCAGAGGGCAAAATCCGAGGGGGAGAGGGGGCAGGGGGCAAGTCGAAACACGAGATGACTTTCATTAGATAAGATACAGGTTTTTGGAAGACATTTGAGCAATGTCGTGCACCTTTCTTTTATAAGGAACTGGGATCAGCCCATACAACTAAAATTTTCTTAAATTTCACTTGAAAAATTTCCCTTGTTAGTACTACACTACCAGAAGTTTTTTCTTGATTTGTTTCTTATTATATTTTTATGGGTACATGAGTTATGATGTAGTTTAGTTTCTACCATTTTGCCTTGCCAGATATTCATGGCATGATAATTAAGCAAGAAATTGAGATTTATTGGGCTCAGAACAAGAAATTACAGTGAATTTTACCAGTTTACTCGATAACAGAGAACAAAGGCTCAGGACAATTTTGCCATGATGATACTCTTGAATTTCATTTACCAAAAGCTTCTTAATAGCACGCACTTTCAAAATCATACATACATAAATACATACGTACATTGAAAACAAGGCTTAAAAGTTGGGCGGCTAGCAATGCCGATGTGGAACAAAGAGAGTGTAACAGAGTTTCTATTCAGTCATGCTAATTGCTAGTAGGTAAAATACACGTATTATTTAAGTTTTGAATTCAGCATTTTGTTCTCAAAAGATTGGAGAAGGGAGGAGGGAGTTTGTTGTGCTCATGTTTGGTGTGCCTGGTGTCAGGTTTTGGTGTGCCAGTGCCGTTGCGTTCGAGCCATGGTTCGAGCCTTGCTTTGTGCTTTTTGCGCTTGTATCCCTGCGGGGGCGTAAGTACTTGGTGCTAAATATGCAAACGAGGCAGCATTTTAGCATTGGAATTTTGCTAATGGCGGCCGGAACGTCCTCAACAACAAAGTTATTCCGCGGATTATTATGAAATTATTGAATAAATTACCAGACAAATCAACATGGCTGCAGCCACAGACAGCTTAGAAGCTGCTGAGCAAAGGCAACGTGCTTCTTCAGATGTCAATGCCAATGTCCGTGTGAGTTAAACAGGATTTTCATTCTATTCATTTTTGGATTCTCGATTTTTTTAGGCNAATGCCGATGTGGAACAAAGAGAGTGTAACAGAGTTTCTATTCAGTCATGCTAATTGCTAGTAGGTAAAATACACGTATTATTTAAGTTTTGAATTCAGCATTTTGTTCTCAAAAGATTGGAGAAGGGAGGAGGGAGTTTGTTGTGCTCATGTTTGGTGTGCCTGGTGTCAGGTTTTGGTGTGCCAGTGCCGTTGCGTTCGAGCCATGGTTCGAGCCTTGCTTTGTGCTTTTGCGCTTGTATCCCTGCGGGGGCGTAAGTTCTTGGTGCTAAATATGCAAACGAGGCAGCATTTTAGCATTGGAATTTTGCTAATGGCGGCCGGAACGTCCTCAACAACAAAGTTATTCTGCGGATTATTATGAAATTATTGGATAAATTACCAGACAATCAACATGGCTGCAGCCACAGACAGCTTAGAAACTGCTGAGCAAAGGCAACGTACTTCTTCAGATGTCAATGCCAATGTCCGTGTGAGTTAAACAGGATTTTCGTTCTTCTATGCTCGATTTTTTTATTAGGCCCAAAATTCAAAAATTGAAATAAAATCTTGGTAATACTTATTCATAGGTCGAATGCAATAAGCCAAATAAGTGATCGAGGAGAATTGTGCCTTGCAAAAGTGGGTAAAACGTACCTTTTTATTTTGAAGTTGATTTGTTTTTTGTTGTTGAAATCGCTCCCCCCCCCCCCCACATGATAATTTTTTGACAAATTTTCCATCCCCTCCACTTTCATTCCAACCCCTCCTTTGATTAATTCTTGAAAATTTGAAATAGTTGAATGCAAAAGAGACATTGTATTGCGTCATCCATCATGCAATACATGATAAAACTTTTTTACTTTTTCTCCTGAAATTATTTCACTATTCTCCAATTAAGGCCCAAAACTTCTTTTGTAATGTGTGAATTTATCTCACAGTTTGAACTGGAAAAACTAAATGCTGCCACAGATGGAATCAATCACTTGGAGACAGAATATGAGGTTTGTTGCTCACATTATAATTCACAGGTCATTTTACGTATGAAGCTTCGGCAGTTTTGAAAATGTGTCCAGTTTCAAAAAGAATATTCTTGAAGAAGATTTGAACCATTTCTTTGTAAAATTGTTTGGCGTGCCTTTATTGAGAAATCTGTAAGATTCTAATGACCAGTTACTGTATTTCTCTAGATCTAATAGAACTTCTGTAAACCACAGTTTTTCTTGCAACACAAGCAAAAATTTACATACAATGCATGCATTGTACATATTAACATGATAAGATCTTTACATGTTATGATAAGATTTCTTGAGTGACACGAAAGACTGTAAGTTTTCTTAACAAGAATTCTAAGGCAGAAAATCTTAAATTTGTCTATGTTTGCTAGGAAGGTCTCATTTCCATTTCCCTTCTACATCCTACTCTCTGAAGTGTGTCACGATTTTGGCACTTGCTTCTCTGCTGTCATGTCCAGCTCTAACCAAGAACTGAGCATGCATACAACTGCAGTATTTCTACATCTTGTACATCTTAAAAACATTGATTGAAACTTGTCATTGTAGGAAGCAAAATCAGTGATGGAGCAGATGGTAAATGAGGCTTTAGACCTTCTCAGTAAAAGCACAAAGAAGATTGGCTCATCAACTATTGAGAAAGCAAAACCATATTTTCAATTGAGTGATGAACTTTTAAAGGTAGAAAACTGTTGATAAAACAGTACCTAGACTGTACTTTCTGTGAATAATCATGCATTGATAATAGCTTGATTTTACCCGAATTGTTGGTGACCTTAGGTTTCTTTGCCTATTTTTAGGGGCATACTCAGTTCTAAATTTGTTTTTGTTGACTTACATGAAATTTGATCCTCAAGAATTTCTCTGTAGAAACACCTCTCTGCTATTTAAGGAATCGTACGCTCTACTTGTTCAACAATGTACTTGTTTTAAAAAATCTGAATGCCAGCTCTGAATTTTGATTGCTCTTTCTTGCCTAGGCAGATGATGAACTTAGGGAAAGCGAAGTTTTGCTTGAAGATGCTAAACTGGAGGTTCTTGCTGCAAAAGAAATAGTGACTGAAACTGAAAAGGATGCTTTCTCGTGTGCAAGTGGAAGACTGGACCCTGATGTCCAAGAAAAGATCAATAAAGCAAATATTAAGGTATTAACATTTACACAGTTAAAACATATGCAGCTAGCTGTATTAAACCTTAGCAAGATGATTTTTTCAAAAATTGCCATGGTGATGATTTATTATTCCCATCAATACCAAAAGGTTCAAATTCTGGTGAGTCAAAATTAACTGTGTGCATTTTTAAGTCACCAAAATTCAAAACTCTAATTAATGTTGAATTTTCTTTCTGTGTTGTTGCATCAAATATTAGCTACTTACTTTTGAAAAACTTATCATACTGCAAAGTTGTACAGAATTGTTGTCCAGTTGAATCATTTAACATAGTTGATTGTGATGGAAATAATGCTCTTGATTATGTTTGAATCGAAAGTTAGGCCTTGTTCATACAATGCCGAAACATTTTGAGAACTATAGAAAAATTTGATAGTACCAATCTCTTTGGAATCACTGTGAAAAAGAGGCTGGATTTTGATGACCAAGAAATCTATCTGGGCTTAAAGAATCAATTTGCCTTGTTTCGAAGCAAGATTTCATGTTTTTCAAATGTTCACAAAACACCGTTTTCAAATCCTACCTGTTGTAGAGCTCTGATATCAAATCCTACCGTTTTCAAATTGTGCCGGAAAAAACTGCTGTTTTCGTGTGAACGAAAAGTCGATCTGTAAAAATTTGATGTCGTTTCCGAATTATGCTGGTATCATGTGAACGCAGTCTTAGCATGATATCGTAAGGTTAAGAATCCTGGGCAAGATTTACGATTTACGATGTCTTCTAAAACGTATGGCTCAAAACACTGGTGTTCAACATTCGAAATATAGTGTGTAATCAGCCATATTTTTGTCAAAGTTCGTTCTTTTCAATTGCCTTCTAGTTTAATGAGGCAACAGATAGAAGATCCACTTGCTCAGCAAGGCATAATGAGTGTTTGGAAAGATCTGAAGACTTGAAGCATCAAATGTCTGTCATAGAAAAGAATAAACAAAAGACTATTAATAAAGCACGGTGAGTTTGGAATTTTCTCCAATAGCTTCTGTCAATCTTCATACTTCACTCATGTCCTGTATCCATGTGTCCCTGTGTCCCGTGTCCTGCTCATGCTGTACAGAACTGCAAAATAAGATATGTCCTACATTTTACCGAGTGAATTTAGAAGGCTGATGTTCCCTAGATATCAAAGCAATGCTATCTGTTATTACTGATCTAAATGCTATTACCTATTTGCTAATGTTAGTACTATTATTAATTTTGATCAAAATGCTAGGTAGCATGCATATCACAACAAATACCTCAACCATTATGTTTCTGCACAGAGTACTGTGCATCTGTCAAGACCTTCTGGTTGACAATTCAGGTGTAGCAACGGATTAATGCCCTCACAACTCCTCTCACTGCTCAAAACGTAGCTAGTTGGTTTGTTCGCACTTATTTCTTTAGATGTTGCCTGTTGCGTTTTGTTTAGTTTTCCTTTTTTTAGCGTATCCTGTAAGCATTTAGCCTATAGTTCTTCGTAACTCCGGTGTTTACAGTGATAATAATAATAATAATTAGTATTATTATCAATTACTGTTATTACTGTATAAATAGCTTACATGTTTAGTTAATTTTAGAATATTTCCAGACTGAAATCGGTCTCGCCGTTGTGATTTTGTGAGGAATCTCCTCGAGAAGGACTGGTTGAAAAGCTCGAAAACGGCCTGAGGTCACTATAAAATTTCCCTAATATTTCTGTTTACAGCAATGAATTGAACACAGTGAAGAGCACATTTAAACCGAATGAAGACCTGGTCATTCTTTTGATGATTTATTGTAAATTGAAAAATTTTGGATTGAAAAGTGTTCTGTGTTCTGGTTGCTAGTAGCCTTTCAAAGCCACAAATTCTACTGTCTGCAGGAGGCCAATTGACTATAAGGGAAAATAACTTGGATCCACTAACAGAACAAAATATAATTTGTAGACGTATATTTTACTTCGCAGGGGCTTCGCAGATAGTCTGAAATTCGCAATGGACCTTACAGCTATCTTACAAAGGATTCTGGATCCAGCGATATTTGTATACCTTTCAATACGAAATTTCAATTGAATGGCGTTATAGCTTCTTTCATTGTGGTGCGCATTTGAAAATTTATGAAATTCCTGTCAAATGTATAAAGATATCGTTCGATCTAGACTTCTTTGTAAAGTTAGCTATTTGTAGATTTGACGACTTTGGATAAACTTTTTGAGTTCAGTCAAAATTCTGTTTTCAGGCCATACTTCGAATTGAAAGGAACGTTGTACCAAGGTTTACAAGTAAGTTGTCCATTTGAATTTGTAATTGTTTAAAGTTTTATTTGTGAACGGTCTTTTTCGTCGTCTTCTTATCGTAGGAAGTTCTTCCTTGTTGGTAAGACTCATTCATATTTGCTGGATTAGTCGAGGTCCTTCCTTGTTTTGACTGCTTGGACAAAATTTTGACTTGTTCAAAAAATCAACGTTTGTACGAAAAGTTGATTTCGGTTGATTTTGGGTTAAATAAAAAATATGCAAGCAGCAAATGCTCTATATTTTAGATCGAGCAACTTTGTTATCCATCCAATAAGAGTTTTCCATCATTTTCCTAAGAATATCCTTTTCCATTGTCTTGTGAAACAAAAATTTTGCTTTTTGAAGCAGTACAGTGGGTACCTCGAAGACAGAGAGCATAAACTGGAGAGCATAAATCCGATGTGCCCTACGAACGATGGTATTGAGGATACGGAACACTTTTTGTTGCTTTGCCCTTCCCTTGCAGTACCACGTAGAGACCTTCTCGCTGGAGTTTCTGCTTTAATACGACCATATGGACATACCGATCTCCAAAATAGTCTTCTGATGCAGATTTTATTGTATGGTGATAAAAATTTCCCAGATGAAGTTAATAAAGATATACTCCTGCTAACGCTTAAATTCATCCACAAATCTGGTCGATTTGATTAGAAAATGTCAAACTCCGTTATAAGTCATAAAACCACAGCCACCATCTCCCATGTCCCATGTTCCTTTTTCCCTTTCTTTTATTTTTAGTCGTGTATTTTTAAAGTCTACCTCAAATTAGATGCCACGCAGTAGTTGCGATGATACCTAAACCACCCTTCTTAAATTCGAATTGATCGCAGACATTTCTCGTGGCATGTAATTTGAGACAGACTATAGTAGTTTATTTTTAACCTCTGTGTCTATGGCCCCGGGGTAGTCATAGTCTTTTGCTCCTCGGGGTATCGTCCGAGTAGTATTGTAAAGTAATTTTGTAAGTAGCGTAGCTTGTATTTATGTATTGTAACTTTTTAATGGATTTAAAAAAAAAAAAAAAAAAAACTGGAATTGATCAATTTTTCTGAGCCTTTGGAAACTCAAAGAATAGAGCAGTTTTACACGTATTTTTCACAAGAAACAGCTTATAAGAAACAGCAGGCTCAATTTTTCGAAAGTTAAGAAACAACCCCACCTGAATTTAAAAAGCTAAGAAACTTTTGTTATTTGCAGTTTTAATTTTCCCAGCGAACTCAAAAATGTCTTGACAGTGTACAGTTACAGCCACTGGTTGGACACAATTTTCAGTACGAATTATTTATTTACTTGTTTTGAGATCTTACTAAGTAATTTGGGAGTCCTCTTGACAAAGGTAAATTAACTCTACACTTCCGGCATTAAAGATATAAGAAACACGTAAGAAAATTTTGGTAACAAAATAGCCCAAAAAATTTAAGAAACTGCCTACCAGCCCCAGACCTTAGTTTCCTGCAAAAAAATACGTGTATGTTCACATCTGTGATGTCTAAACTGTTTTGTTGGATCCTTTACGATAACTCGAAATCTTGGTTATTCTTCCACACGCAATTCACAATATTCAAAAGCAACTCGTTTTTTATTCTAAGACGACAAACAGGGTTTTTGTAGATCCGATAGTATCATTATCAACTTTATTTCACAGTTACAAAGAGAACGCGTGGAGAAGATCGGAGAAGGTATATGCTTTGCAAAAGAACAGTATTCTGAAGTTTTAGGAAATCTTGAAAGTATAAGTGAAGAAATACACGAGAAACGGAGAAATCAAAAGAAGAAGTCTTCAGTTTCGAAAAGATCTTCTGTTGATCGAAGTAGGTTAAGAAATTCAATGACTGAAGCATCATTAAATGAAACAGAACAACAGCAAATGATGGATTCATTAGTGCTTTTAACTCAGAGAAAATTAAGTTTGAAATCGACCTAGTTTTGATTAGAATGGACAGTTCAATTTTTTAGTAAGTCATTTTGTATAACAGAAATCTGTTACTTGTATAGATATTTAAAAGTGAAGTGAATTGAAAATGAGAGTGTTGGAACTTCTTTGCTGGAAGATTCGAGAACCTGGATTAAATGAGCCAAATTTATGAACAATTTAATTATTGGGGAATTAAAGTTGAAATAATTTATGGAAACAGGTTGCTTTGTAGCCTTTGAACAGGAAATCTTTGAGAAAGCTGTGAAACACCTTGTGCGGTGAGAGACACTAGGGCTCCAGGGGGTGTGGTTGCTCTTCAATGTTAGGGAGAACAATGCCCTTATGTTTGAAAACAGTGGAATCAAATAATGGATTTTAATTGAAACAAAAACTTTGCAATATCTGAACCTGCTTATAGTGGAATGAGTTTATGTTCATATTGCTGAGAAATCGAGGCATCTGAATCTGAACCATCAGCCCAAATTCGTATGTGTCTTTTGGCTGGATTTTGACAGCCTCCACTGCAGATGGGGGCTAAACTCGTCCAGTTATTAATTGATCACAGGGATCCATTAGATGTTGTCATCAGCTCTAATTGACCAATTATCAATTGCACAGTGTTAATGAATCTATTCAGTATATGAGTTTGTTTGTGTTGTAACCTCGAAAAAATAGAGTTTGAATCAAAGCATCGAAAAAATTTGTGGTACTCAAAAGTATTTATTGCTGCTGAAGTCAGGTGCATATTCTAAATCAACTGAGCTTTTTAGCGTGTGAGTAAATGCGTTTCGGAGCGAGAATAACTTCTTATGGATACAAAGAGACCATTCAGGGTATCGCCTTTCAGATTGCAGTAGCTAGAATCTAAATTTTAGGCTGAAAACAGAGATGGTACTACGTACGGATTCATGTAAACTGCAGACAAGGAAACCGGCTAAGGCATATGTCTGAATGAATCCAAAACAACCTGAACCTTTTTGAGGCAATCAAGTAATTTTTATGCTCTTCCGTGAAATTTGTTACGTTCTAAATTGTTGGAGATTTTAATATAGTTACAATATTTTGTTGAAGAATATACCTAGTCCACTACATATTGTATCAGCAACATTATTGATATTCTTTCATATTATAGAAGGTTGTTGATAGTAGACAATTATTTTTGCATTTTAGTCAATTTTTTTTTACAAATATACCTGTTTTTATTAATAATGCTTTCATGTAAAAAATTTTTCATTCGTTTCTCATCAATTTTACGTCAGGAAGTTATCCCTTTTTTCGTTTTCCAACGTTCATCCTTCTCTCAAAAAGTTTTGCCAGCCACCCAAACAGAGCAAGAGCCTGGGTTTTACCAATATGTGCTTATGTAATGGAATATAAGGAGGCTGTATTTCTCAAATGCTGCTTGGTAGAACGAAGCAGTTCGTCTCAGCAGGGATTCGCTAGAAGCTACCAGGGAACACAGACATTACAAATGCGAGCTGGTAGAGGAAGAACACATCAATATGATTAAACCATTGGTGACGATTAGTTGCATGAAGAATTTTTATGGTCTATGACGAAGCTTGCCTGAGGCTCTGATGGTGGTAAATGGTAACTTTTCGCTTTCAAGATAATCAAATTATCGAGAGAAAAAATTTAATCCATCCCTTTCCAGAGTTATGTAGGCATTACCTGTGTTGTTAGATTTGGTGAAATCTGTAAATATTTTATAGCATGCCATGCAGTATATTCTGCGTTAGAGTTTGACTGGTTTAGAAAACTTAAGTTTAATTTTTCATTCAACTCAAATAAATATTTGTTTAGCCAGTCGAATCTGCAAGCAGGCTACCTGTAGTATCTATTCCAGTAACTCTCGGCAAAACCGATTGACCAAACGTGTTCAGGAATTAGAAGTTTTCCATGGCTTGTCAGATATTTTGCAATTCTAATTTCAGTAATTGTCGAGAACTCGGATTTGAGAATATTTCTGTTGCTGGGTTTTGCTCTTGACGACCTGCATAGGCAAATACAGCCGTTGACACCATGGCAGTCTGACGTGCACACAGCAATCCGTTAAAAGGTTTTCGATGTTTATCTCACATACAGCTGCTTCAATGATCCCTTATTTACGTGTGATATTTACGTTATGCCACCAGATATTCAATTTTACGCAAATTTAAAGCAGGTTTATTGATTTCTCTCAAGTTGAGCAATCAAAACAATCTATTAACTTAATTTCACCTGACAACAAACATTTTCCCGGACTGCAAATAACTTTAGAAAGGTGACATACTGTGTAGACTGCTATTGCATCAACTACTTGCAGTAAAATGCATTTCTATTTTCCTGAAATGCAATTAATTGTTTGTATCTTCTAAATTGCGTCTTCAAACCTTAACCTCGTGTGCTTACAAAAATGGCTTTGTTTCAAGAAGCTCGATCAGACCCTGCTGTACCCCCCCCCAATATCCTTTGTAGCCTTGCATCGGCGTAGGGGGAGATAATATTTGGGGGGGGCTGCCCGATAAAAAGTCCATTGTTTGAGAAAATTTTGCCCGACTTGAGGCGGATTTCTGCCCGATTATGGCTAATGGTTGCAAATTTTTCTGACGTTGGGGGGGCTGCAGCCCCCCTGTCCCCCTGTCTCCTACGTCTATGTAGCCTTGCAATGATGTTCATACTGTATGGAAACGTTTTAGGCCTAGAAATTGTCAGGTTGTGTTATCCTTTCAGTCTTCAATAAACGTTGTTATGCCCTTCCTGTTGATTTCAAATAACAGATATTCCTGAAAATGACTTACGGATTACGATACGAAAGGTTCTCCCCTTGAAGTATTTATGATGCCTTGCCTTTGTTGTTTAGCAGCCAATTTGCTATTTTTATAGGTCACACATGTGCAAGGGATTATGGGAGCACAGGGTCGTTAAACTGCGCTTTCGATAATTAGAAATTAGGACCCAATCGGCAGGCACATCACATCGCTGGATATATGTATGTATGTATACGGGGTATGTATGTAATATTTGCCATCAAAATTAGGTGTAGGCCTACTATAAAATTTAGGCAAAAAATAGATGTCTTTTATTGCATGTGTACAATGTAACATAAAAGTTCAAATCTAATCTAAAAANTGTCTCCTACGTCTATGTAGCCTTGCAATGATGTTCATACTGTATGGAAACGTTTTAGGCCTAGAAATTGTCAGGTTGTGTTATCCTTTCAGTCTTCAATAAACGTTGTTATGCCCTTCCTGTTGATTTCAAATAACAGATATTCCTGAAAATGACTTACGGATTACGATACGAAAGGTTCTCCCCTTGAAGTATTTATGATGCCTTGCCTTTGTTGTTTAGCAGCCAATTTGCTATTTTTATAGGTCACACATGTGCAAGGGATTATGGGAGCACAGGGTCGTTAAACTGCGCTTTCGATAATTAGAAATTAGGACCCAATCGGCAGGCACATCACATCGCTGGATATATGTATGTATGTATACGGGGTATGTATGTAATATTTGCCATCAAAATTAGGTGTAGGCCTACTATAAAATTTAGGCAAAAAATAGATGTCTTTTATTGCATGTGTACAATGTAACATAAAAGTTCAAATCTAATCTAAAAACAGCCCCGGTTTAAAATGGCAAGGATAGGTCAGTGCCACCTTGCCTGAACCATTTGCGTTCATAGCTTTCCTCTTTATCATTAAAAGGTCAGTGCCACCTTGTTTCCATAATGGTCCCTCCGAGGTGCGGTTGAAAAAAAGTCTTCATGAAAGAAAAGAGAGAAATATGTTGAAAATATGATTGTGATCTTATCTTTCTTGAGAGTGAACATAGTACAATTTTACTTCATTGCAGCTTATCTGCTTATGGTGAGTGGATTTTTGCTTCCCATCTCTTCGTTCAGTATTATGGCTAAGTAGAGCAATCATTTTTACATCAAGGAAAGAAATTGCACCTTGCTCTTATCTTCTGAGCAGCTGTTTGGTTTCGCGCGTTCAAAGAATTTAAAATTTAATTGTCTAACCTCGTATTCAAGACAAGGCAACAATAAGATGGTCGCAGCCACAACAAAAGAACCGTGTGGAAAAAAGTTCTATGAGATAAACAAAGTTTTCATTTGGTGGTTGGGCTGGCAACCTGCAAATCTTGATAGATAGAACAACTGAAGATGCTGGTGGCAATGAGCAGCTGGCAGATCAAGTTCACAAAGACCGCGCCATTTTACTGCAGAGCAGCAAGGAGTTCAGTCGCTGCCAATTTGCTTCCCACAAGACTGTGGACGTAGAAAGATTAGACTTCATAAGCCTGTCTGTGGTTGAGAGATCGGCCTAGCCACCAAAAAGTCGACCAGACGCTGTGTGTTGTGTTTTGAAGTAGGTAAGCATAAAGGCCTTTAAATTGCGATGCTGTGGTATCCAAGCAAATCACACAAGAATATTGCGAGAAGCATTTCTTTGTTCTTAAATCTTCGCTTTGATGGGCAGCAAATTTAGTAATCTAAATATGCAAAATTCGTGCAGCCTCTTTTTGATACCCCTCCTTCCTTTAATGTAGCTACTGTAAACAAACTAGACTCATACCTGGCCCAGACTTATAATGCAAATTTGCAACAATTTCTGGCTTGTTTGTGTGGAGGGGGTGACATTTCCCTGAACCAAAAGAACAACCCTGGTGGAATCGGTGTACGCCCTCCTCCAATTTCTTTTGTTCTCTTGTTACTTAGTTATATTGTTTAGAGAGAGTCTGTCCATCAGCCACTTTGGCAGTAAGGGGCTCGATTCTAGACTGGAAGAACAACATATAAGTTTCTTTATGGGCCAGGTTGGAAAATTTGCATTATTCACTCTTGTTCTTGCATGCAAAAACAAAACATCTATTGTTAATTTTGCATATCTCACACCTTTTTGAAGTCTACTCGCACCTCGCATCTTCAAATTTATTTCACTCGCTACCACGCGTAGGCCGTATCATGCATGTTTTCCAGCCTGGACTGGGCTGCACAGTAAAAAGCCACTGGGATGCAGGCAGACTGTATTTCTTGTGGTGGTGTGAAGAGTACAACACTTGCACAGTGGAGATTTGCAATACTGGCTAGAGGCTACACCCAAGCCAAATCATGCATGTTTTCCAAACCGGATTGTAGGCCTCCAGCTGTGGCTGGAAACCTCCTGAAACCAACCACAAAATGGTAATTGTTAGTGCCATGCAAGCTTATACTTTTTCAATCCATTTATGACGATTCTATGCAAATCATATTATCTATTGCTTCAGAAAAAATAGCAAGGAAATGGCTGAAAGTGCTCCAGAAGAAAGCCAACAGGCAGGGGAGAAAGTGGAAAGCGGAGAAAAGCGCCCAAAGCAGACAGAAGTAGCTGCTGGACTTGATGGGCAAAAAGTGAAGAACATCGTCATTCATTATGCCAAATTGGTTGGAGCAGCGTTGGCTATATGGACAACTGGCTGGCTGGGATTGCATTATGTTTGGGTGTTGATGGGATTGTTGACATACACATTGTGGAGAGTTAACAATAAAGAAAAAGAGAGAAGAATGAAGGCCCTGACAGAAGTGACAAAGAATGAACAAAAGGTATTGGCACAGATGAAAGATTTGCCATCATGGGTAAGTTATTCTGAGCTGAAATATTTGAAAATACAGCATAATAGTCAGTAAAGATTGATCTTATTCAGAGGAAACTAAAAGGGTTCTTTGTCTCCCATATTTTTCCCGTTTCTGATGTGGTTGGAGGTTAGGAAGTTGAACATTGAAAGAAAGTAATTTTGAACAAAGTTGTTTCCCACAATAGTCATTTAGCAGCACCCACAGGGTCAGCCATGACGAATGTCTCCATCAAATTATTTTCAGATCTGTATTCCCTCTGTTGCATGTAGTCCTGTCTTTGCTTTTCCTCTGTGGTTGCCTTGAAACACATCTCCCTCAATGTTTAGATTCTTAGGGGCAAAGCAGAAAACACTCATGAATGCATGAAAATTTGTAACTCTGAGCGGACTTAGGCAACACTTGATATTTTCTCGTTTCTGTTTCTAACTGTTTCTATCAAATTCTATTAGCATTGATTTGGTTCGTCCAATACACAGGCCATGCTGGGTTTCTTTCCCATCACGCAATTGGCCCTCAATATTTTCAACTTTTTTTCAGGAACATTTCCTACCTTACAACGACAAATAGAATTGTAGCGATCATCTGTTGTAGCCTTACACTAACAGCATTTGTTATGTTATGTCAAACACTTCCTTAGGTTGATATGTACTGTATGATAATATCGTTTTAGGCAGTTTCTGCTTACTCATTCTGAAGTGAAACCTCCCAAATCTTTCAGAATCTCCTTAATTCCAATCCCTCGTCAATCCATTGCTACCATAGGTGCTTTGCGCGCCTAGAAAATCGAAAGGAGGTAAATAGCAATGGCGACGAATATTTGTGCCGAATATCAAATGCACTGAACTGAATAATGTTTTGTTTGCGCTTGTTATTGTTTATTGATCTGTATTTACTTCATTGCTAAAACACAAGCGGATTATAACGCGTATTAACCACAATTGTATAGGCCCTTTCTTCACTTATAGCGTCTGTTTTATCATGTTAATTTGACATACAGTACTCTGGAAGGCAAAATGGCCTCATCATTTTCTAACGTAATCTAAACTTCGTATTTGAACTTTTCGATATGGCAAACTAAACCGTACAACAACAAGAACGGCAGGAAATAATCCACATATTTACGGATCACCCATCATGACCGTCCAGGAAGAAAGCGATGAAGATAATGATGGAGGAGGCAACAGTGGAATTGAGGTAGGCTTCTTTCCACATCCGCGATAATGTTGA
>REGL01000070.1:81268-133347 GCA_004194395.1 Aurelia aurita complex sp. Pacific | reverse complement strand
CACCAATAGTCTCTTCATTATTCTAACAATTCGGGGGGGGGGGGCGAGTTCTTTAATAGGTACTGTCAAATTCTTTATTTTTTTACAGATCCGTGGTAAGATTCGCCTTGAACTGAACCCCCTTCTAGGACAAGCTCCATTAATTGGTGGAATGTCTATTTACTTCCTTGAAGATCCGGTAAGTTCGTTATTAAGACATATTTCCCCATCTAACAAAACATATTTCCCCATCTAACATGAATATGTTAAGTTTGCTTGATTTTGATCATTCACCACGGGGAAATAACTACAGTAGTCTCTCAAGAGTCTAATAATACTTCTGCCCTTAGGAGCAGAAGTCAAAACAATGTTGATTTGCAAGATTATCGTTGCAGGTTTCCATCAAAGGCGCAAATCTCTGTTATCCTCATTTCATCTTGACAGAGCAACATTGTTCTGAGGGGGAGAGGAGGATGTCGCAAAACAAGATAAAATTAGCAAAGGTGTTCCAAGACTTTCGGGAGGCATTGTAGTCGGCAATGAACGTTTCAGATGGTCTTTTATGATTTCTATTGTTTATATTTGCGCAGGGGTAAATATTCTTCACAAGGTCAAAACTTCGTCCTTGCGAGGCAAAGGCATAAAAAGGTTGTATTTACAACCATACATCCGAAGAAACATAATTTGTTCAAACCACAGATCAAAGAGATGAGCACCATGTTCAGATTTAATGTGTTTCTAGTTGTGAAAAGATCCTCTGAAGTTGTGAAGTAGATATTAGTAGGTTGACAAGGATTCCAAAGATCCTCTGAAGTTGTAAAGTAGATATTTGTAGGTTGACAAGGATTCCGTGATTTCACAGTTGTGATATATTGCTCAATTTTCCTTTGAATTTCAGTTTCTCAAATCTCGTCATCAGGTGTTTTGGTCGTGGTTTCTTTTCCGCCCTTTGCTGTGTTATCCATTCTCAGTTGCATTGATTTAACTCCGCTCATCTTCTTCCTTCCCCATTGTTCTTCTTTCTCCATATCCCTTGCCTCTTCATTTCTTCATATTTCCACTTGACAATGTTTCAACTTGTTTCGATCCTCGCCAACTGGAAACGTTTTACTTGGAGTTTTCTCTACACAAATGGAATGATATTTATCCGTGTTTTTATAAATTGTCTAGTCAGGCATGGAGGCGAGAACACTATTGTTTCCAATTGCTTACGGCTTTACATTTGCGTGCCAATCAACAAGATGCTATTTTCATACAGTTTGCCATCATAGTTCACTTGTTACAACGTGATTTTCTTTTTAATTTCTACAGAAAGTTGATTTTGATTTAACCAATCTGTTAAACATCCTGGACATCCCTGGTCTTAGGTGAGACTTTTTATCTTTAAATCTACCAGGTGAGCCAGAAAAAAGTTCCCACTTTTGAAAATTCATAGCATCAAGAGTACTGAATGGATTGGAATGAATCAATTGACAGCTACAAGATCGAAGTATTTTTGTGATTTTTCTCGCCTTCTTACGAGCACTGGAAAAATTGGTAAGTTCAAGTTTACAAAAACTTGATGGTTGCAAAATGACTGAAAATAGGCCTAAAATGCTTTATCAAATTATAAAGGACTCCTCGCTCAGAACAAAAGAGAAAGTGCAATTTCTCATGGGTGAGAGGTATTGTCTGCACATCAATTAACATGACATTGAAGATCTTTAGCAGCTGTTAGAAAAATGTCTTATAACTCTTGAGATAGGTAAAACGCATGTGCGTATTGTTCTGTGTGAAGAGAGTCCTAACGACTTGATAAAGTGTTTTAGGCCCTTTTCAGTCATTTTGCGACCATGAAGTTTTTATAAAGTTGAATTTTACCTATATTTGCAGTGCTCGCAAGAAGACGAGAAAAATCACAAAATTACTTCGATCTTTTGGCTTTTCACTAGAACTTGAATCATTCAAATCCACGAAGTACTTGTGGTGCTACGAATTTTCGAAAGTGGAAACTTTTTTCTGGCTCACCCGGTATGATTCAAAATGTTAACGCAACGCTAGCGAAACGAAATGAAGAGTAAATGCCTCAAATATTTTCACAGATAATCCAATTCATTTTCATATTTCTCAATTTTATAGAAAGTTTCAAAATTTATAGTAGCCTCCTGTTGTATTTTAGCTTCCAATTTTTGCGATGTAAAGTCCCGGATGTATGGTCTCCTCACGTATGATTTATCAAGAATTTGATACAGTATCTTGCCAGTACCTTTGCGGTGTCTCTGAACTTTTAAGACCTTTAACATCTCCTGCAGTAAACAATGATTACAGGATCTTGACGGCGAGGGCATTTTTTGGATTTCTATAGGTGTTTAGGAGCTCGAAAATCTCTTGAGTAAGGGAACTTCAAAAATTTACCAAATAATCTTGCGTTTCTTAGACATTTTTAGAGCCTTCTAAGTTTTCCAGCTAAAATGAACTCTTGCTGAAGTGGTTAGGCCCATTTTTCGAGTTTCAAGTTGCAATGCTTCTGTTATCAGTCCTTGTATTTTGCTCTCGTGAGTCGTAGTGAGTGACTTTAACGTAGCAAGTAATTACCCAGAAAAAAGTAATTGTATTTACGCCTCAGTGTATTAAATCTTCTCGTTTTTTGCATCCGAATCTCTTTACAATTCTTTAAATTTTGAATATAACTGTTACATAACAGCCCTGAAGAAGTCCTGCTTGGCAGGACGAAATATTGGCAAAAAATTTCGCGCATTTGCTGTTGTTTTCTGTCGTATTGCGGTGTTTCTGCCTTCAAAGTAATTATATGTCCAGGTTTTTAAATTTGGAATGAAAATTAGTTATAATCATTTTGTTTGCAAAACTGCAATTCCTTTCTACAGATAATTTCTTCTACATTTTTTTCAGATCTTTCGTAACTTTCGTCAAGACCATTTTTTAACAAAAAAAATCATCATATTTAAGTTAGTCTGTTTTCTATGTAATTGCCTTTTTCAAGAAACAAATTTGCAAAGTTAAGTTCAGCCATATAAGTTAGCAAACTTACCAGTTTTGCTTTTCTTACGCGGTAGATATGATCCCGTGCCCCCCCCCCGTACCAATATAATGAGATTCTTGATCATTTTAGTGACATGCTGCACTGTGTTGTAAAAGAAGCCTTGTCAGCCTTTGTTGTATTACCAAACCGGATTAAAATACCGATCGGAAAGCAAGCGGATCTGGAAAGCTTGAAGTACCCATTGCCGGATGTAAGTAGTTTAAATTAATTCTTATGAGCCAATCACAATACTAAAGTCCGCTTCGAATAAGAAAGATATCTGCTTGCATTTAATGGTACGGTTCTTGAAAATCGTATTCATAAATTTAATTAAATTTGAGATCGTTTCAGAGCGTGAAAGTTTTCCAGGCCTAGAAACAAGTAAAAAAAAAAAACAAGTAAAAGAAGAAAAATATAATCTGGGCGTTTTGTAAATTTGACAATTTTCTCTCGGTTGCAGCTATCACTGATACAAATACTAATTCTTTGGTACTACTTTGTTCCTCGCTGTAATATTTTGGTCAAATGAGTTGAGAATAATTGAGAAATTAACCGTATTTTCTCTCTTTAAAAATTGTGGAGTTCTAAAATCACCGAGTGCTCATTGTATTGCTTACATAGCAAAATTTTACCAAGGCAATTCCAAATAGCAAGGTCTTTGGATGTGCAGACTTTATTCCTCGCTGTTATACAGTATTTTGGTCAAATGAATTAAGAAGAATTGAGAAATTAGCCATATTTTCTCTCTTTCAAAACTGTGGAGTTCTGAAAAAACACCGAGTGCTCATTGTATTGCTTACATAGCAAAATTTTACCAAGGCAATTCCAAATAGCAAGGATTTTGGATATGCAGACCAAGAATACCAAGTACTTGCGTTGGTTTTCTTCATAATTTTATTATCTTTAAGAAAACTTTATTTGTTTTATTACTCATCATTTGTTTACTTTTCAGGGGGTTCTTCGAATTGAGGTAGTAGAGGCAGAAGAATTGATTGCGAGAGACATCAACGTTTTCAGCAAAAATACTTCTGACCCATATGTTATTTTGAATGGTAAGTTTATCTCATTTATTTTGCTTGATAGTAACTCAATAGTAAATTGTTGGTAAAGCTTATGAATGATTGAGCGTACGAAAGACAGTTGAAAGCTACATCATAATTTTGGTCTACGTTTCAGTTATATTTCGTCAAGGATTATTTAGAATTCTGCCTCAAGATTAAATGGATTTATACACGGCATGTCTCCACTCACGGTGGCCATGATTCGCAGCTATCTCAACAACAACAACCGCAACGACAACATCAACCACAGGGCGCCTAGTTCTTAATGTCTCAATAGAGGCCGCTAGACTAAATTATCAGTATTAGAAAGTACTAACCCAATGCCAATCATGATAGTTTCCGTGACTGAGTTCAAACTTAATTTAAATCACGTTCAAATCCAATATTTGATGATTGCTATGGACTTGGGGATTTAAAAACGAATCGTTTGGAACTTTTGAAACTTTGACTTCTTTTTTTAAGAAAGTTGGACATTTTAATCATTCTATGCTTGCAGGATTTTCAAGCATGATTTCTGTCCGGTCGCAGGAAGGATGATATTTTTCATGCCCTGGTTTACCCTAAACACACTAAAGTTCACTGCATGCTGAAGATATTCTACCGGGTGCGCCAAAATAAACTATGCACGTTTGGCAGGCCACAATAAATCGTACACTGGACCGATTTTGAAGATTTATGACTTAATCTTTAGCAGAAAGCCTGACTTAGATTCTAGGACTTTTTGCAAATTTTTCCGTTTTCTGTTTTTAGAACTAGAAGCGAGTTTCTTAAAATTTTAGTTCTCGAAAATACTGAAAACGATCAAAAAACGTCGATCAAATTTCAAAAGATTCAACATGAATGAACAAAGAGAAAACGTTTTCAAGGTGATTTGGGGGTTTAGTACGAACTCTCGTGCAGCAGATTACAATTAATCGATTTCTAAATCGCAAATCACCACGAACAAGTTCTCTCTTTGTCCATTTATATCGAATTTTTAGAAAGCTTGATCTTTTTTTTTTTTTTTTTTTTTTTTTTTTTTTTTTTTTTTTTTTTTTTTTTTTTTTTTTTTTTTTTTTTTTTTTTTTTTTTTTTTTTTTTTTTTTTTTTTTTTTTTTTTTTTTTTTATTCAGGCATTCTCCTACAGATTAAGTCATAAATCTTCAAAATCGGTCCTGTGTACGATTTATTGTGGCCTGCCAAACGTGCATAGTTTATTTTGGCGCACCCGGTATGCTATACGTGCCAATTAGAGAGATCTTTCTCATTGAATTTATAATATTGTCTTGTTGATTTTGATCTTTGTTTACTGAAGGCCCTTTAAAACTCTTTACTTCAATGTTGAATGTTGAATGACTAGTGTTAAAATGAATTCCTTCAAATAACAGTTGGTTCACAAACATTGAGAACTAAAGAACAGGATGAAACATTGAACCCTGTCTGGAATGAAACTTTCGAAGTGAGTAAAATACTACTGAGTGCATAAGTATGTTTATATCTGTGATCTTCTTGCCACCAATTTCTCGTGCTCCAAGGCGATGTTTTCACCGTATCAGTACAATTTTGATTCTTTACATAATTGTCATGGTTCAAGAGCGTTTACACTGCTCCAGAACAAGATTTTTACGTAGACAGAAAGAACAAAAATGTCAGGGATCAGCAGGAACAGTGTAAACGGGATGTTGATCTGTAACACTTTTGTTACGGATTCAAAGATTTGCATGAACAGTGTAAATGGGAGGCTCCTGTTTATACTTTCTTTACAAATCCAAAGTTTTACCCGTACAGTGCAAACAAGGTCTTAAAGGCAATCTGTCCCCTTCGATGAATGAAAATAAAATCGACAAGAATCTCTATTGTATATTCCAGAAGTTTGTGCTAATTCGCTATATCCAAAGAAATCAGGGTCATAGAAACTCGGCGATCATGAATTTAGCTCCAGTGAAACTAATTAGTAACTAAGCTCAGAACAATAGGGACAGATGGAGGTTTTAACGAGGTCTTAACAAGGCTTCAACTTAATTTTGACTTTTCTTTATTTCGTTTTGAATGAGTAAATAGAGAATATGTTAGTTTTTAGCGGTTATGATTTGCTTTAAAAGTTTATTGATAAATCGATTTCTTTCTTACCGGATTTAGGTGTTTATTGAAAGCATGCAAGGTCGGAAAATCAAGCTGCAAGTGTTTGATCAAGATGTCGGCTCCAATGACGAAAGTCTAGGAAGGTAAGTACACTATGTATTTATTCATTTTCTTATAATCATTTGTTTATTTATTCATTTATTTATTTATTTATTTATTTCCTCGGTTATTTATAATTTATATATCATTCTAACATTTTACAATAACAGCACATATTTAAACAAATGATTCGTGGTACAATATTTAAAAATTGCCTTAAATAACGGACTCATCATATTAAACCCATAAACGCAACAAAAACACCGACATCAGTAGAAAGAAGACTATTGACTCCTGTAAAAGAAACAATAACCAAAATAAGCCTGTGACAAGAGAAAAACTGTTAAATCCTGTAAGACAAAACCGAATTAACCTTAAAACCTGAAAGGAAAGAAATAAGTTAATAACTCACCAGTAACTGCTGAAAAGATAAACGTGAAATCACCAAATACTAGTTTGGTCGCACTCTTATCAGATTGGTTCGTGCGAAGAACAAATTACCAATAAAAACAAGCCACTTTTATAGCAGACGAACGAAACAAAACCGACACATATTTACAAGTCAATACCACAGGACGAGAAAACATCACAGGATGAGAACGAGAATACATTGCAACCCTGTGGCTTTAACAGTTAACATAAAATATTTACATGAAAAGAATGAACTATAAACCAGAATATTACAGCATAAACTAGATATAACAACAGTCAACGAGTGCTGCAGTTTAGTATTTGTACCAAATGCGACTGTAGCGAGGTCAATTTTATAGAAATTAATTGAATGGTTATCGCTAAGGAAACGTGCTTTATGTTTGAATTTACAGTTGGGTAATGGTTCAAAAAAGGTAAATGATTTAGAATATTGAGCTACTCTCCTCCGCCGGTTTCTAGTTCCTGAGTCCAAGGCTCTTGGTTCCGTAGTTCTGTAGTCCATGGTTCCGTGGTCCGTAATATTGAGCTCTGCATTGTCAGAAATAAACCTTTGTCGTCCATTGACTTAGTTAGGTAGTTAAATAGGTAGGAAGAACTCATTATCTTTTGTTGGAGAATTTTTGTCGTTGGTTGTTGAATAAATGCTCACAAGACGCGAACCACAGCTGTGAGCTGGCCCGTCTATCTACAAAGCCTGATGACAGCAGGCAGACAGACAACCGGCAGACAGGCTAATTTCGCTCGCTGATTGAAGCAGAATAGTTAGGCTGCCTTCGACAGCAATTACGAGCTAGCTAAAAGAAATAGAATGATATAAAGTTCGAAGGAGGAGCGAAAATTTCACTGATATGATTTATTCGTTTATTACTTTGTTTATTACATGTTTGCTAAAGTTATTGTTTTTTATATAACGCACCATTCTATAAGTACATATATTCAGGATCGCTTTACAATCCCATTATTTCCTCAGCTCAGGTATTTCTTTTTTCTGAGTTTTACTTTTCTTAAGGAGTATATTAATGACTAGTGCAGCCATACACTCCACCCTCCAGATTTTGTAATGCCTTCATCGCTAAACTACCTATTCTACACCTTTGCGAGGTATTGTCAACCTCGATTCCAAGGCTATCATAGTCTTCAGCCTCCCTTCTTGTACCTATGATACCAGATGTTTCCAAGAGATCAGCTATCCACGTAGCAAGTTGTAGATTTATTCATTTTTTGCTGATGGCTTTATCAAGTAGACTTTCTGCCAAGTGGACTTCGTATTTTTGTGTCGCCAAAAATATTTCTTCAACATAAATGACCAGTTACTTTTGAGGTTTTTGAAGTAATCAAGCAACCATCTATTCCTTGAGTTCCAGTGTAACCTGGAAAATGTCCGTCAGTTTGCCAATTCTCAGTTTGAAACCTGCGTTTGTTACGACTTTAAGTCTTTTCTTGTTGATGAAACTGTTTGTTTACCATTATCGACAGTTGCTTTCGAGGCGTTCTTAAAGATCAAGGAACCCGCATATGCACTTTAATCCATTGTAAGCTGGACAACTTTGGTCAATTTGCCAATTTTCAGTTTGAAATCTGCGTTTGTTGGGACTTTTTCAGTTGTTGACGAAAGTATTTGTTTACCATTATGAGCAGTTGTTTTCCAGGTCTTCATAGAGATCAAACAACCGGCATATGCCCTTAGATCCATTGCCAGCTGGAAAAGCTCCATCAATTTGCCAATTTTCAGTTTGAAATCTGCGTTTGTTGGGACTTTTTCAGTTGTTGACGAAAGTATTTGTTTACCGTTATGAGCAGTTGTTTTCGAGGTCTTCATAGAGATCAAACAACCCGCATATGCCCTTAGATCCACTGTAAGCTGGAAAGGCTCCATCAATTTGCCAATTTTCAGTTTGAAATATGCGTTTGTTGGGACTTTTTCAGTTGTTGACGAAAGTATTTGTTTACCGTGATGAGCAGTTGTTTTCGAGGTCTTCATAGAGATCAAACANACTTTTTCAGTTGTTGACGAAAGTATTTGTTTACCGTTATGAGCAGTTGTTTTCGAGGTCTTCATAGAGATCAAACAACCCGCATATGCCCTTAGATCCACTGTAAGCTGGAAAGGCTCCATCAATTTGCCAATTTTCAGTTTGAAATATGCGTTTGTTGGGACTTTTTCAGTTGTTGACGAAAGTATTTGTTTACCGTGATGAGCAGTTGTTTTCGAGGTCTTCATAGAGATCAAACAACCCGCATATGCCCTTAGATCCACTGTAAGTTGGAAAGGCACCATCAATTTGCCAATTTTCAGTTGGACAGCTGTGTTGGAGACGTTGTGTTTTGCTGTAGCTGAAAATCTGTATTTTCCATTATATTATTCTTTTTGTCGGCAAAAATTACGTTTTTCGTTCTTTAATGAGCAAATTTGGAAGGCACCCAACCGAATGCTGAACTCATACAAACGATGCGAAATACGACACCAGGTGCCATAGAGTTATATTTAAAAGTTAGCTAGATCTCAAGATTTTGAAGCACTCCCGAAAACTAGAGAAACAAATGACGTTGTCAATCAAAAAGTTCATACTACTCGTCAGGTCATTCTCAAACGAAAATCAGTCGAAAAAGCTTGAAGAACTGAGTTTGGATTTAATGGTGCTTTAAACCCTGAACGCAGCAGAACAGGTTTTGTTCGTTGTTAGCAAATTACAACAGATCCTTCTTCAAATTCTGTTGAAATCAGCTTCATATCACATTATAATCCATTTTCTTTCTGATTTCTAATCTTATAACTTCTTGCTCAAACATTTGCTATTGAAAATTAAACGTTTATTTTGTAGGCATATCTGCGGACAGACGTCCGAACCAAGATTAAATTTGTAGGACCTGCTTTTGACAATTGCGTAGTTGGGAGGTGACCATTTTCGGGAGAAGTCATTTTTGAGATAAATTTCTAGACTCGTTACATTTTCTCAATCTGGTAGTTTGAGCGTCCGTTAGTCTGTCAATAGCGATAACTACGAACGACTATGTAATCATTCTAAATTTCCACTAGGGACAAAAACATGCGCCAGCTGAATGTCCCTAGGTGGTGATGATAGAAATGATAGCGTTTCCCTGATTTTTTGCCAGAGTGAGCAAAGCACATTGAAAGAACTTAATTCACGAAGATTCGATAGAATTAGAATGCATGTCAGATTTCTGCGTTGCAAATATGAATTCCATTACTCTGTTTCAAGAGTAGTAGTAGCTGTTTCTTCTCTTTGCATTTATTTATTCATTTCAGTTTCAAGTTAAATCAATTTCATTTCCCAAGACGCAAGAATGACTTGCCAAAGCAAGAGAGCAAGCTTTCTGTTTAGCCAACCATGGTGTTTTCCTTTGCGTTCATTTTTATGTTATTTAGTAAAAAACAGGTGGGAAATCCCATTCGTGAGAAAGCAAGTCGCTTTGTGATATCGGAGATCTGCATCTTGCTTTTACAAGCTTCACCCTTGCTGCTCCAAGATTCCATGAATTTGTACTTTGATGTATTTTGTTAATTATTTTCAGAACAGAAATCAGCATTGAGAAGATCGCCAAGTTGGGCTCTTCCGATTTTGTAAGTGAGATGTTATTAATTACTGTCTTCTATCACTACTGGTATTTCTTTATAAGAAACTGGTTATAAGAAACTCAACTCTCAGGCTGCTAAAAAATCAAGAAACTCCAGTACTGGGAAAAAAAAATTAAAAAATAAGAAAAAAGTATTGATCCATGATTTACTTGCCATTGAAATTGAAATTCCCTTTCTAAAGCAGATAATAGTATTGATCTTATATTTTAATGGCAAAAAGGCCAAGTAAATCATAGACCAGAATCGAGCATGGAATTCTCGTTCCTATATAGATCCCTTACCAGCATTTTTCTGATTTCTGGCTCTAAAAGATGAGTGATTTTACCAAACAAAGTGTTCACATCTAAGTTAGCATTTAACTGATATATCAATAGTCATTGGATAAATCATTTTAGTTTTGAATATCGAACACACTTTTTATTCCACAGCTCACCAGACAGGTTAATTTTTGTGACTGACCCAATAGATGTCACCGTTAGCGAAGGAAATACTTAAAGGGGCTCCGTCGTCAAAATGTAAACAAAACGATGATTTTTGCAGTTTTTTGAAAGGTGATATAACACAGGATTTTCGTATTTTTTTCAAAATGAAAGTTGCTGTTTGGGCATTAATCCTTGTACTTCACTAAGGAACAAACCAAACATTCATATCTTCTACGATTGCTCGGATATAAGTGGATTTTTAACGGTCACTTTTTTGTGGCTTGGGTGAAGCCACCAAACAAACTGCAGAGAACAATGGATGAACAATGGACACGTGCGAGTTTACGGATTTGTTTACTGTTTGACGACTGAGCCCCTTTAAGATCATGGTGATTTGGATATTTTGATTAAACTACCCTTTAAGTTTTTTGTTTACATTTTGTATTAATCATTTCGAATTTTTGTTTACATTTTGTATTAATCATTTCGGATTTATGTTACAGTGGCTACCTCTTGAAGGTGTAGACTCAGGACGTATTCATCTCAAATGCAGCTGGTTGGCGTTCAGCAGCAGATCTGCAGATTTACCAAAGGTTCAGATACTTTTTTTATATTTTCTCATAAAATTTACAATGACAAACAATTTCAACATTACCAAACAACGGCAAAGGGAGCATGGAAATACACAACAGCGCTAGACAAATATTACAAAATCTTACGAAAATATCTACAGCGGTGTCGCCCATTATGCCCATGTTGTTGCGATTTTGAATTGGTCCTCAAAAAGTATAATGAACAAAACCAAGTAGCTAGTTTACTTGTCTGGCTACTTTCATATTTTCTGCTAACATGCCTGCTTTGTTTTCCAAGATGATTGGAAAAGTAGAAAAACCTAAGAATCATTTTTATGCAAGAAAGTCCAAATCTCCCAAATCGAAAGGACGGAATTTTTCGTACTGTTTTTCTTGCATTCTAGTAAACATTTATAATGCAATTTTACTAGTTACGTGACTAACAATGCAAGGAAGATACCATAGGGTTCAAAACTTCGTTATGACTACCCCGTGGCATTACACAAAGCTAAGACGACGTACATATGAATAATGAAAAAAGAACAAGAAATAAAAAAGCCAAGCAAAGAACACTACACTCTGCCTCAAATTAGATATCAGGTGAAATTTATCCGTGAATAACAACAGACAAGATGTTTGCATGAATAATTTTGGGTATTTCATTTTTCATACTCTAAAGAGCCTCAAACAAATATTTCCTTCAGCTTGCTTCATCATGATGGTTTGTTTACCTCTTCAAAACAAACAAATTTAAATCTATTTGTAAAGCGTGCCTCTCAAGATAAATACCATCATCATCATCATCATTCTCATCAACATCATTATCATCATCATCATCATCATCATCATCATCATCATCATTGATTTATCTAAAGTAAGCTACATTTAAGAACAACTTATTTACAGCTGATCAAGGCCATTATCAGAGTGGACTGAAATGTTTCGGATATCCCTAATTCCTGATAAATAATTATAACTCTTTTTTCAAAATCTGTTTCTTCACAGGCGGATAAAGAAAATCAACATGCGACCTCAGCTCTCTTTGTTAAACTTGATTCCGCTCGAAATCTGCCCGTGAGTATGAGCACGTTTTGCAACGTTGACATTGTTGACTTCAAATTTCATATTCATCGAAATATGAATTATACTTTTCAATCCTTCGTTTCCTGCCCAAAATATTTTCGAAGCTTTAATGACCGTGTCAAAGCGTCCAGAAGGCACAAAAAGGCGGCAACTTTGCAGCATATTTCTGGAGTGATTCTAGTGGCATATTATCTGTCACGGTTTTTTATGAGAATATTGTCTGGTGGTTCACATCATAGGTTCACATGTAGCCACATAAGATGACCAAAATCCTTTCTTGTCGTTCATTCAATTCTAAAGATCTGATTTTTCTTGATTTTCAATCAAAACATTGGATACTTCACATTTTTGGCATAAAATCAGCAAAATAGTTATCACCCATACCCGTATTTATCGGCAATTTTTCCGCAACTTGTTACTATTTAAGTGATTTCATTTTGCCGAAAGTTTAGTTTCATTTTATTTAAATTCTTTAAGCACAAAATCCCTTCAGCTTACAAACTCAATAAAGAATAAATATCCTACAGTTAGATACAGTTAAGCTCAAATTATATACAGTTTTCCATCTACATAACAGCTGCTCTGCCAGGGAGTCGTTTTTTCATTTCAAGTGTAGGGAGCTCTCTGATATCAATGGAAATGTCATTCCAGGCTTTCAGAGCCGAATAGTGAAATCCTTTCTTGACGTATTCAAGATTATTTTTTGGGATTTGTAGGTCCCTGATGATCAATTCGATTAATTTGGACGTTCTCTTAATCGCCCTGAAAAATGTTGTTTTTTTTTAATTTCAGGTTACAAATGAGGATGATGATACAAGCAATCCATTTTGTACAATAACAGTTGGTAATCAAATTGAAGTTTCAAAGGTATAACAACAATGATCATCTAATTTTAGGTTGTTAGTTTCAAAACTGAACGTACACATAGTGTCGGAAATCTCACAAAAGTTTCAACATTGATTTTGGTTTGAAATTCTTTTTTTTTTAACAAAAGAATTCTGCTGGCGTCTTCTTGACTAATATCGTTTTGCTAAACGGCCTAATAATTTTGCTACGACCCATTTAATACGCTACGCATAAATCCAGCGGAAATGCTTAGGACGAACAAATTTTTGACAAAATTGTTCAGCACAAAAAATTTTCTCGAACAATTTCCTAAGGAATGGGCCTTTTCATAACAGCTTTCGGGCAACCGATGAAAAAAGCAAATTATAGTTGCTTTACTTATTCTGTAGCAAACAATTCAGATGCACAGATTGTGTTTTATTACATGTTTTCAAATTCGTCATCGTTCAGAATTTCCATTCCAGCAGTTAATTGTCTTGTGACATAACCCTTCTTCTAGCTCTGAGCAATATTATGTGGTCGTGATTAAATCTTTTTTGATAATATGACGTTTTTTGTTATTTGATAACTGTAAAATTTGTCCGTGATTTCCTAGAAGCTTGAAGATACTACAAAGCCGGTCTGGGAGGAGATGTTTGAATTTTTGGTTCGAGATCCACGATACCAAGAACTTAATATTCAGGTACTTACAACATTATTTATGCTATGCGAGTTAATTTCTGATTCATTTCATTCAATCGCAAAAACAAAGCATTTTTAGGCACAGGATGGCTATATCATTTCAGTAGTCTACCAGGGCTTATCATTGTGGAACCGGGAATTGAATGCCTCTTCTCTTTCTCCTCTCTTGGTGCTAGCTGAATTCAGTTTGTCACTGTAAAATCCCTTGCCCCTTCGGAGGTCAAATGTCTTTTCTCACAGTTTTCTCGCAGATGAAAAAATAGGAATTTCAGGACTGGGATAAAATCTTGGAAGTAACGTTTTCCGTTAGACAAGGACATTTATAGCATGTGTTCACCTTTTAGTCCAATTGTTTTCGTATTAAATAACTCGGGAGGTACTTTAAGAGTAATATCTAAAAATTAGCACGACTTCATAAAGCTCCGGTGGGCGAAGTTTACGAAGGCGCTAGAAACCCTTAAGAAACTTAGGATGCTCAAATAATGAGAATTTTTAAGAAAGTTTCAATTCGGGGTTTGTCCTTAATTTTCCTTACAAATCGTGTGCAGATAGAAGAAGTGGTCATACACCATTTGTTGATATAACGAGTTGCTTAGCTAATCCTTTCTTTCATTGGTTTTTAGGACTATTAAGAAACTTAGCAGGTTGCAATTGAAATAATGTGTCTTATCTACAGGTTCTTGTTCTTACTGTATGACAATTCTTATCATAGGTACACGACTCAAAAACTGACAAATCGCTTGGCAGATTGGACTTCCCTGTGGATCGATTGCTCAAAAATAAAGAGATGAGATTCAAACAGCCATTTAATCTCACTGGAGCCAAAGAAAACAGCACTCTCACGATGATTATAGAGCTCAAGGTTAGTATTTTTCTAAAGTTGCCGCCAACACGCCAACAGACCTTTTATTTAGCCATTCTAAAAAAGAACCTTAATCGAACGATATTTTTACACATTTTGTAGAATTTTCGAATATGCACAATAGTGATAGAAGCTCTAACGCCACTTGATCGAACCTCGCGTATAAAAATGTATAACAATATCGCTTAATCCAGACTCTTTTTTAGAATAGCTAGAAGGTTTATTGGCACATGATGTGAAAAATTTTCGTGGTCTATACTTGTATGGTTTATGATAGCATTTTGAAAAACTTTTTTTCGAACCATGCTCTTTACAAACAAGAGAAGCGTCAAAACAAGAGAAGCGTTACCAACGTAATCCTAAAATATTTGATTATTCCGAATAATTATTTCATTATCATTGGAATAATAATTCGAATAATAATGATATGACATGTGCTATAAGGTGCTCGTACTACCCAATGCATTGAATGCCATGTCATGTTTTGTTCATGCACGCACGTCCGCTGAACTATCGTCCGATTGCCACAGCACAGGAGCAGTTAATAGAATCGAAATATTATTATTATATGATTCTTGGAAATCAATATTCGATTATTATACGATTAATATGTGCATAATCCATTTCAAGCTGCCACATTACTCTCACCTTGACTATAAGATATATTTTAATTATTTACTAAGAAGAAATAGACATACCTTTGTGATTTTCTACCGGGTGAGTCAAATAAAAAACTATCCCCGTTTCAGAGGCCAATACTCCCTGGATAAAATTTGCAGATATATTATTTACTGATTGACATGTTCATACACTCTTTTTTTTTATAAGAATATTGCTTATAAGAATATTCAGGCTCAGAATCATCCAAATTTTAAGAATATTATAAGAATATTGCTCAGCCTCAGCTAGCATATTTGTGTCTCATTTTCCAGCAGTTGCCTGTTTTGCGATGTTCATAGCATTCTTATTGTTACAATTGCTTAAAATTTTCTTTCGTTCGACCATTTCTTCATAATGATATGACACTTGATTGAACTATGTTCCCCTGAAACCGTACCAGATTTGAAGAAATAAGAATACTTTAAGAATATNTTACTAAGAAGAAATAGACATACCTTTGTGATTTTCTACCGGGTGAGTCAAATAAAAAACTATCCCCGTTTCAGAGGCCAATACTCCCTGGATAAAATTTGCAGATATATTATTTACTGATTGACATGTTCATACACTCTTTTTTTTTATAAGAATATTGCTTATAAGAATATTCAGGCTCAGAATCATCCAAATTTTAAGAATATTATAAGAATATTGCTCAGCCTCAGCTAGCATATTTGTGTCTCATTTTCCAGCAGTTGCCTGTTTTGCGATGTTCATAGCATTCTTATTGTTACAATTGCTTAAAATTTTCTTTCGTTCGACCATTTCTTCATAATGATATGACACTTGATTGAACTATGTTCCCCTGAAACCGTACCAGATTTGAAGAAATAAGAATACTTTAAGAATATGTTAAGGCTCAAAACGGAAAATTTCTTAAGAATATTGAGGCTGGAAAAAATTTATAGTATTCTTATAAAGAAAAAAGAGTGTATCAAATTTCAAAATTTACCTGACTCAAACCGACCCCTCCGTTCTGAAATTGCGAGGGATTCTCTCGATAAAGCCCCTCCAAGAAACCTTCACAAACGGCATAAAATCATGATTGAATTTTCCTTATCTTTATGCCTTACAGCAACGACTTGTGCATGAATTAGCACGTGTTATCCCTTTGGGAGTATGCAAGTGCCATCCTTGCGAGAATAGCGAAATGTATTCCGGAGATTTCATCTTCCCAAGAGGATAACATGCTGAACGTGTTCAAGTCGTTCCTGCAACGCAGAAATATTTGGAAAATTGGACCGTAATATGATGCCGTTCTGTCAGGTGGACAGGGTTCGATCCCAGGTGGAGCCCCACCATTTGAGCGTCATGACAAGGGGTCGCGGACTCGATTAGGAGTTCTCTACTTCTGTAATCCCCCAGTGCATGGCACTAAAACCGCAAGTTGTTCATGCCGTTTTGAAACTTTTTTTAAGGGGGCTCTCTTGAGAAAATCTTCCATAACTTTAGAACGGAGTGACCAATTTCAATCAGGTTAAATTTTCAAAAGGTTTTGAACATTTCCACTATTGGATAATGCATTTGCCAATACCGTTGTTTTGATATCCAGGAAGCTGTGGTCTTTCAAACGGGGAATTGCTTTTTCCACCCGATATCAATGCAAGACAGTTTGCATTCCTTTTTTGCAATATAAGTCAAATAAGATGCTTAATACAGACAAATAAATCAATCTGATAATCATTTATGTATGAAAAAATATATTACAAACCAGACTGCTGTGATATTGACCCGAATTAACGATTTCTTTCTTGGAAAGCTGTTCATGTCACAGATAAGGCATTTATTTATTCATTGCAGGCTTTGGTTTCATCTCAAGCCAAAAAAACAGGGTGAGTTCCTCTGTTAATTGCTGCTACTTTTCTGAAAATTGGAATAAAATGTTTTCGTTAGGTACTGTTATCAGGGTGTGAGTTCCTCTGTTAATTGCTGCTACTTTTCTAGAAATTGTAATAAAATGTTTTCGTTAGGTACTGTTATCAGGGTGTGAGTTCCTCTGTTAATTGCTGCTACTTTTCTAAAAATTGTAATAAAATGTTTTCGTTAGGTACTGTTATCAGGGTGTGAGTTCCTCTGTTAATTGCTGCTACTTTTCTAGAAATTGTAATAAAATGTTTTCGTTAGGTACTGTTATCAGGGTGTGAGTTCCTCTGTTAATTGCTGCTACTTTTCTAAAAATTGTAATAAAATGTTTTCGTTAGGTACTGTTATCAGGGTGTGAGTTCCTCTGTTAATTGCTGCTACTTTTCTAGAAATTGTAATAAAATGTTTTCGTTAGGTACTGTTATCAGGGTGTGAGTTCCTCTGTTAATTGCTGCTACTTTTCTAAAAATTGTAATAAAATGTTTTCGTTAGGTACTGTTATCAGGGTGTGAGTTCCTCTGTTAATTGCTGCTACTTTTCTAGAAATTGTAATAAAATGTTTTCGTTAGGTACTGTTATCAGGGTGTGAGTTCCTCTGTTAATTGCTGCTACTTTTCTAAAAATTGTAATAAAATGTTTTCGTTAGGTACTGTTATCAGGGTGTGAGTTCCTCTGTTAATTGCTGCTACTTTTCTAGAAATTGTAATAAAATGTTTTCGTTAGGTACTGTTATCAGGGTGTGAGTTCCTCTGTTAATTGCTGCTACTTTTCTAAAAATTGTAATAAAATGTTTTCGTTAGGTACTGTTATCAGGGTGTGAGTTCCTCTGTTAATTGCTGCTACTTTTCTAGAAATTGTAATAAAATGTTTTCGTTAGGTACTGTTATCAGGGTGTGAGTTCCTCTGTTAATTGCTGCTACTTTTCTAAAAATTGTAATAAAATGTTTTCGTTAGGTACTGTTATCAGGGTGTGAGTTCCTCTGTTAATTGCTGCTACTTTTCTGAAAATTGGAATAAAATGTTTTCGTTAGGTACTGTTATCAGGGTGTGAGTTCCTCTGTTAATTGCTGCTACTTTTCTAGAAATTGTAATAAAATGTTTTCGTTAGGTACTGTTATCAGGGTGTGAGTTCCTCTGTTAATTGCTGCTACTTTTCTAAAAATTGGAATAAAATGTTTTCGTTAGGTACTGTTATCAGGGTGTGAGTTCCTCTGTTAATTGCTGCTACTTTTCTAAAAATTGGAATAAAATGTTTTCGTTAGGTACTGTTATCGAAATAGTTCTTCACATTATAGATCACTTTTTGAAGTTGTCAGTTCAATTCCCCTGCTAAAGAAATTGTAGATTATAAATGTATTTTGTCTTTTCATGTTAAACTGTAATTGAAATTGAATTTTCACCAATTGACGATTTCACGTTTTAGATTTACAGTAAAGTGGTATTATCACGGGGTAGCTAGTTCATAAGGATTGGGAATAACTGCTTTTCATTTTGTGAACTTTTTATAAATTTTTGAAAGCGCATATCACTGAGTTACAACTAGTTACAACTTTTTAGATTTCCTGCTTGATCATACTTTGTGACTTTATCAAAATTAATTTCCCTTTTAGATCTATCGACATTGGAAAGCGAGACAGGTTAGCGAGATCTATATAGTTAAGAATGAATTACATCGTAGCAGCATTTGGGGAGCACAGCTTGGTGATGAATTTAATTAGAAGGAAGGCAACGAGAATCATGATTAGGACCAGCCCAGCAGATATGTTGACAAAAATGATAAATTCAATTGACCATTTTCCAATTGATTAAGTTAAAATAATTGACAATTCCAGTTGGTTAGTGAGACTTGGCCATCATAGATAATAAATAAAGTTAGCGACTAAGAAAGAAAATTGACGAATCCAATTCAATATCCAAACTATTCTGTGATTTTTCTCGTGTATTTATAAGCCCTGTAAATATGGGCAATTGTGACTTTACGACAATTTCTAGATTGCAAAATACCTGGAAAGGAACCGGGACAGTTGATCAAATCGCAAGTAATACGCAACGACATTTCTCCTCCATCAGGAGTTATAGGAAGTAGATTCCAAGCAAAGATTGGAGATTGTCAATTCCTATGGGAAATAAATTTGCATACAAAATCTGTTACCTGTGAAAATTGTACTTTCTTCATAGTTCTGTACGGGGCGTTTCTCTATGATTTGATTAAGTGCTTAGGCCTTTTTCAGGCATTTTGCGACCATGACATTTTTGAAAAGCTGAATTTACCTAGCAAAACAGTTGAAGCTTTCCTGACATGTTTTACTACATTTATTGCAGTTCCATTATGGGTGAAATTGAGCAGACCATTAATTGGGATACAGCGAAAAACAAATTATTCATCACTATTCACCGTGCAAGGTAATAATGCTACATACATGTTAGGGGTGTACCGGATATCCGGTTGGTTCGATAATCCGGTACCGGAATGCAGATTTTCAAAAGTCCGGTTCCGGCAGGATTTTTCTGAAATCTAGCCAACTACCGGATTATCGTAGATTTTACTTTTTATGAGGAGGATGTAAATGCCATATTTTGAAAGTCTGTTTTTGGTTTCTCCTGTCGAAGTTATTTTTCAAAAAGTTGAGAATCGCTAGAAGCCTCTACTGTTATGTATCTAATTTGCCCTTTCTCGCTGTGATCATGGACACTTTGTTGGAGAGAGATCCAGCAATATTAAATTGAGGAGAGAAGATGCTATTTTTATTATTATCATCATCGGCAATTCGTTTGTGGCTGGATTACAATAAAGATAGCTAAAAGTAGTTAACTAATTTAATTCCAACGTTGACATTTTAAGATACAAATATTGCATAGATATTTACAAGTCATCAAAAGTATACAGTATAAAATCAGATCTCTAAAACATTATTATGAAAAGCCAAATTTGGAATAAAAGTGCGGCTTAATTTGCATGGATAATTTCTCCGTATCGACCTCAGCTTTAAGAAAACCAAAGAGTTGGCAATGTGCAACAGTTTGAATGTTAATTGTCTCGATGTTGAGAATGCAGATGATGTTTGTTCACTGCTCTCTTGACGTCGGAGCCCCTTCTACTGACGGATATGGAAATTCAGGGGAAATTGCACAGTTGTTATATCGTGAGAATCGCTTCCAAAGTTACCAAATTATGTTGAATTATGGAGACAAGATGTGGGAATGTGCAACAGTTACAATGTAAATTGTCTCCATTTCATAATACAAATGATGTTTTTCTTGCTCTCATGATGTCAAAGAGTCTTTCTACCAATTGATTTCTTTTGTATCTCATTTGACATACTCGATCTGTGCTATCGCTGTACACGTTTTCAAAACTTGAAGCCTGTTGGAGATCAATTTTCGAACTTTGCTTTTGCACCTTTCTTCCACCATCTGCTATCTGATATTCAACATCAATGGAATTAGCGGTTTGAAATACAAAGAATCATTTGAGAATGTGCAGCTGCGATTTTCCCTCGCAGCTTGCTGTTGTGCCAGTATTTTGTTCATCAAAAGGAGCCTACCATTAAATCCCTAAGCTGAAGACTTCAAGTATCATGAATTGCAAGGAAGTACGAGAATATACTCATTTTTTATAAGATTCTGCTCCTAGAAAAGTTAACTCTCAGATCGCCAAACAATTAAGAAACTCAAAGCTACTCTATAAATAGGGCAGAGAAAACTCCTACGCACGGTATGTTCCTCTGACTAAACAATGTGCCTGCACGTGTGGACATCATCAAATACAATATGTTAACGAAAGAATACCCAGACCCCTTCCGCGCATGGCTTCTATCTCCGTTGATTCTCTTTAAGACACTATTTGAGTTCATAAAGAAAGTCCTTAATTTATTCTTACTTTATAGTTACTGGTTCCCCGTATCATAATACTCGTTTGCTGAATGGCAGAAGGTCTATCTAAAGTGTACGGTTAGAAGAGGGCCTAACTACTCAAAGAAATACGCATCGATTTGGTCTTTTACGCTTTTTTCTTTTCTATTGCTGACTATTTTCGCCCACTAAGGGCATCTTCAGAGCAACTGGAGGTGGTCTATCTATGTATAGGTTGTCCAAATCGATTCATCGGTAAACACTAAGGGCATCTTCAGAGCAACTGGAGATGGTCTATCTATGTATAGGTTGTCCAAATCGATTCATCGGTAAACACTAAGGGCATCTTCAGAGCAACTGGAGATGGTCTATCTATGTATAGGTTGTCCAAATCGATTCATCGGTAAACACTAAGGGCATCTTCAGAGCAACTGGAGATGGTCTATCTATGTATAGGTTGTCCAAATCGATTCATCGGTAAACACTAAGGGCATCTTCAGAGCAACTGGAGATGGTCTATCTATGTATAGGTTGTCCAAATCGATTCATCGGTAAACACTAAGGGCATCTTCAGAGCAACTGGAGATGGTCTATCTATGTATAGGTTGTCCAAATCGATTCATCGGTAAACACTAAGGGCATCTTCAGAGCAACTGGAGATGGTCTATCTATGTATAGGTTGTCCAAATCGATTCATCGGTAAACACTAAGGGCATCTTCAGAGCAACTGGAGGTGGTCTATCTATGTATAGGTTGTCCAAATCGATTCATCGGTAAACACTTAGGTAAACAGTCCTACTAATTCTATCGAAATTGATCTCCAAACAGCGTACATTTTAATATACCGTATCATAAATTGTAGAAAACATTGGGAATTAGGCTCTTTTGACCATGAGAAAAAAACTATTTTGAACCTAAGTTGACAAGTTTTAGTTCCGTGTAGTGTGAAATAGACACACGCAGTATTTGTTCAAAGTAGGATGTCATTTTTACTTTTATCTTGATTTCAGTATTTGCAAGAAACCTGGATCTTGTATCAAGCGAATTTTGTATAAATGTACAAGGCGTGTCATAAAAATGTTCCCAGTTGTGAAACTGAATAATTCCTCAATCTGAACTAATTTTTATGAGCCACCTCCACGTTTCTTTTCCACATGCTTCTACAAGTGAAATTAACAGAGAGACTTAATCTCAACCTTTAAAGCATTCTATACTCTATTGTTATTGCAACGATTTGCCTCATTATCGTTCACAGAGACCTCGTTGACAAAGGAAATGGCCCGTTGAACACGTGTGTAAAACTGAATTTGCTGCCAGACAAAACTGAGGCTGGTTACAGGGAAACGAAGATGGTCAAAGACAAGGATCCAAAGTTTGAACAAGAGTAGGTTTTTTATTCTCTTCTTTCCGGTCCCTGCAGTTTAGCAGTTTGTGTTGAGGCCCGTTTGTGTGGTTGCCGTGGAGGAGCTTAATTTTGCCCTTTCTTATAATGTTGCATAGGATAGGCTCCTGCGTAGAGATGGGACCTTGTTTGAGTCAATCTGTCAACTTTTCACTGATTTGTGGCACAATAAAGTCAAAATAAGTAGTAGATTAAAAAAAGCAGTTCCTTTCTTCTCCGAAAATGCCAATACCAAGTACACAGGAGTTTTTCTGAAATGCTTGTTATTTGAAATTTTTGAATTTTAAAATTGAAATATTTTTGCTTTTCAGGTTTGATTTTTTCATTGGGTATGATGAAGTAAAGGGCCGAACATTAAAGACATCTGTCTACAATGTGAAAGGGGAAAAGAACGACGACGAACAATTGATTGGAGAGGTAAGTAATTAGACTGATTACTCGAAATCTTCTTGTACCTAAATGCACTTCAGCTAACGCATCGTAGGTCATATCACAATTGCTTTTCCGCTGAAATTGCTGGTAAAGTCGCATTCTGTGCAGTTACAAGAAATTTAAAATTCTTTTCTTCCAAATGTCTTTAAAGGCAGTAAAAAGTCAGAAATATTTGCAAAATAATCAGAAAGTGAGCGAGCTTCATTTTCAATGACATAGGAAAGATACAGGACCTGCTATTTGTTTACTGTTTGACTTTTCATTGTCATGGATACGTTCTGTAAACGTACATTGAAATAGATGAATTTGATCTTTATTCATAAAAAGTAGGTGCTAATGGTTGAGAGTTTGCAGCAATGGAACAGTTAAAAGCGTTCTGTAGCTATACCGCAGCCCCAGCATCATAGAAGTCGGCCTTTAGTGAGCGCCCCGGGACGTGGAAGGTCATTTACGGCAATGCATAATTTAATGTCCGTATTTCCATTAACAGGTGCTGATATCGTTGGAAAAGGTGGATTTGGCAAAAGGAGAAAGAAAGTGGTAAGCAATTTATGTGAACTCTGATCGCTTTCCTTTCTATCACCCATAAAAAACCCCTTCTTCTTCGTTTGTTTTGTTTTGAATAAATCACTTGTCTCATTATGATCTGATCGAGAAAAAGATTTTTGTTTATATTCCAATAAAATGCTACAATACATATTACGAGGTACACTACTTACAAAATTACTCTACGATACTACTAGGACGATGCCTTGGTGAGCAAAAGGCTGTGGCTATCTTGAGGACATAGAGAAACTAGAGTATGCCAAGTGCACAAATAAACCATTTAGCTATTCTAAAAAAGAGCCTGGATCGAACGTTATTTTTATACATTTTTATACGCAACGTTCGATCGAGTGGCGTTAGAGGGAGAGCTTCTATCACTGTTGTGCACATTCGAAAATTCTACAAAATGTAGCAAAATGTAGCTCGATTCTGATTCATTTCTGAATAGCTAAAAGGTCTATTGAGAATAAAAAATATGAAAATTAACTATTAAAGCTTTCTTATGGTTCTCCGTTTATATGTTATTTCTTGCGACGTAAACTTTAGAAATTCTTTAAAGAAAGTTCACCACTGTTAGTTTACATATGTGCTTGTTCGTCCTTCCATGGCGTCATTTCATGTGAAAAATAATGCCTCCGCATTTGCAAGCTGCATTTTCGTTGTTGATGTAATTATGGTCAGGTTAAAACCGTAATTTGATTGCCCCGCAGTAGACCTCACTCGACGGAGCTTGATTTCAGTCACCTGACGGAAACTGTATAAGCCGCTCGGCCACTCACCCCACAATGTTTCGGCATATCGGGTAGCTAAAGGCCTTTTGAGTTTGGCGTATGACTTCAAGGCTTTTTGACTGGGCCATTGATGAGTCGGATCTATTTGCATTAAATTTGGCTTGAGGAAAATGGATATTTGTTTTAGGGTAGATTTAAGCATGAGTGTTTAGACGCTGCAGTTCTGCTTGATTGCCGCAGCTCTACCTCCTTCCGCCGCAGAAGCATACAAGTTGATTCATAACTTCGGTGTCTAGCTACCCATGATTTACGCAATGTTTATCATCATTTCACTCGTGGTTGAAATTCGATCATTTACTTCTGTTTAAAAAAATTATATCTCTATATTTTTCTTAGGTATCGTTTGAAAACCTCTGGCTAAACTGAAACAGAAGTGAATTTTTAAAAACTTAACCGAAGTATTTGGCGTCCTACTTATTCAAAGAGATATAAGGTATGTGTGTATATAGCTGAGTTAGAATTAACAAAAACTAAGTTATAATAAACTTGCTGCAGATATAGAGATATTTATTGTGTCATAGTAATTTTAAAGTGGTAAGAGACATTTAGAAATTTAGCGCCCTTTATCATAACAGTTTTCGTTTCCTTGAAAGAAAGCCTCGTTTAATGACTACATATATGTGGCATAAGGGTCATTACTTGTAGCTGCCGAACAGCAGATAGCGTATTCTTTTGTGTAACATTCAGCAAAAAACAGCAGTGAATGGCACACAACATTTGAATCATCAATCTTCTCGCTTTTAATTCCTTCTGGAGAGCTGAGAAGATTTCTGGGACCATTGGTGCCGTGGTCCGCTATCTTTCCCACTCATTCAGATGTTGACAAAGTTGAAAAATTCAGTTGACCATTTTCAAATTTGATGAGACAGTTGATTAAAACATTAATATTGAAGGTGTTATAGCGCTGTTGTGTAATCCTCTGACATTGCAGCCAGAACAGTCAGGTGGACCGGGTTCGATCCCAGATAGAGCCCCATCACTTCAGCGTCATGACAAGGGGTCGCGGACTCGAATAGGTCTATTCTACTTCTGCGATCCCAGCGCTTGGCGCTAAAAACCGCAACTTCACCTTCACCTTCACCTAATTCTAAAAACCGCAACTTCACCTTCACCTTCACTTGGACATAGTCATAATTGATCGTTGCAGTTGGTTATGAGATTTGACCATGATAAATAAACTTGGTAACTAATGAACGATTGACGAATTCAGTTGACTAAGTCATGTTGTAATTTTAGGACATTTAGAGACGAGCTTGTCCCATCTTTAGCTCAGAAACTAAACACGCATGAGACATTTATAGCAAAGGTGACTAAATATTGACTTAGTTCAATTGACTTTATTAAATAAAGTAAGACTAGGAAATAAATCAAAAAGTTGAGGGAGGGTTGACACTCTTGCAGTTTGCAGCAAAAATTACAGCACATTAGAAGTTATCCAACAGTAAAAAGAGTTATATAACATATATAATCTTCCATTGTGCTTTTCTTTCCGATTGGTCGGATCGATTATCGAGATTTCATTGCAGGTGACCTCAACCTTTCTGTTCAGATTAGCCTCCCTCGTGAGCTCTCACGAAAATTCGAACCAACATATAATATTTATGAACAGATGGGTGGGCGAAGTTCATTGGCTCGGTAGTTCCCCGCATTGAAACGGAGGCTATTTGAAACATTGATACATGTCAAACTCATCTAAACTGAGCAAAAAGCATGGCATAAATAATTTAATCAAGAGACCACAATAAAAAGGCAGTAGTTTTTAAATTTTAATAGCAGCAAATATGTAATGTTACGAACGAATCCGCGATCATGAACGCATTCTGCTCATTTGATGTCGGGAGTTTTTCAAACTTTGAAATTCATCTTTTACCAACGCCCATTGTAGATAAAAATCTCAGTTGGTTCTTTTGCTTTCAATTATTAAAATAGAAACTGTGTGGCTAGCCTAAGAGTAGACCCATTATTCAAAAGGAGAGTGGGTCTTCTCGGGTTTTCTTCTGGATAATAGGGCTACTCTTAGGCTACTGTTTGCCATGAAATATAAATGTCATCGCTTGAAGGTAATCAATGGTAAAGTAATGCTGCAAAATTGAAAAGTTGCAGTTTTTCCCCTTTCCTTGTCCGCTCTCCCTCAGTCAATGTTGAGAAATAGCTTGTAAGTTGCATATCTAAGCTTTCAAAGGAAATCAAGTATTAGTAAGAACCCTGTTTCCATTTAAAATCAAAACTCTGTCTGTCTCAAAATAGATGTCAGGTGAAACCGTTCGGGAATTTATCCATCAGGAAAAAGCAACTTTTATAAATTATCAGAAAATTATCAGATAAAGACATTTATAAAGTTGACTAAATATTGACTTAAGTAAATTGACTTTATTAAATAGGTGAGTTTGGCACACAAGAAGCATGCACAATGCCATACTTGCTTCGTGCCGAAAATCAGGTTTGAAAATTATGTATCAATATTGGGCTGAAAGTCATGAAAAATCTAAGTTGTCCAAATTGTTTTTGGTATTTAGTTTTCAAATTTGGACTGATACAGGGGCGCAATGAGGCGCCAATTTTAGAGGCAGGCTATCTTGGTTTGGAAATGGCCCGCACATTCCCCATCGCCCCTGAAGATCCCATTACTTTCGTCAAACTGCCAATTGCTCTTCACAATTTATCCCGAAATTTTGCCCGAACTGTTAACATTTGCACACATTTTAACGTTTGATGGGTGTAACACCCCAACCCCCTAACTAGCTACTCCCCTGGCATTTGATAACTGAGTTCAGTCTATTAGGACTTCTAGTATTTAACATTTACGTGGTAGAATCCCAAGTACTTCCAGATGATATGGTATTAAGGCTTTGTGGATAGAGTGATAATTATGGGTACATTTATTTTAGAATATATCGAAGCTATTTATCGTAGGTAAATAATCAAAGGATAGATTAAGAAAGATATTAGTTTAACAATCAAGCTAGAAAATATGATTATAAACTAGAAATACAGTCGAGTCCAAAAGTCTTAGGCCACTTCCCATCTTTGTTTATTTTTATCATTCTTCAAAACCCATTGATAGTACTATTCTTTTTGAAACAATCGTCTATTTCACTTGTGCCAATATTGCTTCTTGTCATACCACCGGGTGTTCCAAGAGAAAAGTACTCCCGTTCAAAAATCACCAAATTTGAATATGAAGCCTATCATAAGATTGTCATTCTGATCTCTTTTGCCATTAATCTAAATTTATTCAACGATGATAACATTTTTGTTTTTCGATATTTGTAGGGCATAAGATCAGGTTTAAAATCTTAATTATGAGTTTTACTTTCAAAGCAACATTTGAAGTCTTGCCTAACATCCATTATTTTGAGATCTGTCATTATTGTTTAAGTCTACAGTGATATATTGCGTTTCTTTCCGACATTTATGACCAAGCTGTACACTATGCTTAGTGTGCAAGAAGAATTTGGGTAATGAATCATCGATGCTTTTGCAGTATGCTTCAAAACCAGGCAGCCCCAGGAAAAGCTAAATTTGCAAATTTCCAGTTTTGAGATCAGCTATGCCTTGGAAAATATTTTGTCTTTGTGCGTGCCAAAGAAAGAAATTAAAAAATCAAATTTTCGAAATTTACAAACAGGATACTTCTTTTTGGGACAATCGGTGTAACATATTTCAGGCTACGAACACTACATTAAAACAAATGTTGTGGTTGTTTTCAATGAATTATATAAAACTGAAAAATTTGAAAGTGGACTCACACTTTTGAACCAGGCTGTATATAGAATAAGACAATGTTAATGAGTGTGTATTAGCAGGTTAATTTTAACGATTTGATCATGATTAGATTTTATTGTGTCACTTCTGTTTGTTTCTTGTATGCCCATAATGGCAGTTTTCATCTTATCTCTACTTGAAAATCATATACCCTGATTATTCAATGAGAAATATCATGTTGACTGAAATGATGTGCTTATTTGCTTCTGCGGAGAAAAATGTCTATGCTCCTGCGAGGAAATAACTACTTCCTCCGCGGAGGCACATAAATCTTTCCTCCACAAAAGCACGAAAGAACATCTACGTCGTCTTATAACCCATGATCAGATTAGTTATAAATCGATACTTTCAATGGGCTCCATCTCTAAACTTCTGTCGAATGTCGAAACGGTGATTTTGCAGTTTTTTGAAAGGCAACATCACACACTATTTTCATCTCTTTCAAACATGAATGCATCATTATGAAGATGAGTCATCGTACTTCACAGAAGAACAAACCAAACATTCATATCTCTTAACATTGCTCAGAATTAAGTGAATTTATGACGGTTTACATTTTGGTGGATTGGGTGAAGCTACCAAACAAACTGCAGAACACAATGGGCACGTACACAAAGACAATGGTGTTTTCAGATTTGTTTACAATTTGGCGACGATGTCCCTTAAAGGTGGATTATTTTTGTATTCAAGCTAAAAACAGGCCCGTCGGAACGAAATTCATATTGGGGGGGCTGAAACTAGGTGCGAGCGTAGCGAGAAAAAATGGGGGTTCGGGGGCCTGCCCCCGGGGAAAATTTTGCGTGACCACGCCCTTTAAATCGTTGGAAACACCCCATTTTTGGAGAATTTGCTATTTAAAAAAGCAAAAGTACACGACTGATAGGAGTCTTTCCGGGAAAATTTTGAAAATAGGACTTAAATTTCACGCAGATATAGATTATTTTTAAATTGCAAATATAGCTGAATAAACTCTGCTAATTTTCTCGAATGTNGGTGGATTATTTTTGTATTCAAGCTAAAAAGATCATCAAAACCTTGGTCATGTCAAAACCAGCGAAAATTCCAGCTAGTTTGGATCTGTGTCTTTCCAAACGCTATACCCTCGTTTTGAAGAAAATTACCTTTTATCAGTAATGACCCATTTATTTTGCAAAGCCTTTACGCCCCATAACTTTGCCTCTTTGGACCTAATCATATGGACTTAAAGCACCCCTAACTGGCTCGGTATGCGAGACGCTCTTAACTTGTGTTCATGTGGGGATCAGGCCGCTTGCCGAGACAGAAATTGGACACGCGCCCATTGTCTAAATAAACAGCGCACGAGTAGTTAGACATATTTGTTTCGGTAGCCGAAATGGAGTGTTCATATGGCAAATTTTCATCCCGCCTACCAAGCTCTCGCCAGTGCTCCAATGAGATCTCGCTAAGCGGGCCAGCCAGCCTGCTGATATGAACAGACAGACAACAAACTTTGTACAGGAATTTGGGATGAGGCGAGACCTCGGCAGAAATCTCCAGCCCGGTAAGCAGGCTGAGTGAGTGAACGAGCGGCTTATACAGTTTTCATTAGGTGACTGAAGTTATGCTCGGCCGTGTGAGGTCAAAATCCAGATGGGTGGCCTTCAAGGTGGGTGACCAAGCAACTTACTTCGCAGTTCTTCAGAAGGGATGTTTAACTAGGAGTCCCATGCGTAGACGCGGCATGCATAGTAGGCCTATATTCGCTGTAATACAGCTAGCAATCTTTCCAACCTATATTTTAAATAAGTAATGACGGAGTAGACAAAAGACTGGCTCGCCTCTATGCAAGCAGGCCCTTAAAGCTATAGTATTTAATTCCTGGTAATTCTTACTTTGACTGTTAACGTTGCTATTTTGCCTTTGATTTGATACCTTGTAATCTTTGATCAAAAATTTGTGATCTTTAATCCAAAATCAAAATCAATAAATCCTGATCAAATATGCAACATAATCTAAATCTTGCAATCTTCACTGCATTGACATAATATTACAAATTGTGAGCATGATTTAATACTTGTCAAATGATTTAAGATAAAGAGATCATCATTAACCGATTTCAATGTTGCTGAAAAGTATCCTTGGAAAAATCCCTCCAAAAATGATGACCTGAAAGGATTGCAAAAGCTGTCTTTAGAAGCTGCAACTAATGAGCAAGATCATACCTTGAAGACACCCTGCGTCATACCACTGGTGCTTTCGTACAGAAGCATAACTTTCTCAGTGCCAGTTGCAGCTGTTCTGTTCTTATCAATGTGAAGGTTTATACAGTGAACTATGAAAGCATGTAGCAAAGCAACTGATAACAGATCGTTTCACTTGCTTTTGAAAAAGTGAAGAGACTAATAATTGCTGTTTTGCTACTGCGAAGAGCTTCTATACACAGCAAAACAGTAGGTAACTGATTTTGTTCCTTGTTTTTGGACAAGTGAAACGTTTGAAAATATAATTTAGGCACAACGGCGAACGGTTCGCAACTGATGTGATTGCCGAAAATTATGGAAAATCTATGGATAATGAGAAATTCAAGATTGATTTTTTCACTGAATGCATAAAAACAGTTTGTAACAAGTTATTTGATTTGTTCCTCGAGAAATGAGAACAGTTGTCAATTAAAAGCAACTGAGGTCGCTTGAGAAAATTGAGCTGTTCTCTGCAGATCCTAAGGCCAGTTTCCAGTAGCCTGCTTACAGACTCTTGTCAGAAAAATTGAAAAGAGGGAAAGGAGTAGAGTTTGCGCAACTGAGCCACCTTTCTTGTTCAATGACATCAGCATTTTGTTCAACTACGTTGTTGGGGATACGAATAGGCTAAGTTGTGAGCCTCAAGGAATCCCCCAAAAAGGGCTCCAGATCGCATGCGTAGTAACCATTTACTTCACTTATGTAATATGCAAATTAGCTTGACCGTTGAGAACAAGGGAAGAAACAAAAGGAGCGATGCGCATGACAACGTGAGCCCCAACGTCGGTTCGCCCTCAACAAAGCTGAAACACAATGTATCAAGACAATAGGGTCATCACTTCATCTCCCCAACAATANTTCAATGACATCAGCATTTTGTTCAACTACGTTGTTGGGGATACGAATAGGCTAAGTTGTGAGCCTCAAGGAATCCCCCAAAAAGGGCTCCAGATCGCATGCGTAGTAACCATTTACTTCACTTATGTAATATGCAAATTAGCTTGACCGTTGAGAACAAGGGAAGAAACAAAAGGAGCGATGCGCATGACAACGTGAGCCCCAACGTCGGTTCGCCCTCAACAAAGCTGAAACACAATGTATCAAGACAATAGGGTCATCACTTCATCTCCCCAACAATACGGTCCCCTTCCATGGATGAAAATAAAATCGATAAAGATCTTTATTGTATATTCCAGAAGTTTGAGCTAAGGTGAATAAAGCAGTAACTAATTTCAGAACAACAGGGGACAGACTGCTTTTAATCTCGCCTGTAGAATTGGTTCTAATCTGTCATTGGGATCTCAAATTTGTAATGGAATCCCGAATGAAATAAAATCCACCGAAAATGTAAGTAGTGTTAAAACATATGATAAAAATGTGCGATGGCCCAAACTGCAAATGCAATGCTTATGTCAGCATGGAACTGAGCCTTAGTTTTTCTGTAAATTACGTAGAATTATGTAGAATTTATAATTTATATGCACTATTTATTACCGTATACATTATTGTATGTAGAATGCTAGAAATTAGATGATCGATATAAAGTAAGATGACAAACACGCAAGCAAATTCCAAGCAGGCAGAATTATCCATAATCAAAATTCATGTAAGTCTAATTTTCTAGTCAATTACAAGGTGACATTTTCTTTTTTGACTGGATAAGACGAGGAAGGGTCAGCTAAGGATATCGGTATTATGAGGAATGTTTGACCGTTGTCTGGACTCTGGCTAAGTCTACCATTTTCAGCAACATTGGGCTCAAATCTTTAAAAAGGTCGGTGTGAAATTCTGTGTCATATTTCTTTGAATTAAATGGCTAGGAAGGAACAAAGAATTTTTTGCTGTAAATCTGCCGTAGAAATTCATTGATACCTTGATTTGTTTCAAAATGGCGGCATTAATGAAATTTGAGGCTATGACGTCATCCAATACCAAAATCCTAAACCAGAAAAGACACAGATTTCTGCTTGCTGCCATAATGTAGACCTTCATAAATCATGGTTTTCTTGAAGGTTATATCATTTTTCCTCGATTGGTTTAGGATTTACGATGAATTTTCCAGGTTTTTTTTATGAAGTAATTAACTTGCCGCCATTTTGAAATTAAATCAAGATTTCAAAAAATGTCCACGGCAGATTTACAGTTCAGTACCAGAAGTTCCTTTCAAGCCATTCAATTCCAAGGAAAGGGTCATAGAATTTTAGATCCACCTTTTCAAAGATTTGAAAGATTTTAGCCCTTTATTATTTTCAGCATGGTACTAATCAAACACATCCTTAGTTCTTTCCAACTCTACCATTTCAGCAGATGCCCAAAAGGATTCACCCCATATTGCATCGTGGTGTGTGCAAATCGCTTTGGCGAATTTCTAGGATAACGGCCAGCTTCCAGTCAGTGGAATTTTCCGAGCGGGCGGAATTTTAGACAACAGAAGGTCACTCAGTGAGCCATAACGTTCCAGAGCGACATTTTCTCTCACAAACAACAAACATTCCCGAACCCGGACACAAACCCGGAAAATTCTACTGATTGGAAATCAGCCTTAAGAGCCAGCGGAATGCCTCGGGTTAGTTTTAACATTTCTTCCAAAACTTTTGAAGGCAGTGACAAACAAAGCCAGCGTAAAATGATTGTAAAAAGAGACAGGTCTTGGCCATTTTTTCCGCTCCTTAATATTGCATGAATCCTACCTTTTCTTCAATAATGAATGAAAAGACGAACGTCGGTTCTTGTGATAAGCGTTATTTACAATGGACGCACGTAACGGATTTCCCTCAGAACTCAGCAGTGAGAGGATTTCATATGTGATTAGGGATATTCGTGAATCAGTGCTTGGTGAATCCCTTTTTGCACAGTACTTGAGAGGCGTTACGTCGTATGAATAGGTCGGGTATACGCAGAGTGGAATAGCCCCGAAAGAGCGCGTGTGAACACTTGACAGAGCGTCAGCTGTCAGCTGTCCGCCTACGAAATATGCAGGTTTGATTTCAGAGACGCAGATGTTGTTTTTGTGTTTTCAAACCCAGAGGATTTCTTACTCCAACCACATTCGTGCTGTACAGAAATGAGCAGCAGCCTATTGATGTTTCGAAAATCAATATCAAAGTGGTGAGACTCATTTTGCGCTTTTGCTATAAACATGTTTATCTTAATTGTTTTCGTAAAGTTTAGTGTCAAATAGAGTAGAACCATTTGTGTTTATTTATATTACATAGAAGAAAATGGATGGAAGAAGATTTTAAATCTGTGACCTGCTGCAGGAAGGCAAGCTCCTTTTCGTGAAGAATAAATCTTGTAAAAGGCGACATGTATGTTTAGCACGTTTTCTTATATATTAGTCAACAAAGACTTGCAATTAATTAAGAGGTAACATAATTTTTATGTCTTGGATAAAACGTAATTTCTACTTATATTTTCTTTACTCTGGATTTATTTATTTTTGATTTTACCTAAATTACATGAAGGGGAACAACCCCATTTCGAATTCCTGAGTATGTTGCTGTGATAGATTATTCACCATTTTCTTCATTTAGATTTTAATTGCTGCAAAGCAATATAATTGTCCTGCTCAATATCTTCACAATGGATTCTGGCAGTCTGTTTGTCTGTTTGTCTGTCTCTCCGCCCTGAAAAAATTTTCTTGATATAATTGTGGCTGTAAAATTATATAATTGCGGTCAACACATACATAGCGCATGCGCAGTATGGGAAGTAGAAATGTGGATATTTTATTCTTCCATAATTGACTTAATTAAAAGGCAATATAAAAGCCAAGCTACTGTTAGAGTCTCATAAGTTCGGTACTTTACAGGATTCTTACACGAAGCCACTACCTGCACAAGTTACTGTTGACCAAATTCGTACACATTTTGACAATAACTCTCGTCAATAAAGCCATTGCGCAGCACACTCTGACCATTGTTATTTGCTCGTTAATGATAAGCTGTAAATGAATAGCTTCAGTTTCATATTTAAAAATTCCACCATGTGCAATTCCTGCAAATAGATATAAATACATGTAGATACCTACCAAATGGAACAAAAAATTAAAACTATATACCGATTTAACTGGACACTTCTATGATTTAAACAGCACCAAATCCAGTGGCGTCGTGGGAGCATAATTCTAGGGGGGGCCGAGGGTCAGAATTTTCCGACAAAGAGACATTTTTCCGACAAAAAGTAAGCAGGAATATAACGTATAAAAAGTGGAAAAAATGTCTCAGAACTTTTTTCATATAAAAGTTCCATAATAGTGAAGAATTTTTCAAAGGGACACAGCAGTCCTGTTAAGAGTCGATTCTTGTTGGAGGTGAGGCTGTTGTCGAGACGTAATTGGTGTTGGAGGTGAACCTGAAGCTAGATGTGGAAGGAGGGAGGAAAACTGAGGGTTTAAATTTTTTATGACCACGCCCTTTAGATCGTTGCAAAACGCCCCTATTTTGAAGAATCTAGTATTTGTTTTTCATGGGAAATTTCGAAAAAGGACCTCAAAAGCACTGAAAAATAGATCGTTTTCAAATTTTAGATAACAACGTGATAGCTCGATATGAATCTTCATTTCTATAAGCATCCGTTTACAGAAACTGAAAGTAATCCCATCTAATCATCTCCATCTTCCTCAACAATATTCACTTGTGCAAATTCTGACGAGCAACTCATTGAAAGCTTAACGCACAAACCATAAATGCATGACATTTTTTAAGTATGAAGCGTGCAAAATAAATTGTAAATTTATCTTTTTTAGTCACCAAAATGTAGGTAAAACGACCGAATTTTCGGGAAAAAAGTCCAAGAATGTTTTGACCGAAAACATTTGTCTGAAATTTATTCGTCCAAAACTTTTTGCGCCTAATGTGTCTATTTTTCCAATAGAAAACACACTTTCCTTTCGATTGAAAAAGGAATCTTTTGCAGTTTTTTGCCGAAAAACCTATGAAATACGTTTTTGCGATCGAAAAGTGATATTTCATGTATACATTTCGATTGCCATAAAGTAGCTATGTAAGGAAATGGATTATTTAAATTTTTTTCGATTTTTCCGACAAGAATGGAAAACGAATGAAGAGGGTCCCTTGAAGAAAATCAGCCGCCAGGGTTAAGGATCGCCCTCCAAAATTGAAGTATGAAATTGTGTGAAAGAGAGTCAGATCATTATCATCTTTATAAATTTCGATGGACTTTACATCAAATTTAGTGAAGCATGTCTAATTCTTTTGTTTTGGATTGTCTTACATAGCCAATCAGCGCCACGAACAGATACCTTTTTTGACTGTGTCAGTGTAAATGGGGTATTAAAGTATCAAAGTACGGTAACAAGATACAGATGAATTTTTCAACCAACAGAATTTTGTGTAGGTTAAGGCCCGAGCTCAAATGAATACAGAACACCTACACCTATATGGTATACAATGCTATGTAACCTAGCAACAAGAAGAAAACACAAATATGTAAACAACTTGGAGCAAGTACGAGGTGCACCAAAATGAAGGACCTACTATGGACAGGCCCTGATATTTTTCTACACAACGAGGCCGAGATTGATTATTCATTTGCAATTGCCAATTGATTAATCAGTCATACAAATCTGTTTGTAACTAATTGAAAATCGTTATGTATTAAAATGTCAATCAAAACCAATAGATGCCATTGTTGGGTGAGTGGCTGAGCGGCTAGTACAATTTCCGTTAGGTAACTGAAGTTATGCTTAGTCACGTGAGATCAAAATCTAGATGGGTGACCCAGCCTGACCAAGCAACTCACTTCGCCGTCCTTCGGAAGAGACGTTGAACTAGGGGTCCCATGCCTAGATGCGACATGCATGAGCCTAAATTAGCTACAGAAATAGCCAGAAATCTTTCCAGCTTATTCAAAATAAAGTAATGAATGAAGGAACAAAATTACAAATCTGCTCTTGTTACCATATTGAAGACACATGGCGTGGCAATTTTTGTGCAAAATCGTATATGCACAAAGAAAAGAATTGATGGACTGCGCTCATTAAAGCTCAGTTTGGCCATGTGTGGTGTTGTTTCTATTGACAAGATGTGGTAAAGTATTTCGTTCACACGAAAGTGCAAAACAGAATAGCACATATGTGAAATAAGCGAACATTATGAAAGGAAACACGCAGCAAGATCGTGAAAAGCACAACAAACTGTACTTCAATCTGTTTTGATCTGTTATCCTTTTCATGCAGCTGCGTATCGACAATTAACTGTTCGCCTGTTCGCCTCCACTTTGCTTTGAGCCTGCATGATGTCGTTTTGATCTGCTGGTAACACAAACGTATTTATTGGTGAGTTGCTTGCAGGGCTGTAAGATTTATCATCTCTAATCTAAGAAACCCACACGAACAACCTACTGGAACAACAATTCGGTACTCGACCTCGTATTTCCAAAATACCAAATAGTGAGATTAGAAATTCTCTCTCGATTTCTCAGTTTGAAAGAAACTGCTTGCTATCATGAGACCAAGAAAAAATCCTACCTAAAACATTCGTCACATCTTGGGTATCAGACTTTTGACCAAGCTTCGGGTTGAATTCAGTTCTTTGAATGGGCATAGATCAGAAGCTTCGTGGCTGGGGGGCAGGGTGGCATGTGCCCCCCTATCGTTGGAAATTCGAATATTTTTCGGAAATTCGGAAATTTTTCGGAAATTTCTTATCGGAAGGGCGTGGCTCCAAAAATTTTCTATTCCAATGCTCCATCCTACTTAAACTACCCTCGCCACGCCATTGATTGTAGCGCGCTCTATTCCCATACTGCTATAGCAAACTAATTTGTGTTATTGTTTCGATTGACCAGATCAGTCTGAGGCAGATTCCGTAACAGATACGGATATTGAAGAAAAGGATTGGTCATAGACACAAGATTACTAGTATAAGAATATGATATTTTCAAGCTTCTAGAATCATTTATTAGCGTGTGAAAATTGATCCTTGTATTTTAGAATTTTAAGTAATAGGGTGGACTCTTTTGGACCAACACTACTTTCCTGTGTTACAACCTTGTTTCGTTAAGTAGAATCGGCAACAGTTTGAAGAGAACGACATGTTTCGCGAAGACAGGTTATCGAATTGATGGTGTTTCCACTCTCCATCGAAGAAATTCCTTGAAGCGCGGCACTGGTGCAGCATTTCGTTTAAAAACAAATGAGTCCCTACCGCAATGAGCGCCAACATGATTACTTTGTAGACATCTTCTTTCAAGATAACTCCAAGATCCACACTTTTCCTCATTTGCAGACATTTTTTCCATAGGTAACTTTATCAAGATGCAGATTGAGTTAGGAACTCGTGTTGTACGAGGGTTGGACTGGATTTGGGATGATCAAGACGGAGAAGATGGCATGCTGGGAACGGTCATTCAGATAAAATGTGATGTACCAGGGATGGCAAGTGTCAAAGTTTTATGGGATCATGGTGGCCAAGGTGTTTATCGTTGTGGTGAAGGCAATGCATGTGATCTGCTTGTTTTCTGCTCTCCTGCTGGTAACTTATCGTTTTCTTTTTGATTTCTTATTTAACCTGCCTAACCTTTGATTTTACGCTTGATTTGTGCTAAATCGACCATGGGGATTCAAATTAGACTTGGGTGCATTTTCAGTTTTCACCAGAAGTGCCATTTTTGATGACATCAATAACAACGGTCAGTTTTCCAACTAATGTCGCTATAACTCTTTGTGTGTAAGTCGAACGTGCTCAAAAGTACTGTAGTTCAGCATTTGACAAGAATTTTCGATTGATATATAAATGTTTCCTTTTCAAGTGGTCTGGAAACACAGGCTAGTTAAACTGCGATATGCTGGCTTTTGTTCAAATTTACGCATGAGACGCAAAACAGACACAAACGACACATTAAGCCCGGTCTTTTATGCGTGCGCACAGATGCAACGTTCAGAACAAGCATTTGCTATTGTTTTTAAGAAGTTTGCTTCTTGTGCAGTTGATATAGCAAACTTCAACATCGTCGAAAGGCCTTCCCATCTTTTTGGAAGTCCCCAAGAAGGGTAGAGAAGCGAAGAAGAAGCGAATACTGAAATGTCAACTGTTAATTTTGATGGTGAAGGTGAAGTTGAAGGTGAAGTTGCGGTTTTTAGCGCCAAGCGCTGGGATCGCAGAAGTAGAATAGGCCTAATCGAGTCCGCGACCTTTTTTTTTTTTTTTTTTTTTTTTTGATTACACCACTGCGCCACAACACCTTCAAATTTGATGAATTTTTCAGTTGGAAAATAAATGCAAAGGCAATGTTCTTATGTTTTGGAAGGACGCCAGCATATTTGCAAACCTGTTGTAGGCCTATGTGTCCTTTCGAACAACTGGACAAGGAAAATAGTGCAAAATTTGAAATTTTTGTTTAGCCTACACTCACCTGCGTATGATCCTTGCGTAAGCAACTGCGAACTCTTGGCCAAAGTAGATGTTCTTTAGAAAATCGAGGAAAAGTGTTATATTAGGCGCAGCTCAACCGAGCGAGTGTCGAGAGAGCTGAAGTGCGCAAACAAATGCCAGTTAATTTTAATTCCTTTCAATTGTTTGTCAAACAGTTGGACTATTGCTGAACGAACTGAATTGTGCAGTCTCTCAATCCTACGATCAGCATTCCCTGATGGTTGCAAATAAGCAAAAATAAAACTACTTTCTAAAAAAGGATCGAAAGGCGATCCAAAACCATCCACCTATTTCTCTGCTCCCACAACAATCCTAAATTGTTAAAAGGATTATTAATAGTCCAGTACAAAAGTACAAAAGTACGAAGGTTGACGATCGTAAAATATCATATCAATATCAGTCTGGCTTTCGTGCTCATCACTCAACGGATGCTTGCTGATCCTACTTGAGTGATAAGATCAACCAAGGATTTGAAACTGGCAGGTTTACAGCCATGATTTTGATTGATCTATAAATAGGATATTTGACGAAATTTTCCTGGATGAAATGGCATGTCTTGGCTTTTGTGTCCCTACTATTTCATAGTTTAAATCTCACCTTCAGGACGGATCATTCGCAGTCAACGTTGGAAAGGAAGATTCAAACCCTCGTAATTTGTCATGTGGGGTCCCTCAGGGGTCAATTCTTGGTCCACTCATACTCCTCCTTTATGTGAATGACATTACACGAGCTGTCGACTGTGACCTGCTTCTAAACGCAGATGATTCTTGCTTAAACTTTAGAGGCAAAGAAATCGCCAACGTAAATGAAATTGTTACGATCATAATAACAATAATCTTTATTACCACTTCCACTATAGTTTTGCTTCTGTTCCCTGTACCTAATTGAATTGAATTTCTGTGCATTACATTTATTCGAATTCGGATATCGTATGTTACCCTTTTGGGTGCGTCTCCAAGAAATTTTCAACATTGAGGCTCAGATAGGGGTTTTAGGAGCAAGGAGCAAAGGCCTGAAAAGAACTTGCAGCACGGGAGCATTTCTGCAAAAAAAACGGGGACAACAGGGAGCACATAAATCATTGGAGCATGAACAAGCTAGGACGTCAGATTGAATTTTGAGGGGAGCACGTTTGTTTTTATGGGGGAGCAAGCGTCAGTACTGGGTCAAATTTTAACCTATTGTAAAACATATGTGGAGAGTGACATGACTGCGTATTTGCTTTCACAGTATCAAAGCACGGTGTTGGATGTGATGTCTGTCTGAAGGATGTTATTGGAACACGATGGAGCTGCAAAGAATGTCCATTGACAAATTTGTGCACTGCCTGTTACATGAATGACAAACATAACTTGCAGCATGGCTTTGAGAGATTTGATGTCAGTGATAAATCTGGGTAAATAATTCATACTCAATATTGTTTTGAAATTTTTGCCCTATACACGTCATTTTTTATAAGAAACTAAGAATTTGGGCCAGTACTGAAAGTTTCTTAAAAGTATCAGATTTTCAGTAGTCAGAGTTTCTTACGAGATTCTTAGACGTTCCATAACAATCTTCAAGTTCACTGCCTGTGCAATTGTGGATATTTAAAAATAATGCTATCAGAGGCCTTTCCCACGTTTAGACATTACTCAAGGACCTCACGAGTAATATGATACAAGAAACAAGTGGAAATAAAGTAATCAAAGATTTCCTTTATCAAAATAAATAGTTTCTTAACATATACTTTCCCAGTACTGGAGTTTCTTAATTCTTTTTGGCAATTTGAGAATTGAGTTCCTTATGGGCAGTTTCTTAAAAACAAATCCGTGCATTGGGTGAGTAAGAAAAGACGTGAGGTGTTTTGCAGGCCATATTTTGATGCAAAATAAGTCAGATTGGGTTTTTGGAATTCTATTGTGCATAGGAAAGGTTGAATTAGTCATATGAATTTTGTAATTTGTTAAAATCGGTCATCTCATTCCATATATATCTGCGATTTCGTCTTCGTGAGATAATGTGATATAAGAAACAACATCTTAAATGTGGTAAACATTGCTTGCTCGCTTTTTCCGTGCTTTTGTCGACATTCAAACCTTGATTCGCCCCACTTAACTGCCTATGCAAATCACAAATATAATTTCCTGCCAGTGACTGCTTGGTATCAGCAAAAACAACTGTGCTGTGCTGACAGCCGGCATGGTGAATGAGACTGCCTTCAGCTGCTTTCTTCGGTTCAGCTGCCTTCACGAATTTCATCAACATGTTTACGATATATTTAATGTCTCTTGTCCATTTCAAGCAAATACATATGAAGAATATGAAATTTTCCACCAAAAGTTCAACAAAAATCTTAGTTTCTTATTGCTGTTACTTTTCGTAGCAAAACAAATATAAAATTCATCACAATAACACCTGTTGCCTTTGACTGACAGTACAAAGCGATTAGTGATTAAAGTGATTAATGATTCAAGACTCAAAATCGTGATATTTATCAGAAATCATCACATCAAAACTTTCCTCAAGTGATCATTTTTTTCAGCCTTTTACAACTGACCAACAGAATTGAATTCATCATCCAATTTTTTCTTAGCATTGCCCTGCCAACAAGAGCGAAATCAATAAAGATTGAGGCAAAAGGATGCTTCCCAGGGGCTATGGTCGTTAGAGGTCTTTGCTGGGAATGGGATGACCAGGATGGTGGTGAGGGACAGGTTGGCAAGATTACAGAAATTCAAGAATTTCACAGCAAATATCGTAGAAATGTTGCACGGGTTCAATGGCTTGGGACTGCAGTGTCAAATGTCTATCGTATTGGTCACAATGGAAAGGTATTCATTTTTATAATTTCATATCAAATACCAAAAGCGACTGGAAGTAACAACAAGTTATCAACTGCTAGCATTAAATGCGAAAAGTAAACCCTTTTCGCAATGATAGTTCTTTTGAATCTCATCCTTCGCCTCGATGTGAGATGGAGCTAGCTAAATGCCATAAGCGTGCATTGCTCTCAGCAACGCATGTAATTGTTTGTAAATGGTATTTGCCCCCAAATAGGCATGGCGTAGATTTCTGGCTGTATGGGGATTTGCCTTTTTCGCCCGTTCACCTTGAATTTGAATTTTTAGTCCCAGTAACAGAGGGGAATTTGGTTTTAAGCCAATCAACGACTTTGCTTATATCAGAAAGAGCCAATCATATTGCTTCCTTGAACAATAGGAACAATTGAGGTCTTGACGTCACAGATGACCAAGAAAATTGTAAACAAACCTCCTCGCAGCTTCTCGCTGCAAAACCACCGACACTAAAATCGATGCGATGCACTACATTTTAGCGCCCTACCGAGAGTATCATGACTTTTTCACATTATTTATGAGTTAATCTAAGTTCTTACCAAGAACATTTCAATTATCTGCCCCANTTTTCATTGGCTTTTTTTTGTGTCATGGGGCAGATAACAAAAATGTTCTTGGTAAGAACTTAGATTAACTCATGAATAATGTGAAAAAGTCATGATACTCTCGGTAGGGCGCTAAAATGTAGTGCATCGCATCGATTTTAGTGCCGGTGGTTTTGCAGCGAGAAGCTGCGAGGAGGTTTGTTTACAATTTTCTTGGTCATCTGTGACGTCAAGACCTCTATTGTTCCTATTGTTCAAGAAAGCAATATCATTGGTTCTTTCTGATATAAACAAATTCGTTGATTGGCTTAAAACCAAATTCCCCTCTGTTAGTCCCAGTAGGAATCACAACAATAACAGCGCTAGACTCACGACATTGCCCCAGTTACCATAACAACAACGACGACGAAAACAACGACAATATTTTCGCTCAAACTGGGAGTTATGGACTTTCACATAAAAATTGAGATGGCCATGGCACAGATTTATCTGTGCGCTCTGGAATGAAGTTAAATCGTAGCCATGGCAACTTTCAGCAGTTGGAAATTCCCGTTGCTGTGGTGAAATTCATGGTAGCTAAGCGGCCTTCAAAATGAGGAACTCCTGGTTGAAAATGAAAGGTTTGTTGATTCTTGGATTGAGTAAACATACATCTGGATACTTTTGGCATTTTTTCATGGCTAAGGACACTGAAAATTTGAATTTTGAAGCGTTTAATCATCTAAGACTTGAGCCGGCAACGTATGCCCATCCATCATCGCCTGGAGCACTCAACTTTTCGTAAAGTGATGCTATGGTTTCTATATCCGGACATGAAATCGAGGGATACAATGTCATCGTAATTTTCAATGTGAAAGTCCGTGAGTCGTAGTTTGAGCGTCCATCGGTCTATCAACAACGACAACTAAGAACTTGTAATCACTCTAAAATAGCGCTTTTTTGCACCAGTAATTGAATTGAATTGCATTGTTATTGATGCTTGAACGAACTGAGATCACCTGCTCAATGGTGTCTTCCTGGCTGTAAAAGAAGAAATGGAGTGAAAACATTGAGATAAGTGAATAAGTCTAGCTAGACGTACATCAGTGCACAAAGGACGTTATGACAACTGACATCACTGCGGGAGAGGAAGTCATCTCAGGGCTATCGTTTCTCTCTTGCAGGACTCTCGTAGCATGCCAACCCAGCAGTAGCCATAACATCTTCTCGTCGTGCTTATGAGCCACAAATAGACTTGGAGCAAGTCTACACAGAAGCTGGATTTGCTCGTAAATGCTAGTTTTAAAAGAGTGTGTAGACAATTTACTTTCTTTCCAATTGAATACTTTTCTTGTTCACATTTCTTATTTAAAAGGTTGATTTGAAATGCATTAAGTATGCTCCTGGTGGTTATTTCTACAAGCATCATCTGCAAATGCTTGGTACAAAGACCGAGGGACCTCCAATATCTATGGTGAATGTGCAACAACAACAACCAAAATCACTTGTTGGAGCTGCTGCAACTAACTTTCCAATGGATTCATGTACACCAGGACCATCAGCTTCTGTTACTCCGCAGGAGGTAGCCTCAGCCTCAGCCTTTGCTTCAGTTATAGCCGCAGGGACAGCTGCAACCCGTGTGAGTTTGCCAAGTGAATGCAATATTGCCCCAGAAGCCAAGTTTCAATGTGAAAACCTAAATATCGTCAACAAGTTTCAAGTTCTTGATCGTGTTCGATTGACTGCTACGAAGGAGCAATTGATGGCATTGCAAGCTGGCCATGGTGGATGGAACGCTGCGATGGAATCGGTAAGTGAGGAAGATTTGTTGAAACAACACACACTTTGATGAAACAACACACACTTTAATGAAACGATGCACACTTTAGTAACATAGTACACTTTTTAGTTAAATGGTGCACTCTTTAATGATATGATGCACGGTTTAATGAAACGATGCACACTTTGATGAAACAACACACACTTTAGTGAAACGATGCACACTTTAGTAACATAGTACACATTTTAGTTAAATGGTGCACTCTTTAATGATATGATGCAAAGTTTAATGAAACGATGCACATTTTAATGATATAGTGCACACTTTAGCGAAATTGTCCACTCTTTAGTGAAATGCACTCTCCCGCAAGAAAGGAAGCATGGCGGATTGCAAGGGGAATCTCTCGAAATATCACTTTACAATAGTAGAGATTCCAAAAGATCGTTAAAAATCCGAAATCTTTAGAACTCTCGAAAAATCCATAAGTCTTCAAACATCTTTCTTAGAAGTCTAAAAATATTAAAATCCTAGGAATCTGAAAAAAAAATCCTAAACTTTGGTACATTAAGCGCAAAGATTTTCGGCGGATAAAATTTCCGACCACAAACGTCAGTGAAAATGTTTTCGGACACATTTTTGGTATTTTGGACCAATCAATTTTCGGACCAAATCAAATTTTCTAAAATGTAATTAGATTCATTAATTTTCTTGTTTATATTTGTAATTGTCACTTGTTTGCATACATGCTTGTGTATACCATTAAATTGGAGTTTGTGTCATACGCACTTTTAATCTGCAAATGCTCTTCTTGTGCTATGTCAGCCTTCATAGCATCATCAATTTGGTCACTTTGATTTGAACTTCGAATCATATCAACAAAATTGAGCATGTAAATCGTGATAAGCGATGAAGAGGTAGAGGACGTTGTTGTTATTTTTTCGACTGTCTGGCCGATACATTACAATCTTTCTTGTATTTCAAGGAAATTGGCCAAATTGGTATTGTTCAGTCACTGACAGAAAAGGGTGATGTGACTGTTACATTTGACAGTAATGCAACATGGACTGTAAACAACATGGCTTTGAGCAAGGTAACACTGAGAAACATAGGGCTCAAATCTTTAAAAAAGTCGGTGTAAAATTCTATTACAGTTTTCTTTGAATTAGATGGCTTGGGAGGTACTTAGAGTTTTTTGCTGTAAGTCTGCTATGGAAATTTATTGATATCTTGATTAATTTCAAAATGGCGGCATTTATTAAACTCTAGGCTATGACGTCATCAAATTTCTAAATCCTAAACCAGAAAAGCTACAGATTTCTGCTTGCCACCATATTGTAGGCCTTCATAAACTATGGTTTTCTTGAAGGTTATATAATTTTTGCTCTACTCGTTTAGGATTGACGTTGATTCAAAAGTTTTTCAAAATTTTCCATGAATTTCTTAAAAAACAATTAAATTGCCACCATTTTGAAGAAAATACAAGATATCAAAAAAAAATGTCCACGGCAGATTTACAGGAAAGTACCAGAAGTTTCTTTCAAGCCATTCAATTCAAAGAAAATGTCATCGAATTTTACACCCACCTTTTTAAAGATTTGAAAGATTTGATCCCTGTGCCACACTGAGACCAATTGCTTATGTCCCTTTTATCCCTGCGGTAACCTTGCTAAACAGGTATTAATAATAGAATAGTGATAAGATGACCCTACTTAGGCCCATCCTCAGCTATCACCTGGCAAAAATTAAAATGCAGGCAAAACCCCATTCGGCACACGATGAAAGCTTGCATTTGCAGCGAGCCAATTGTGGCTACACTTTCTTGTTGCGAGGGCCTGAACAGAGCCAATATTAGTAATATCTTTCAAAATAAATCTTTGTTTAATATGTATATGTTACCAGTCTTTAGCGTGCAAATGTTTCTCGCTTTAGTCTAGATATAAGGTGTCAATATTGTCAGTATCTCTTGCATATAAACGTTATCTTTAACTTTCAAAATTACGTTTTAATTTCTATTTTGGATACCACTTTATTCATACATTTAACCATCTGTTCTTAGTTGTATAAGCAAACATTGCGAACCTGATTTGATCATAGATTCATTTGGATTGTTACTGCTAAAAAAGCTTATAAGTTCTGTTACCTGTATTTCTGAATCAATTTTTGACAGATCCATGCTCCTGTTTTCCTCAAAGAAGGAGACAGTGTCAAGATAATGAAGGATAAAGACCTCGCAAAGAAATTATTTCAAAGTCATGTTGGAGAATGGTCAGCAGAAGCAGCAGCAGTAAGTACTCTTCACAGGGACTCTTCATTAGATGGTCAACTGTTTATTTTTTCTTGGTGAAACAAGGGCAATAATGTACCGTTGATGTGGCCTATATCATGATCCACCAAATTGTATTGTTAGTAATTGTGTTGTTGACCTTTCAACAAGGGATCCCAATAAAACTGGATAATGCTACATCTCCTTTGTTCTTCCCTCCTCATAACTTAGCCTTAAGGACATTGTCACCCAAAGAACCATTGTCACTCCATGGGGATCCTCTAGTTACGCTCATCTCACTGAGTTGAATTATTGTTGTTGTTGTCGTTCCACTGAGGGCCTTAATTCCCTAGAGCTGTAAATCTGATTGGAACTCTAGGAAGCCGAGAGTGTAGGCCTAAAGAGGGTCAAACTTTTCAGAGTAATATTATTAGTCTGTGTTGACCGAAGCGCCATCATCAAGTCAAAGAGCACAGGGAAGCAAGAGACTCCAGGTAATAAGTCTAGATGAATCCACACTGTAGTAACTGAACTGATTGATACATTGTGTTTCAGCTTTGTTGAGAGCGAATCAACGTTGGGGCTCACGTTGTCATGCGCATCGCTGCTTTTGTATCTTCCCTTGTTCTCAACAGTCAAGCTAATTTGCATATTACATAAGTGAAGTAAATCGTTACTGCGCATGCGATCTGGAGCCCTTTTTGGGGGATTCCTTGAGGCTCACAACTTAGCCTGTTCGTATCCCCAACAAAATTTGACATCAGTTGACTTTTCTATCAGTTCAACTACTGCAGTGTTCGTACATTATTTTCTCAGTAATTTCTTCGAAGTGAGCTGAAAGGATTTCTAGGTATTGAACGCTAATTTAGGCTCACTATGCATGCCGCATCCAGGCATGGGACCCCTAGTTTGAGGGGTCCCATCCGAAGGACGGCGAAGTGAGTTGCAAGGTCAGGCCTCCGAGAGGTCACCTATGCGGAGTTTAACCTCACTCCACTGAGCTTAACTTCAGTCACCTGACGGAAACCGTTTAAGCCGCTCGGCCATTCACCCCACAGTTTTCCGCTTGGGCAAAACACTCATATTTCCGCTTGGAACAATTTCAGAGCAACAGCAACAGCAACAGCAACAGGAACAACAACAACAACAACAACGCTTTTTAAATCTTTTACTGAATTGAATTGTTATCAATAGCAATAACTACGAACTTGTAATCAGTCTACCGCCGCTGCTTTGCCAACTAATTTAGCTGTTGATAATTTGTAGCAAAAGTTCTGCGATATGTATTTTAGATGAATTTGGTACCCAGGGTAGATGAATTTTTACCCTTTTACAGAAGTTACATCTGTTTTGGCATATCCTGCAATAAAGGCCGTCTCAAATTAGATGTAATTTGGGATTTCACCAAAAATCGAAGAACCAAGATTGCGACGATAATCATTTTAAATTTCATATTCAGTCCTTCCCAATCATAATTGACAAAGTCCAGAGACAGAGACAAATTCAGGTTGACATTTCCATAAGATGTTGAGTTGACATTATTAGACGAATCCAGTAATAAAAAATTTAATTATTAAGACTAAGCCATGTGTTTGTTTGACGTTTCGAAGCAAACGCTGTGCTCCATCTTCAGAATACAGATTTTCAAAAGCACAAGGCTATATTTGAGATTTGCAGTGGTTACGCAAAGTTGCTCCTATAAAACACATAAATTTATTTATTCAGGGGCATTTTCATCTAATTTGAAACAGACTTTAATTTCTATCGCTGATCTTCGCAGTGTTTGGGTCAAGTTGGAAAGATCACTAAAGTATTTCTTGATGGAAATATGCGAATTAGTGTTGGTCAAACTGCAGTCGTCCTTCCTCAAAATTTAGTGGCTGAACAAGTTGAGCAACTTCAAACAACGAATCCAACAGCTGGTAAGGACAAAATTGGTACTGATCGGTAACTTCTTTGAGCCAAGCCACCATATCACATGTCTGTGCCTTCCTATGACGGTTGTGGTACTGTGCAGGTTATTCAGTGCGGTAGAGGGATATATTCAATACTATGGAGGGATGATATCAGTTCTGTAGAGGCTGTACAGTACAATACTGTGGAAACTGTTCTGTACAGTGGAGGGATCACTTCAGAACTGCAGTGGGATAATTTCAGTACTCTCAACGTTATTCAATCAACGTTATTCAGTCAAAATTCCAGAGCTCTGACTTTATTCCTTGAAATATATTTGATTTATGATGTTTTCTGGCATTTTGCATTCAATTTCTAACCAACGATAGCCGAGGCTTGGTTCACACTTCATTCACCCTTAGCGCGTTGGCATAGACNGAACTGCAGTGGGATAATTTCAGCACTCTCAACGTTATTCAATCAACGTTATTCAGTCAAAATTCCAGAGTTCTGACTTTATTCCTTGAAATATATTTGATTTATGATGTTTTCTGGCATTTTGCATTCAATTTCTAACCAACGATAGCCGAGGCTTGGTTCACACTTCATTCACCCTTAGCGCGTTGGAATAGACGATTGCGCTAAAGATGGCGGCGAGGAATTTTTTACCAAGATGCACTGCGTTCTTTAATCGAATTCCTATAGAACTGTTAAAGAATCTTAATTAGAACGCAATGCATCTTGGTAAAAAATTCATCATCGCCATCTTTAGCGCAATCGTCTATTGAGATCATGTATTTTTAAACTCATGTTTAAGGCATTTTTTGGCAATGCATCTTTTCCAAGCAGAATATTTTATTCCATCCAATTGCATTAGGACATCTTTACAGAAGCAGATAAAATCTCACATTTAAGGCAAAATGATTTCGATGCTTTTTTCCGTTGCATTAGTGATGCATCCTAAATGCGTATTTACTTAAATGTGAACCCATCCTTTCATGGTTGTTTGTCTCTATTGCATGATAAAATTCAAAGCTCTTAACACAAGTGTCTCGATGAGGAAGATTTAAGAAACATTTGTAATTGATCAGCAACGCAACAGACGATTTTTCAGCAACAGACGAGTTGTCAAGCAATGTCCCATTTTTCCATTCGAGAAAATCGAGTATGGTAATATGCAAGCGTAAGCGTAGACTATTAGATTCCTAAAGTATTTATGCTTTCTGTTAACTTTTACCCAGCATTTGAAAGTAGTTTTAGAGCACTGATAAAGGTAACCTTGCTCTGGCCCTTCCCCTTTTGATCTGACCCCCAGATGAGGTACTTAGTCTGCGAACATACAGGGAGGTGCCACTGGACAATCTAAAAGAGCACCCTGTGCCCTGGAGCCAAATTCCCGGAAAACGAAACCCTATCCCTGAGTAAAATTTTCAAAATCATTATACTGTCCTAGCGTTCCTTGAAACAAAATTGTGCACAATCCATGAAATTTGTCAGGAATCTGTTAGAAATCTGCTATCCAAACGATTTAAATCATACTTGTGAAGTGAAAATGGCCTGCAGCTACGTTACGGAGTCAATAATTAAAAGCATTGACCCTGTCATGGAGCTGACTATAGAAGAATGGTACCCTGTCCTTGGGCAGGAATCCTGAAATTGCTACCCTGGCCAGCTGCAGATCCCCGTATGGAAATTATATGAGTGCTTCTCCCTCAGGACGTTACCACAACTCGTGATTCATGTAGTCTGGAATCACAGAGAGCTGGCGACTCTCTTCACTCTACATACAAGGTTTCAAATGGGTAGGGACAAGAACAACCAACATTCAGACTGGTAGTCAAGCATACTACCACAAATCCATCCGTACTGTAAGGTATTGATGATACTTAAAAAGTTATTGATGATATTTGGTTTGCTTTAGCACCAGATGCCTCTCAAGAGCTTAAATTGATTCAAGCAGCTAAGACGGGGGACATGGAAGAGATCAAAGAACTTCTTGATGCTCATCCCCATGACGTGAGTATACCTTAAGTATATCGAGTGTCCTAGAAAGAAATATTACCCAGATGCGGTGGGGTCCAGCGATGAGAAGGTAGTTTTAATCAAAGGCTAATAAACTTCAAAATGTTCCTTAGCGGTTAATCTATGTTCAAGTTCATTGTCGAGAAGCATTTTGAAATTGATTAGTCATTGATTGAAGCTAAATTCCCATCGCTGTACCAAATCAAATCTGTAAAAAAGTTTCTGGGACACCTGGTACTTTGCCATCAAAGATTATACTTAAAGACCTACAGCTAACCATGATCCTTTGCAGCCCTAAGGTCGACTTTCGTATTCATTATTATCATCATTATTNAATAAACTTCAAAATGTTCCTTAGCGGTTAATCTATGTTCAAGTTCATTGTCGAGAAGCATTTTGAAATTGATTAGTCATTGATTGAAGCTAAATTCCCATCGCTGTACCAAATCAAATCTGTAAAAAAGTTTCTGGGACACCTGGTACTTTGCCATCAAAGATTATACTTAAAGACCTACAGCTAACCATGATCCTTTGCAGCCCTAAGGTCGACTTTCGTATTCATTATTATCATCATTATTATTATTGTATATTAATTATTATATATTAATTAAATATCTCCAAGAATGCTGAGAGGAAAGAACAAAAATATGCAGATCTGACTGAGAATTTACGAGGAAGTCGTGGACAAAATAAGTATGACAATGTTCGCTTTATAAATCTATCATTAGGAGCCTTAGGAATAATTGAAAAAGAAAGTCAAAATCCGAAGACTATGCTGCAAGAAATCGGTCTGTCAAAGAGTGCAGAGGATTATATTGTTAAGGAACTAATAAATGTTTGCATAAGGTGCACATACTTTTTATTTTGTAAAAAGGACAGCGATTGGCCAGAGACTGAACTGCTTTCATGGTAAATCTTTTTTGTGCTATAGTAAAATGCAGAAATATGTTTGCATAAATTCATATATTATTCTTTTTTTAACTAGCATATTTTAGCCTTTGTAAGGTCCAGTGCAGCTTGCCAGATGTGAGATTGCTGTAGTGGTTTTTAAACTCTTGGTTTGTATCTAAATGGATTTTTTATTAAAATGATACATGATGTTTAAAATTATATTATTCTTATTCTTATTCTTATTCTTATTCTTATTCTTATTCTTATTCTTATTCTTATTCTTATTCTTATTCTTATTCTTATTCTTATTCTTAATCTTAATCTTATTCTTATTCTTATTATTATTATTATTATTATTCTTATTCTTATTCTTATTCTTATTATTATTATTATTATTATTATATGAAAAACACTGTTATTTTAAAAAACGTTTCGATTAAAATCTTCATCAGTTTACTTTACAACTCCGGACAGCCAGGTTTATATACAATGTAAATAAAATTATATTAACATAAAATTTACATAAAATCAAAATTACTATAGACTTACAATAATACAGACGTTTTACAGCGTAAACAAAATTAACATAAACTTATTTAGATAAAAACAAAAATACCCTAGACACATTCCAAACCATAAAATTACAATCATACAGCCCATCTTTTAACCTTTTACCCACATGGGATTGAGAGTGTCAGCCGAAATATAAATGTTTACAAGGAAACAGGAAAACAGACGCCAGCCAGTAACCCTCCAAGGATTTGCTTAAGTTGCTAAATCCCGAATGGCCCGATGGGGAATTCCACCCCAACACCACGTGCAAATTGCACGAAGTTAACCAGCCAGCATCTCCTCCCCCTCCCCTGAGATCTAAGTGCAATGGTAGAAGGATTAAGCGCTCCCGCAGGCAAACAAGTCCAACTCGACATCCGCTACCCTTTCATTTAGGCCCTGTGGAGAAAATAGACCCAATTTATACTGCCAAAATAGCTCCTTTCTACGGAGCGAATATACGTCACCTGCACCATCGATGATGCTTATTTTTACCAAAAACTCACCCCGATGATTTTGTTCAAAAAAGTGAGAGAAAAAGCTTGCCTGTGGGACCGGCTTACCCGTATGAAGATTACCACTGAGACGCTTTTGTTTGTAGGTCCGAAAATACGATTTATAGACGTTAAATCTCTGGCGAAATTTAGTCTTCGTACTACCGACATACTTTTTATTGCAACATTCGCATTGTAGCAAG
>REGL01000070.1:63043-78716 GCA_004194395.1 Aurelia aurita complex sp. Pacific | reverse complement strand
GGTCTTTCTTTGTCAAATTTATAAATGGATGCCATATTGCTTAGGTCATTCACTTTAAAGGGTTTGAGAATTGTTTTCCCTAAATATTTGCTTATGACAGTTCGGTTAGGAGCATTCAATGCTGATCTTTGGCTACAATTTTACCATACAAGTTTGGCTACAATTTTACTTTTTTCGCTTCAAGCAAAGAATTTTATCAATGAACTGTAAAAAAGGCTTGTCTTCAACTTTTCAAAAAGTGTCCGAAACTACTTTGTCGGAAGCTTTTTGTCCAACACTGTTCTCTCCGGAACATTTGGATTTGTTATTGTAATGATAACGTAAGAACAATTGAATGTAATGATGTAAGGATGTAAGGATGTAAGGATGTAAGGATGTAAGGATGTAAGGATAACCAGCCTGCCAATGCTTTCAGTGTGGTTGTAAACGTGTATCTCCCAGGTCAAAAATGCCCCGAAACGCTCCTCTCTTGGTAAGCTGGCTGATGAGCTGCATATGTCCCCTAGTGGATATAGGTTAACAACCGCACTGAGAAGTATTAGTAGGTTGGGTTCCATGGCATTCAGTTATCCCATTCTGACCATAATAATGCCTCGAAAAGCTCCTCTCTTGGTAAGCTGGCTGATGATTTGGTAGCAGTCGCTGGTCAAAATGGGATAACTGAATTTGAGGGTAACCCAACCTACTAATGCTTCTCAATGTGATTGTAAACGTATATCCATTAGGGTGACTACTGCCAGATCATCACCCAGCTTACCAAAGGAGGAGCATTTCGAGGCATTATCGTGGTCAACATGGGGCAAAATGGATCACTGTCAGATTCATAGACGTACAGTTATTGTGTGTTAGTTGAACCAAATCAGTGGCTATCACAAACTAAGACTGCATATCTAAGCTGCGAGTTTACAACTAAGGATACATAATTCTACGAGCCTTGATCTAAGAAGATCCTTGCAATGTTGTAAAGTAGTTCATATGTAATGTCCTAAGTTCGTATGCAAGTTGCTTGATTCAATTCCCATCAATAATGTACTTAAATTTTACTATATTTATTCTTTGGAAAAATTTTGATTGAGGAACCTGCTGTGATGGCTTCACCGCTATAGATGGCTTCGCCCAAACCAAGCCTTGATCTTAGAAGCTGAAAATCACATGACACATTTTGAGCCAATCCAGCCTAGCCAGTTAAAGCTTTCAGGCTTATTTGTATCACATATCTCTTGATACAGGACAAAAATAAGCATACTGCCCTACATCATGCCCTATCAGTTGGAAATGAAGAATTGATTAAGATTGTTGTCAACACTGACCGCATTGATATGAACATTTTGGCAGGAAAATCCAATCTCGATTACCTGCAATTTGCAGCTCTATGTGGCAGCGTTGTGTAAGTAACCTTTAATTTTTCGTTGATTGCATAACTGTATAAAGGAGCTCAGACTGAGTTAAATGAATGGTGTGCTTGATCTCATTGAAATGAGCATTAGCGGCCTGTGAGTACCTAATTTCTTGTTGTGATCTGTATATCTTAAGTCTAAAATGCACCTGTATGCTTTTGATGGGAAGTGTGTATGTAAGGAGCATGATCGTATTTATATGAACCTTTTGATGGAAATAACAACGTTGCAATTTGCAGCACAATATTGCAGTGCCCTGTAAGTATATTTTTGCTTTGATCAACTGCATAGATGTAGAAGCAGTTACCGATTAGACTGAAGGAAGGATATAATGCAGCTTGTTCTGGCTTTGAATTTGATAATCATTTGGGTCCTTAACTCTGATCCCTGTCTTTGATGCTTGACATTCTGCTTGCCATTCTTTAGACATAGATTTATTACCTTCAATGAGAACTTTTCGCAATTTTAGGGGTACGAAGGAGCTTTTGAAGAAGAGCACGAGTCTTATGCTGAGACCAAGTAGCGGTCCTACTCCTTTGCATTATGCTGTCATTGCTAGCATTGAACTTGTCACTTTTCTTGTCAACGAGGTTTGTCTGGCTTGTTTTTTATGTTACTTATTTTATGACAGTTACTGTTCATTCAATTTTTTGAAGTTTGGTCTGTCTCCTAAAAGTGATTTTTCAAACTTCTACTTTCTTTAGTGACCCTAATATGAGCAAGGGTGGTAAGACACCATAGTTGTGCTTGATTGCAGCAGCTGTATGCTTGTATGGAGGAAGAACTATATAGTTGTACAAAAGAAATTGAAGGATGGATATAAATCCGCAGAACGATATAAATTTTCCTCCACAGAAGCATAAGTAAATTTTCCTCCGCAGAAGCATAAGGCTGGAGCATAATTGTGGTGTCTTACTACCCAAGATATGAGTAGTGAATGCAGAAGGACTGCACTGACTTGGGTGACTAGACACATTGCCAGTGCCGCAAAGCAGACAAATGGGGGACCTTAACAACGAATAAACAAGCAAATAACCATTATTGCTGGCTCTCAGCGGTTAATGGACTCTACGTTTTGAAACACTAAAAAAAGAACCTACTTTTGTTAAGCCACTAATATGATATCCGGTATCTTTTTCTTTTTCAGGGGGGCTATGACTCCAATGTAAGAGATCTTGACCAACGAACACCACTTCATATCGCAATTCTGACCAGCAATTTTGCAGCTGCGATGTTCCTTGTCCAGGCAGGTGCCGATATCAATGCATGCGATTACAGGGGTAACACCCCCCTCCATATGGCGATCTCACTTCAAGACCGCCAGTCTCTTAGAGAGCATGTCTGGTACGCATCAGTTCTGAAGAGGTACATTGGACGAAGGGACCAACAAAGAACAGAGACAAAGGAAATTGTTAGGCAGGTATGGTGATCCTTCCCATGATCCTTCACGTTGATGATTTGATTCATGACTCTTGATACATGTTGGTAACCCTTAAAGAGGCACGGTCGCTAAATTCCAGACAAATCTGTAAACAACATAGGTATGCGTCGATTGTTTTTTGCAGTTTGTTTGATGGCATCACCCAACCCAAGCCACCAAAGAGTAACTGTCAAAATCCACCTACATTCGAGTAAACCTTAGAGATGTGGTGACAGTCACAATTGTTGACAAAGAAGAAATGAACGGTTGGACTAGCCAATTACTGATATTTGCAAATTTTAGATATAAGATTTATGCAGACAAAGGTGGATAGTATTTTAATCTAAACGACACGATTCTTTGGGCCAATGCTATTTCATTCATGTTTTTAGTTTGTTTAAACTTTTGCAGTTGGTTGAAGATCTTGAATTGAAGAAGAACTGGTATGTGACAGATGCAGTATTTGCATGCTTTTTGATAAAACATGGATCAAATCCGATGCTGAAGAATACAAGTGGGTATAATGCATTTTCTACTGCTACGAGAAGTGAGGTGTTGGCCACTGTCAAGCGCTTTTATGAATCGTGAGTACACAAACAAATTTTAGGTTGTGTTTGATTTGTTGTTCCAAAACTAACAAATTCTAATATCAGTAGACTTTGCAGAGACGGAAAGATAATTTCCAATCAACACAAAGTTCTTGAAATGGTAGGCTTCGGATCTAACGCCATGGTTTGCTATTGAAAATGAGAATCTTCCTTTGCAATATCTGTCAAACCTTATTTTTAGAGCCATTCTGAATCTATCACGTCTTCCGTTTTCGGAACTAGTACCAATCAAATATACCCTTAATCTAATCAGCAGTAAGAAATATGAATTAGATAAGAAGGTAAGGATTTGTGGCGAACTCACTCATAATACCTGCAAAAAGGGAAGTTGCATAGAAAAGACCTTAGCTGCTTACCTCACCTGTTAACTAATAATATATGCATATCGAAAGAACAAAGATATATCTAAACATCTTCTTCGGGAATACTACCTATGTATCATAGAGAGATGCTATTTTCTTCTTGAAGATCTTGACAAGGTTAAACATATGACAGATAAAATACCCGAAGAAGATATCTAGATATATCACTGTTCTTTCATTATTTATATTCATTGTCCACATCATGATACCCTTTTAGCTATAACCTATAAATTATCAACCCAGGGGTGCACTCAGCTATATTTAGGATATGGGTGCTCAGGCTTGGGGACAACGCATCAACACAAAAAAATTATTTCTAGCATGAAAATAAACCCAAAGAAATAACTTTTCTGACCCTACATACCCAAAAATTGTGAACTCAGTATCTTAAATCTGTAATAAGGTGGCATGACTGATTAGATTTCTCCGTATTGTATTTGGATATTCAAGTTTTTTGATTTTAGTAATGTTACTTGATTTTTATTTCGTTTGTAAATTATATGTTTCTCAATTTTTTAACTTTGTACCATATTTGAGACCCAAAAAGTGAGCCTGAATTTCAGGAACGCAAAAAAATAACTATACAAATCATGGACCCAGAAGAATAACCCTTGCCCAAATTTTAGACTCAAAAAAGTAACCTAAGCACCTCTATCTTAAATATACCAGAGTACCCCCTGGGATTATCATCTTTAGAAAGGCATAAGATGGACCAGAACTTAAAATGAAGTAGATACAGAGCTTCTTTCAAATTCATAAGCTTTCAACATAAAAAGTTATTCGAAATTTGAGAATTTTGAATGGCAGGATCGATTGTTAGTATGGATTAGATTTTTTCTGTTTTCATGGTCTAATTTCGATTTCATTTGCTTTGATGGGCCTGTTTAGATGAGGCGGGCTGTCCCAATAGGCGGACTGCCCTCTTCTAGCCCTGGTTTTAAATTTTCTTTGAGCAAAATTGTTTGACATAGAAAAACCCGTTTGACTTTCCACAATGAGCCAGCTATTGGCGAGATTCCAGCAGGTAGAATAGTGACGTAAAGGCAAGTATGCCGACCAAATAACGATGCAGACACAAGCTGAATATACAAAGTTTAAAATAGGAGGTAGCATTTCAACAGCAAAAGATGGCTAGGCCGCTATTGGCCAGCATGCCTCATGTAAATAGACCCTTTTCAATCCTTACATTTTATTATGTCAAGCTTCCATTGCAGGCTTTCCAAGCGAGCTCATATCATTCTTACAAAGAATTGCATTCCTGCAGAGGAGTGCAGGTGAGTGCCGGCATGCAGCCAGGTCACTACCAGCTCCGTTGATAGATTGATAGAATAATTAATATTAATTGAGGTTGATTAACATTGTAGATTCATTCTTGTACTTAGCACAGAATGATTTTTTTGAAGTACGACATCTAAAATATGCTCCACTCTTCCAATGAAAAAGGAATATCTTGGTGCTGAGAAAATGAGATGTAAACTTTGTGCAGAAAAACAGCCGTCTGTTTATAGTAGATGCATTTAAAGGCACACTGCTATGCTGTTAACAATGGTGTGACGGAGTCACTAGCAGCCCTTAGGAATTTCGTGTGGATGGAGCCTTTATGCGATGACCATGACCATGAAGTGGTCACGTCATAGGAACTATAAAAGAAGATTCTCTGAGTTTGGGGGTAACTCTGCAGGAAAATTGTGAAGACAAAACTTTCTAGAACCTCAGAAAAAGCCGTATAGATGGAAGAGAATGAATCTGGTCCTATAGGAATCCATATGTGAACGTTGTGGAAACATCTTACATCATTATATACCGTAAAAGCTCTATTTACCCCCCTCCCTAATATGCCCCCTTCTGGAGTGTCCAAAATTAAGTAAGCCCCCCTCTAATAGAGCTTTTACGGTAAGTCAAAAAGTTCTTCCAATAACTTCGGAGAATACGTCAAAATCCGGGTCACAAGGCAAGTAACACATAGTGAAACACACATAAGATAAAATCAAGCAAAGCATTTCACATGCTTGCAAAAGTTTTTGAGATGGATTAAAATTTGAAATTCTTTTAAGACTAGGTAGCAAACTACAGGATTGCAAACGTGTGAAATTTTTCGAGCAACCCAGAACAGTAAACAAGCAACGATTTATCATCTTACCCTATTACAAGTGACTTTTCATCTTATTCCTAGCATGAATCGAAATGACAATGATCTTAAAGCTAACGTGAAATCGAGCAGCAATGCATATTCTTCTATATCATCAGAAGATTCCAGTGGAATGATGGAATGCCGTTTGTGCCGAGAGAGCAATGCTGATGCGTGCTTTGAACCATGTGGCCATGCAGTTGTTTGCATTGATTGTGCTGCATACTTCTGCAAATGCTTTGTTTGTGAGGTAAATGTCTAGACTGATCACTTAAATCCCTTTTATCCCTGCTATAAACCTTGCTCAACATGGACTCATGCTACATACATACATACATACATACATACATTTGCTATTTTTTAAAGCAGGTTGCCTATAAACGCAACTATAAAGCTGATGTGGACCTGCTGTCTACTAAAATAGAAATAAAACATTTTACAAAAAAAGAAAGAAAATTCTAATAGTTTTAAAGATCGTGTTTCAAATTTTAAAGTTAAATACTCTTACTAAAATATGAATTTTAAAGATTTAATAATAAATAAAATCCCTCTGTTTTTTCTGTATCAAACAGGCTTCTTTGTTAAATGAGACTGCATTTAAATGTTCCTTCATACTTTTCAACTGGTTCTTGAAAGTGTCTATTCCTTTGATACTTCTTAAGTTAATGNATGATGATGATGATGATGATGATGATGATGATGATGATGATGATGATGATGATGATGATGATGATGATGATGATGATGATGATGATGATGATGATGATGATGATGATGATGATGATGATGATGATGATGATGATGATGACGATTATGATGCTGATGATGGTGGAGATTATGATGATAATAATGATGAAGTTTACCCTTTATCTTACAATAATTAACGCTATTTCATCTTGATATTTCTTAGCTCGAGATTGTATCATTCTCGAAGAAAATGGCCATAAGTGACTGTTTGGTTTGTGACGAAACCGTGGCTGATGTTCTGTTTGAGCCATGCAAGCACGTCGTTTGCTGCTCTAGTAAGTTCTCCTGGGGTTTTCCTTTTCTAAAGTCTTCATTTCACTAAGCAAACTTGCACTGTGTTTTCACGAATTCACTCTTGATTGATAACGAGTTGAAAGTGTTGTGGCACAGTGGTGTAATCCTCTGACTTTTCAGCCGGAACAGTCAGGCGGACAGGGTTCGATACCCAGTAGGGACCCACCACGTGAGCGTCATGCCAAGGGATTGCGGACTCGATTAGCGCTTAGCAACTTCTGTAATCTCAGCGCTTGGCATAAAAACCACAACTTCACCTTCACCAGCCCATGTTAAAGGAATTACGGATAGCCTCATCCCTAAAAGTGCATGACAGTTTGGGAGATATTTTGGTGCATACAGTCTTGCTAAAAGCAAAACTTGCCAAAAGCATACAAAATACAAACCATGTAAAAACAAACTGTCGACAGCGCTCTTCAAAGGGAGAACACTGGGAGCACCTATGGAGGGAGCCACATTATTAATTAACGTTAACGTACCTTACTGAAAGCCCTGAAATGTTACTGTGAGAGAAAAGGCGATGATCAAAAGAACACCAAATTTTACACAAACACAACGATTACGCCAAACGATCCGAAAGGTATTGCTAAGTTTCATAATCTAATCACAGCAATATGCCTAGATATTATATTAAAATGAAATTGAGGTCGCCAGCGCCGATGAACATACGTACACACAAGGTTGGTATTACCCCCTTCATTGTAACGAATCTTCATTTTCCACAATGATATTCTACATGAAACATGTTTGCATGGATAATTGAATGGCTACTGATCCTAATGACTTTCTACGGCCGTAGAAAGTCATAACGATCAGCTCTCCTTTACAAGGGTGGAAACAATATTTTAATCTCTGGGACCAAGAAAGTCGTTGCAAAACTTTCTGTTATAGCCACGTGTTCAAAACAAGAATCCACCTTTGAAAAGTCATGATAGAAATACGTGTGACAGATTTTGAAGATTGATCAATGATCCTCAATCTCAATCGAAGATGGTATTTTGCGAATTTTGTTGATTTTTGACTTACTACTTACCGAGTTATAAACAGTGTTTTCTTATACTGGAGCCCTGACATTATTACAGCCAATCAGATGCATGATGTGACAGATTGACTTTAATTAACCTGATTTTCTTTCATTCATAGGTTGTGCATGGAGAATGGCAAGGTGCATTTATTGCAAATCATCAATTAAACAGAAACTGGACAAAAGTAAGAATGAGATATTTATCGCTTTTTTGCATGATAGAAATAGAATTATAAATTAAATCTATCACCACAGAATGCTACTGACTGGAATATATATTTTGACTGACTGGAATATATCTGGTATTTTACACCTAACTAAAGATATGTTAGTTGCTGTTCCACTATCAAAGAACGCTACTGACTAGAACATATAGATCGGTATTTTAAATATAGTTAAGATGTGTTGATTACTGTTCACAAATTTTTCTCCATGCAGTACAAAGAGAGTATCCTGCGTTGTAACTTTCTAAAGGATTGTCGGAAATTTGCTGCCAACTACAACTGACTTCTGATGTCTATGCCTGATACCTGGTACCACAAAAAGAAGTCACTCTTCATTATCTCTCGATTATTTTAACTTACATCATTTTATAAATCTTTGATTATCGGCCTTCCAAAATCATCCGGACATTAGTCATCTCTCTCAGTCATGGGTTGCTCTGAATGATGATAACATCACTTTTCTCTATACATTTGCAATCACTGATCTCTCCGACTGATCTTAGCACCACTTTACACCATTAAATGACTTCTACTGGGTGTCCAAGAAAAATGTATACAGATTTGGTTAAGCTCAGTGATGTGAATTTAGCTTTAATCTATGACAAATCACTCTCACAATGTTCCTCGATTGTTAACTTAAAGGAATTGAGTCCATATAAATAGCTGAGCGTTAACACTATGCTGACAAACTGCTGACGGCCCTTTGTTATCGCAAAATTGTGCTAAAGTCATTAGTAGTGGAGATCAAAGACTTCTTAATCCCCCCCTAATGCAAGGATTAAGAAGTCTTTGATCTCCACTACTAATGACTTTAGCACAATTGTGCGATAACAAAGGGCCGTCAGCAGTTTGTCAGCATAGCCGTTAACGCTCAGCTATTTATATGGACTCAATTCCTTTAACATAGATACCTTCTTTGTTGGTATTGGTGCTTTGACATTAGAACTATTGATCTTAAGGGCTCCAACTTGCGTCCACCTCCCAAACCAGAGCTTTAACATAAGCAAATTTTTGAAGCATATCGAATCGAATTAAAAACTGAAATATAAAAAAATTAAAAAACTGCCCGATGGGTGACTTTTAGCAAACAGAATATAATATCATCTAACATTGCTCAAATTTTATCAAGGCTTTCGTTGATTTATTTGCTGCGCCTCAATAATTTGCTAAGACCAAAAAGTCAAAGCTCTGGTTCAGAGGTGGACGAAAATTTGAGCTTCATGACCAATAGTTCTGCTCTCAAAGCACCAATACCAACAAAAGAGGTATCCATGTTCAAGTTAACTATGGAGAAACACTTTGAAAAAGATTAGTCATTGATTAAAGCATATTAACATTACTGGATCAAACTAAATTTGTATAGTTTTTTGGGACACCCGGTCCTCTATTCACCTTCAAGGAATCTCATGCTGAACGTCGCATGTACGTTGTATTTGCTTGTATATCTTATAGATCTACAGCCTCTGGTCGCCCTATAGACCTCATAATATTTTATATAGTGAATTTACAGCATGTGGTCGCCCTAATGACACTCTCCATTTTCTTCAAGATCTACAGCCTCTGGCCGCCCCAAATGATCCAGATTCTGCAAAGTACGATGATTTGCTGAATTCACTGAAAAACCTCGAAGCTAAAGTGCGTGATATTGAAAATGTGAATACCTGTACAATTTGCTTGGATCGCCAGAGAAATGTTATGTTTCTTTGTGGACATGGTACGTGCGACATTTGCTCTCCTTCACTCGATATGTGTCCAATTTGCAGGGATCCAATTGAAAAGAAGATTCCAATGTTTTAAGACAATAAAGAACAACAAACTAACAAACAAACAAATGGCTGGGGGTGTAGAATTATGTTAACAGATTCTAACAGCTATATCTAAAGAGGGAAATGGAATGGGGAACTGAACTGGGAATGGAATGGGGGAATAGAAGAGGGGAATCGCTCCGGGAATATAAAAGTTATGCAGGATATAAAATGGCAAAGTATAGCTTAGGACAGTACTGCTCTAGATGTAACTTTTCACCAAGTAGCTAGTCAATAACAGTTATACCGGGTGCGCCAAAATAAACTATGCACGTTTGGCAGGCCACAATAAATCGTACACGGGGCCGATTTTGAAGATTTATGACTTAATCTTTAGCAGAAAACCTGACTTAGATTCTAGGACTTTTTGCAAATTTTTTCATTTTCAGCTTTTAGAGCTAGAAGCGAGTTTCTTAAAATCTTAGTTCTCGAAAATATTGAAAACGATCAAAAAACGTCGATCAAATTTCAAAAGACTCAACATGAGTGAACAAAGAGAAAACGTTTTCAAGGTGATTTGGGGGTTTATTACGAACTCTCGTGCAGCAGATTACAATTAATCGATTTCTAAATCGCAAATCACCAAGAACAAGTTCTCTCTTTGTCCATTTATATCGATTCTTTAGAGAGCTTGATCGATGTTTTTTTTATCGTTTTCAGTGTTTTCGAAGACTAAAATTTTAGGAAACTCGCTTCCAGCTCTAAAAACTGAAAATGTAAAAAATTGCAAAAAATCCCAGTATCTAATTCAGGCTTTCTGCTACAGATTAAGTCATAAATCTTCAAAATCGGTCCAGTGTACGATTTATTGTGGCCTGCCAAATGTGCATAGTTTATTTTGGCGCACCCGGTAGTTTTCTTACAAATCAAACAATTTACTTTAACTTTATTTTTTCAAACAAAGGGGAATGAAATGGGGCAATGGTTTATTTCAATTAATTTCAAGATATCATTCGAAGCATCTTTTTCTCAGCTATCCAAATGTACCATTTTTGCATCAATACCCCCAAACCATTGATCTAGAAGCGAAGAGAAAATGCTAGATAGCAGTTTCCTTGTTGTTTCAAAAGAAATCAAATGAAAGATTAGCATGACGCATAAAAAATAGGGCTCAAATCTTTAAAAAGGTTGGTGTAAAATTCTAATACGGTTCCTTTCAAATTAAATGGCTTGGAAGGAACTTAGCGTTTTTTACTGTAAATCTGCCGTGGCAATTTATTGATATCTTGATTAGTTTCAAAATGGCGGCATTTATTAAATTTGAGGCCATGACGTCATCAAATTTCTAAATCCTAAACCAGAAAAGATACTGATTTCTGCTTTTCACCATATTGTAGGCCTTCATAAACTATGGTTTTCTTGAAAGTTGTATGATTTTTTCTCCTTTTGCTTAGGATTTACGATGACTTAAATATTTTCAAAATTTTCCATCAGTTTTTTCAAAAATCATTAAATTGCCGCCATTTTGGAAAAAATCATGATGTCAAAAAATTTCCAAAGCAAATTTACAGCAAAGTACTATAAGTTCCTTTCAAGCTATTCAATTCAAAGAAAACTGGAATAGAATTTCACACACCCACCTTTTAAAGATGTGAAAGATTTGAGCCATATGCTGACGCATAATGCATTCCGCTACACAGGGAATTCCCCCATTCCATTCCCCGTCTTTAGATACTGCCGATTCGAACTAGTTTAGTGAGCTTTCATACTAACCACGAAAATTGTACATTAATTGAAAAAATATGATTTAAACTAATGAAGAAATCAAAGGATTGTTTTGATAATACATTGATGAGTTTAGTTGATGGGGTTACATTTCTTATGTTATTTGTGGAAATATGATGTATTGGAACAGAATTGCTTCGAATAGGGTATAGAAGCTAGACTTATGACGATGAGTCTCTTGTTTCCCTGTGCTCTTTGACTTCAAGACGGCGCTTCAGTCAACAGAGACTCATAATATTACTCTAAAAAAGTTGACCCTAATTAGTCCAAATATGCTGGGATTCGTAGCATACCAATCAGAATGCGAGATTTGGCGAAGAACAATAAGTTTCGAACCTTCAATTCGCTTGACGCAGTTGACTAAATTTGAAGGAAGTTGCTGCAGCAGGTACTTGAAGATTTCTCTGGTATGTCTTGGTCTTAAATACATGGAAATTGCAGCATTAAAAGACTTATTTTGCACTCACCAGGTAAAGTGAACTTTCTTCTTCAGATGAATACCAAGTTTTGTTGATTAAGTGTCTGCTTACCGTGGTTTTAACTGTTCCATTATGAGCCCCTGTGAGCAAGGTACCGCAGGGATACAAGGGACTCATCGTCATAAGTCTATATGGAAGCTTCTGGAATCTAGTTAAATGGTCTTTATTTCTTTTTTCTTGATGATATCTATTGTATTTATAGCTGCAGTATTAAACGAACTGAATAGAATGAAAATCTGGTTTCGCTGCATAATATCTCAACATTAATCATGCTGTATTCTAACGGTGGGAAAGAGCTTTTGGAGCGTAATTCTAATGGGTGCATGGGAATGAGCTCCAGAAGAATAAAGGAGAACACTAAAGGGAATCTAACCATATATAAGCCCTTGATAAAAATAGCCGCCCGAAGACAATATGCTATCGCACGTGCCGTACCATATTTGGGTAACTGATCTACGTAACAGGAAATACTGATATCTGATAGGCTAGAATTTGATCGCAAGTGGCTTGAGCTACTTTTATATGCTTACATTCCTTTTAAGCCTGCAAGCTGAACTATATATTTCCTGTCAAGAAAGCTCAAGGGCTATATTCAGGAACAAGTTTTGTTCGATGTAATACCCCAAGTTGGGAGATTCTGTGCTCAAAATAGGCATGGTTTTGAAAGATTGCTTGATCTGTTGCAATTCATATACAAGCTATGCTTTTGTTGAAAATTTCACCTCCTTGTACGATCTTCATCGACTGTGCTTCCCAAGATCCTTTGTGGTCCCACAATGCATTTCATTCTGTATGAAAACGAGCAAGCAATCACGAAATTGTCTCTTCAATCTTCAAATGAACGTTGTTATGTTATCGCAATATTGCTTTTGAATTCAAATAACATAAATCCTGAAAATAATTGAAGGATTTGGAAAGCTTTGTTCGCTGGTGCTATTCATGTTTCCTCTATTGCGTATTCAAGATATACTGTTTAAAGACAACATCATGTTTTGATGGTTCACGCTTGCAAAGGATCATGGGGAGCAAAGGGTCTTTAATTTCTTTATTCCAGGCCCACTCCATATGACATCTACCTTTTTCGTGTTCTTTTTTGCATTTTAGATCAAATTTGCTAATAATAAGTTTGAAGGCAGAAACACCACGATACGACAAAAAACAACAACACATATGATTGAATTTAATTAATACCAATAGGATATATCTTCGGATCCGACAATCGACGCTATTCAAAGTGAGATAAAGTTTAATGTCTTCGTAAATGGGTATATTCTTTTTCTTGATTAGCAACGGTTATATTTCTTTTTATTCTATTTTTTAGGCCACTCCGTACAATCAGCCTCTTTCACGTTCTTTGTGCCTATCTTGCATCAATTTTGCAGATGATCGCTATGTTTATCGTTGCTTCTAAGTACTTCCTAACGCTCCATCTTTTCAAGGTATTTTAAAACGAAATTACTTTCACAAATGGGTATCTTCTTTTTCTCTTTCTTGATCAGCAACGCTTCTATTTCTCTGTTTCAGGCTCTCGCCAGATACATCTTCGTTGTACCCATTATTAGAATACCCTGCTTCCTCAAGATCTCGTGCTTCGACTTCTTCTTCATCCTTTTCTTCATCATCCTCAATATAATGGAAACAGCAGCAACTGTTTGTTCGTTTGCAGCCAAACTTTAACTTATTCTTCAAATCCAATATGGAGTCAATAACAGCAGAAACTGCTGCAAGGCCAAACATGAGATTAGTTGCATAAAATGATGCATCTTCCGCTGGTGCGACAATGTCTCCATACCCCACTGTCGTGAATGTGACAAAAAAGAAATAAAAAGCATTTAGATACGAGTCCAAGATAGTTACGTCGTAGATAAATCCTGGAATTGGAACGTAGGTGTAGAGAATCATGAAGATAAAGAAATAAAATGTCTTCTTGATATATTTGTACCTTAGTGGCCTATCGCCTTTCACTATCTTGTGAGTACATTTCATGAGACCTTCTGCATATCCTGAGATAAGAGACCCAAAGAGACCCAACAATGATAACATCATCGGAATAGTTATTAATGCATAAACAATAACCAACATTTTACCAGTATCTGTTTTCGGAGTTATTGTTCCATATCCTGAAAAATAAACAGAGAAGACTTTGAGATAAAGACGAAAATCTCAGGAGAAATTAGATTGATCATATTATTATTTCGAAACTTTAATTAGAGTCATCGGGTTTGGATCTTTCCTGATAGAACGTATTTGAACTGTTCATTTCTGTTCACAAAAGATCGGTGCGTAAAAAATATTTGGACCGCAATTTGAGTGAGGTCCGTACGAGGAACTAAGGTCCAAATATTTTCCAGCATGGATCGAGTAATCATTTAACAAAGGCTCCATCATATGGTATAAACTTTTCAGACACATTTTTTATATTATTGTTCTTTTCTAATGCGTTTTTGATCCCGTTTATCACTGTAGTTGGTCGTTTGGACACTAACTACATTCACATTTTCTTCGTGTATCATTGCAGGCACGTCTTCAAAATTTATAGCAAAGAACTCTTTGAGGAATAGCAAAATTTTGGCTCTCCATTTTACTGCCCCAGGCATACATACGAAGCCCCTCCCTTGCTGTTGATTTTTGAGGAAAAGTCCTCAACGCAGAGCCGATTTCTGAGGCAAAGTCCACTGTGGCTTTGAAAATATGGCCTTTGCGGACCAATCAGAGCACCAACCAAATTGCTCCGTTGACAATCCGAGGAGTCGTATTCTCGAACTAATGAGTAAGTTAATTGATGGGCAATGATTTTTTAAGGGCCATTGTCACCTAGGGTCTTTGCAACCACACTACAACTTGTACTAAAGTAAAACGTAACTGTATTCTTGATGGGCTGTATTCTTGATGGAAACCTGTCTGGAGAATCAATGGCTACCAGGACCCTGGGTAAAATCAATGGCAGGCTAAGGTTCCTCTATAGAAAGCCAAATTTTCTTGACTTCTCTCTTTGTAGGTTACTAGCAAATGCACTAATCCAGCCCCACTTTGACTATGCATGCAGTGCTTGGTTTCCACTGATTAATAAAAGGCTAACAAAAAGAATTCAAACAGCTCAAAATATATGTATCAGGTTCTGCTTAAATATGAATAACAGAGCACACGTAGGAATCAAAGAATTTAAGAATATAAATTGGCTCCCTACTGAAGAGAGATTTAAACAATGTACTGCTAAAAACGTTTACAAATTTTTCGATAATTCAGCCCCATCCTATATGTCGGAGATGTTCTTACCAGTTGGCCAGAGTCGGATTACTCGAAGATCTAAAAACAAATTAAATCAACCTTTTCGAAAGAGCAACATAGGGCAAAGTGGCACATCTTACCTAGGACCTAAAATATGGAACAATCTGCATTCTGACCTAAAGTCTGCTGAAAACGTTAACAGTTTCAAACATAAGATAAAGGACAATTTCTT
>REGL01000070.1:45484-59325 GCA_004194395.1 Aurelia aurita complex sp. Pacific | reverse complement strand
ATTGCATTGTGGAATTTTTAAATGGATTGTCTGACAGTCAGGTGCTAAAACATAAATCATACAATCTTGCATTGTATAGCTTAATTTTCCGACGAAATACAGCTGTCTAAAATTAACTGAAGCGATTTGTTACGCACAAAAGAAAATACAAATTAAGATACACATGTTGACACAGTCTGTTCAACAGTCATGTGCTGAGAGGTAAATCTAATGCGTGCAAGCATATTTACATTCCCTGGCTATTTTTCGTGCAAAAAAAGTTAAAAAGAAGAAGGGTGGGGTGGAAAGTGTAATCGCAGGTTTGCAGGTTGGTAAAACGCAGGTTTCAGGCCGAAGGGCTGTGACTAGAGGCAAGGCGCTTTCTATTTGAAACTTCTGGTGTTATTCAAAATTATCATTTTAAAGGCATCATATTGGAATGAATGATGGAAACCAAGGACTTTTTTGTGGCGTATCGACTCATATTGTTTTGTTTGAATGAATTTGATGTAATTCACAACAGTGGCATGATCTCATAAAACTTCGTTGTGAAATATCTAAAAAGGCAACAGAGTAAACAATGCGAATTTTTGAAACTCAACAGAAAGTCAGGAACCAACTTTATTAACAGACAAATTTTCATGGGAATGAATGACATTTTTCTTTTCACACTGGGGCAGTCGATTATCTTACGTTATGTTGGATATAAAGTTTTCCAAAGTGAGTCACATTCGCTTAAAAAGTATACCTATCAACCTAATGACCTTACCAGCATTCCTCTCTGTGGGTCACGTAGAAAACGTCGGAGCATTGCCAGGCTAAGATTTTATCATGATCTAATAAGATTTCTTCCGTTACGCCGTCTTCCTCAACATACAGCACACACACATGTTTGGCAAGCATAGAAAAACAAAAGGCATTACGTAACTATACGTACTCTGATATAACGAATGCAAATATATAGATTATACCAATAATCTATAGTCGCCGTATTTATTGCAGGAGGGCATCTGCATGGGTTCAGTATCGTGTGTTGTTCTAGAAAACCCATTGAAATGATTGGTTTCTAATAGCAGGCGCCTTGCCTCTAGCCACAGCCCTTCGGCCTGAAACATGCGTTTTACTAACCTGCAAGACTGCGTTTTACCAACCTTAAAACTTGCGTTTTACACTTGCCGTGGGTCGGGTAATAATTTAAATGCCGACATCCTTGAAACAACAACACCGGACAGTTGCCATTTAACTCCAATTTTCCAAGCCTGCGTGCAGACTATTCCCAACGGAAAGGTATAGCCTGCCCAACACCGCTCACTTTTGTGTAGTGCGTGCGTCAGCATTTATTTCATAATAGTGATAACGAAGATAACTCATTGTTGTAACAGCCAATAAATTCACTTTCCAGGGAAACGAGGAAGCAATCAGATTTGAGAACGGCTATCATGTGATTAAATATCAGGTTTCACTTTGCTCTCTTGGCAAACTTCATTAGCAAACACAATACTCTGGAATTTTAAGTACCCTACTGAAGACAATAAACAGACGCCAAGGAGAAAGGGCCATGACGCATGCAATACACGAAATTGAGCGCCGTTGCACAGCACAGACTATACCTTTTCCTTGGGTATTGTCTGCACCCAGGCTACAGTTTTCCTTCATTCTTGTGACTTTCGTTTGTCATTTTCAGTCCATCCCAATTCCCAATGCATAGAAATGCTCTAAGATGTTTTTCTTGGAAGTCACTACTCTCACTACTGTATTCAGGTTTACTGCAGGCTTTCTTCAGCCCCAAGAGTATGAACCTAAAATGTCGAATTGCTTCAAGTAAACAACAGAGGAAATGTTTTGTTAGAGACATACACGCATTTCTTTTCATAAGAAACTAAGACTTTGCGGGCCAATACCGAAAGGGCTATCTTTAAACACGGAATATGAAATGATGGAATGGAATGATGGAATTGAAAAATGCCTGTTAAATATTTGGAATTTGTCTCTTAAACGTCATTGGGATGTTAATTTTGCTTTGAAATAACACTGTGCAGGTCAAAAATTGAGAAAATGGAGTAACTAATTCGCATCCCATTGACGTTTAAGAGACAAATTCCAAATATATAACAGGTATTCCACCATTCAATTCCATCATTCCATTATTGTCTATTGTCTTTGCCAACTTTAAGTAAATTGTTTATTATCATTATATTCTACCGGTACCGGTGTCTACAATCCTCGCCAAAACATCTTGCCACAAACTAAGTCCTTCAGCATTTTTCAACGAAAATCACAACAGTGCCTACCCCACTTCAACGGAAATATCTCGTGGACCCTCCTTCTCCCCAAGTCAATGTTGTTGATCTTCACTACCGACACTTGCTGCATGATATATTTTCCAGGTTAGAGAAATCAGCAACATTGACTTGGGGGGGGGGGTAAAAATGGGGGGTATTTGCTCTTCAGATCTAATTTTTCCCGTTTTGTGACAACGGTTTTGGCGAGGATTGTCTGAGGTCAAGTGAATAGATGTATGCATGTCTAGACATGTAAAATAGGACTAAAACATAAGTAAACGTGAAGACATCAGTAAAAAATCGAAAGGGGAAGGCCGGCTGCAAAATATATTCAGCGTAAACTATTTCTATAATCCTCCTCTTCTCACTGGAGGGTGCTTTAATGCCAGCACCAAAAATGTGATAAATGACTGACAAAGTTAATCTCTTGCTCAGGCTCTTCCTTTGTTGTTTGTTATACCATGCCAGGGAAGAACAATGATGCCATGATAATTGTATGTGGCTTGTGAAAGCTTTTACTGTCATTTTGTTGCCGTTTTAAATGTTTTTTATATAGGCCTACCTTTAAAGATTTACAATACATATTACGGATCACTCTACCTACAAACTACTTAACAAATGCTACAGTTCAGTTCAGTTCAGTTCAGTTCAGTTCAGTTCAGTTCAGTTCAGTTCAGTTCAGTTCAGTTCAGTTCAGTTCAGTTCAGTTCAGTTCAGTTCAGTTTTTTTTTTTTTTTTTTTTTTTTTTTAAGACTACAGTTCAGTTCAGTTCAGTTCAGTTCAGTTCAGTTCAGTTCAGTTCAGTTCAGTTCAGTTCAGTTCAGTTCAGTTCAGTTCAGTTCAGTTCAGTTCAGTTCAGTTCAGTTCAGTTCAGTTCAGTTCAGTTCAGTTCAGTTTTTATAATTTAAAATCTCCACATACAATTTATCATGATAAACTAATACAAACAATTAATTAAACTAAACTACAATAACAATAGTATACCTAAAATTAATACAATATACAAATACCGAACAAAGAACAAGATAAATTGTATGGAGGGAATTACTTAAAGGAGGAGAGGAGCACTCTCACTAGTTAGACTAGTCAAGGAGAGAGCACCCCTGTTTCAAAATTTGTCATAAAAATTTGATTATTTCGGGCAAAAAATAAGAACTACAGTATACCACGAGGAGCAAAAGACTATGACTACCCCATGGTGTTAAATGAAAAATAAGAGTTAACTTACTTATAATTTTACAGAAATGCTACTCACAATTTAAAAAACAGGAAAAACCAAATAACGAGAACGATAATACTTTACAAAAGAATGTCTAACATTAGATGCTAGGTTGGGGCTGTATTAAAACAAATGGTGCAAGAAAAACTCTTTTGGGTGTGTGTTTGTTGTATCATACCTCATACCTGACATCTTTTTTATTCATATAAAGTATCACAATAAATTCTACTACACTTATCTGATTACCATACAACAATACGGGGACGATACTAAGAAGAGCAAAAGACAATGACTACCCCGTTAACAATACATAAAGCCGCGCAACGTTAAACAAAAATACAAGGGAAATTAAACAGACAAACTAAAAAATAACTAAGTATAAATACACAATGAAATTGACAAAAAGTAGGTGCCCATGTATGGGAGTTTGCAGCAATGGAACTCAAAAGCATTGTCAATTGCCATTGTCTTCAAGGAAAAATCTCTGTTCCACCCAACATTTGGGGGTCATCGCAATACAGTTGTTTTTACTGTTAATTTTGATGTGTGGAATGGGTGGAATGCTCACCAATATTAAGGGATTGGGTACCAAAACTACCCTTCCTCACCAGGAGGTATCAAATAAACAATCTGCAGCAAGTGTAAGGAACAAATTAGATAAGAACTGCAAAGCCACACGATCATGATAAGAATATTTGAAGTTTTCGATTCAAGTTTGAATACAAACCAAACTTTTGAAACCTTACTGGAGAAATAAACTTACTTTGACAGTTCTTTCCCCAATAATGAAGATTTCTGCATTTGCAGTCATAAGAACCAGCATTGTTCGTGCAGGTTCCACCATTTTGACACGGGTTACAGTCACATTCATTTATATCTGAAATAGAATTTACAAATAAACAAATAATCAGTAAGAAATTTAGCCTAGATATCATAATTTCGATTCTTAAAAAGACGATTCTAGGGCTGTTTGGAATGATGTCACATATAATGATAAAACAAACGTTCCCAAAAAGCTTGTGCAGCTTTAATTGCTTTTTCCGATTACCTGTTTCGCATCGGGTCACTTTAGCTCAGGGAGCGCCGGCGGCGGATACCTACGCTGCTCCCTGCTTTAGCTCTTGCAGGAATTAAGTTTCATGATAAGGTGAGGAACAATATGAATGAAGATTACCTGTTTCGCATTGGTTCCCTGTATAACCACTGTAACAGTTGCATTTGAAAGATGATGTTGACACTACACAATTGCCATGTCTGCAAGGAGAGCTCCCACAAGGATTAAAGGCTAAAGAAAGAAATATGGTGATTAAAATTTCTTTACTTAAAGATGACCTGAAGCAAACATTTATTTATGTAAATGAATAGCACTGTTGAAGAAATTACGTTAAATTTTTTTATAGCACTGTTGGATAAGAGATTAGGTTAACTTTTTTTGGATATCTCACTTTATTTTAGAGTTACCCATTGATTTTAAGTATCAGCTGGTGACGTCATTTGCAAATTGCAAAGGTAGTATGGTATACAGTAAAATCCCGCGTATAAGAACCTACAATTTTGCAAGTCAGCCTAACTAGGTTCTTATGTTTTGGGTATTTAGTGGGAAATGAGGCTGTTCAGGTTCTTAAATTGGTTCTCATTTTATTCATAGCTTTCAGGAATTTATTTTCTTCAGATTCAAACTTCAGGCCTATTATTTACTGTCAGTTCACATCAGTTGAGTTTATGAGATATGTTCCCCAACAGAAATTCGAGGAAGAATCAGAAATGTTTTATATGATCCAGAGAAAATCTTTCAAAAGCTTCTCATCAGGTAATATAAACATTTTTTATTCTTCCACAAACTTCTGTTGTGAATAAGACCCCATGCTCTCTACAAATAAGAACCTATTTCAAATTCCAGGCTGAACGGGTTCTTATATAATTGGGGTTTAATTGCAAGATTTCAGCCTGTAGATTCTTAATGCACTAGGTTCTTATTTGCGGGTTTTTACTGTATGGAAATTTAGCTGTATCTTAGCTTTGAAAGGTTACAGTTGCAAGGAATATTTCAGCAGATCTACCGGTACATAAATGGAATATAAATTGTTTAACGAATTGATATGATGTATGCTGTTTAGGAAGGAATTGTTATCAAACAAAATTTTTGATTAGATTTCCCGTTGGGAAGGTAGACAACCTTTTACACTTCCTCGACTTTTGCAAACAAAATGACGTCATCATCAGCCAATCCAACAAAATAGTAAATAACTCAAAACTGAAATAAATATCATCAAATAATTTTTAAAGATATGTTTCATCATTCAACAGTGTCATTTCATTTGCATCAATAAAAATTTTAGCGTCACATCACCTTTAAAACTTTCTTTAATTAACTGTTTCAAGAGGAGCAGCCAATGGGATAAATATCTCATTGTTTGAGCAATAACATCGGTCTCAAACTAGTTGTTACGTGATATATTTGCGATTACGTAAAATGATTCCATGCGATTTTATGCAATTTTTTCAAGCTCAAATACCTTCAAAACAGACTTAATAATTAATCAAATTAGCAAATAAATCGAACCAAAGGCTTGAGTCTTGATCAATTTCTTTTTAGTTTCAGTTGCATTTTGTAAAGTTTGACATGGCCTCTGGTTTGGCACTGCTTTACAGAGGTGAAGTAGTCCTCTCGACGGATGGGGCTACCGTTTCATTTTTTTGGTACACTTTTCAAATCTTATCCGTGACGTGGCGAAAAGACTTTATAATGTAAGTAAGGGAGCGTCGGAAATGATCTGCTAAATTTCCGTCCAGTGATATCTCTTAAAGCCGTGCCAGTTACGGAAAAGCAGTCGATAAAACCGTTTTAGATATAGGCACTTTTCTGATAAAAAGTTTTAACAGTTCAAAACCAAACATACGAAGTGCCGAATTTTTGGATTGAATATCTAAAAAAAAATCGGATCTTTTTATGGAATATTTGGCTCTTCCTTATTGAACTGCAGAATTAGATACCATGGGTATCAAGCTCTCTGAAATGATATCGTTCTTTTTGAAGAATCTGGTACCCAAGCGTAAGGGGGTGATTACCAAATAACTCATTTCAAAAAATTGCAATGTCGGAATTCTTAAGGTAGATAAAATTTACATTCGGTAGAATTTTGCCGAAAAGCAACCGATCAATTTGGACACTCCCAAAAGTTTTCAACGGAAATTTGAACACAAACCAAAAATTTGAAACCTTTTTGCAAAAAAGAAACTTACTTTGGCAGTTCGTTCCATAATAGCCAGTTTTGCATGTACAGTAATAAGAACCAACAGTGTTTTTGCAGGTTGCACCATTTTGACACGGGTTATTGTCACATTCATTTATATCTGAAACATAATTAAGATACAATTGAACGAATCAAAATGTTAGGCATTTGGCTTTCAGATTGGAATGATGTCATGAAGCTAACGTTCAGAAAAAACTAGTACAGCCAGTACGGTTTTAAGTTCCTTCTGAGTTTGTATGAAACTGAAGCAAGATAGCTTTTTCAGATGACTTTGATAAAACAGAATTGGACACACAGAGCTAGGCGTTAAAGGTTGGGTTCTTTTTGGACAAACACAGCGACAGGCTGCAAATTTATATGCGTTCTTTTGATATGCGTAGAGATGTGCAAGACTTTATATTAGCAAATGACGAGGGTATCCTATCACCTGTGCCGGGCGAGTAAAACCAGTTAAAACGTTTTCAAGGCCTATAGTTTGCTGCCTGTTGATCAGATCCTTAAAACTGGTTACCATCATGTACCATCGTTGGGGTAACATGTCAACTTGGACAAAAATGTTGCTGGTTTAAGTCAATCGTACGGTTTCCTACTTATGAGCGATNAACTTGGACAAAAATGTTGCTGGTTTAAGTCAATCGTACGGTTTCCTACTTATGAGCGATTTTCATAAAATTGTTCAACCTCAGAATCTTTTACATCAGGTCACAAATATTTCATCAAATTGAAACATATCTGAAAACGGCTGAAAAGAGTTCCCAAATGTAAAAAGAGTTTTAAGGCTGGTTCTGTACCTACACAACTGGTTGCCTAGCTAATGACATATAATATATCATAAACAGTAACTAATAAATAATACAGATATCTAAAAAAAGTTTCATCTTAAAGTTAAATGTTGGGAGATTTGATCCAGAGGTCTTAGCTTATTGATTTAAAGGATTCTGAACCAACTCTTTTATAAAATCACTTGCATCAGAGGAAAGATATGACCGATTTTAGCCAACTAGATTCTATCATCTGAGTTGACATGTTGCGCTCACAATGAAAATCAATTTTGAGGAATCTGATGAGTGCAGGCTTGCAAACGTTGTAACTATTTTTGAGACTCACCAGGTACATCTAAGGCCTTCTGAAGGCCTCTGAAGCGTAGTTTTCACTGGAGGAAAAAAGGCATTGAAATTCATTCCTCTAGATTTTGATAGAACCCTTTGGAGGTGCCATAACGTATTTGGAAGGAGCAAAAATTTTTGACTCAGATTGTTGAAAATGATGACTCAAATGACACTTTTAATTATCGCATCTTTATTGCAAGCCGAAGCGCTTTAGCTAGTTTCATGATAAGGTGAGGGACAATATAAATCAAGGTTACCTGTTTCGCATAGGTTCCCTGTATAACCACTGTAACAGTTGCATTTGAAAGATGATGCTGACACAACGCAACTGCCACGTCCGCAAGGAGAGCTCCGACAAGGATCAAAGGCTAAAGAAAGAAATATGTTGATTAAAATTTCTTTACTTAAAGATGACCTGAAGCAAACATTTATTTATGCAAATGAATAGCACTGTTGAAGGAATTACGTTAAACTTTTTTATAGCACTGTTGGATAGCACTGTTGGATAAGAGATTAGGTTAACTTTTTTTGGATATCTCACTTCATTTTACAGTTACCCATTGATTTTAAGTATCAGCTGATGACGTCATTTGCCAATTGCAAGGGAAATGTGGTTTTGAAATTTAGCTGTATCTTTGCTTTGAAAGGTTACAGTTGCAAGAACTATTTGAGCAGAATGTTTGATGTTTAGGAAGGAATTGTAATCGAAAAAAATTTCTGATTAGATTTCCCTTTGGAAAGGTAGTCAACCTTGTACCTACACTTTTTCGACTTTTGCAAACAAAATGACGTCATAAGCCAATCCAACAAAATAATCAATTACTCGTAAATGAAATAAGGTTTCAAAGGATTTCTAACGACATGCTACATTTTAACATCCGGTGTTCAGGTCACCATTAAACTTTCTTTAACTAAAACTGTTTCAAGAAGAGCAGCCTAGCCTATGGGATAAATTTCTCATCGTTTATGAGCAAGAATGTCTTCCTCAAACTGCTTGTTACGTGATATTTGCGAGACTGCAAAATCATTCCATTACATGCAATATATAAAATTGTTCAATATCAGATTCCTTCAATTCAGATTTAACATTTTTGATCTAATTTGCAAACGATTCAGAAAACTTCTTGAAAACAGTCACAAGAAATCCCCAAACATGAAGCATAATGGGCTCTGCATAGCAATGAAATAGCTAGCCTGTGTGCAGCCTATGAAATAGTCCGATTAATGTTAACTTTTGTCGCTGTGGAGTTCAGGTGTTGCAAACTTTTATCAAGAAATTTTGGCCTGTTTTGAATGATTCTGAGATTGAACAATTTCATAAAATCCCTGATAACTATGACACAATACGATCGATTTGAACCAACTAAAGTCTGTTATCTTTTGTTATATCACTTGCAAATCAAGAAAAACATGACCGATTTTAACCAACCAACTAAGTAGACAAGTTACCCATACAGCGATGATCAATTCTAAGAAATCTGATGACGACCTAGCAAATTACAGGTTTGCAAGCGGTTTAACTCTTTTTTAGCAATCTTTCATGAAGATTTTTGATCTAGGCTGTGTCCCATGTATGATAATGCTCACGGAAAATTTCAAACTAAAGTTTTTGGAAAAACAGAATCCTTACAAAATTGCAGTAATGTCAGGAAAATGATGCAAATTATCACCGATCATTTTTCCAATTTTGTTGTTTATCAGTTGCTCTGAAGACCTTTTAGCAGTTCTACAGAAGAGCCTGGATTGAACGATATTTTAATATGCAGATATTTTCTATGCAGAAGGTTCGATTGAGTAGTATAACATACAGTGCATAGGTCAGGCTTCAACTATTTTGTTCTATGGTTTGAACACTAACAACAACAACAACAACAACAACAACAACAACAACAACAACAACAACAACAACAACAACAACAACAACAACAACAACAGAGTTTGAGACCTTGCTTGAGTCTGTATAACAAGAGGTTGCTGATTTATAGCAGAGGAAAGGCAACATAAGTGGCTGTCAATAAATACCAAACTCTTTGTTTCGTAGATACAAACAGTAACTCACTACTCACTTTGGCAATAGTATCCATAATATGGAACAGGGCAAGTGCATGAATAACGATTAACACCGTCGACACAATTTCCTCCATTTTGACATGGTTTGCTTTCACACTCATCAATATCTAGGAAGAGAATTCAAAATAAAACCAAGAGCTCTGATTTGATCAAGCAATGTGTTCTCAAATTTTGCTATTGATCTAATCCAGGAAAACAGTTGTGTTTCAGAATGGAGCTAATACTTAGAGCATAGTAGAACCTGCATATATAAGCAGCACTATAAGCAGTAGTATAAGCAGCACCACTGTCAAAGAGTCTTTAGGCTAACATTTTGGAGCACAACGACTCCTTCCTGAACATTGTGCAGGTCGCATCGAAAACTAGATATGAAGATATTTCAAAGATTTTTAGATGTAGAAGGCATGCCTTCAATATAATGTTTGCACAGCACACGCTCCTTTATAAGCGCAAATTCTTGTATTTCAAAACCGGAGACGACTGTACCAAAGATGGTGTCAAGGAATTTTTTCCATGCTCTTCTGCGTCCCATAATAAATTAATTAATCAAATCAATGAAAATTCTTGCAAACGCACAAGATTATGGCAAAAATTTGGCAACGCCATTTTAGTGCAAGCTTCATTTACAACCCTTCGCTGTAAAATTGAAATATACAGAAGAACAGTTATCTTGTGAAAATAAACTTTGCAAGTTTGATTAAAATCATATTTCGACTCTAAAGGATAAAAAATAGTAGCACAAAGACAGGCAATAACATTTTACACGAATAATTTTGAAGTTTTGCAAAGATGCCAATGCCAGCATGACAAAAATGTAAGAAAGAACATTGATACTTGTTTCACAGTTGACTCCTGAATATCCAGCTTGGCAAGTGCATGAATAAGAGTTGATGCCATCGATACAGTTGCCTCCATTTTGGCAAAGGTGAGAAGTGCAGTCGTTTATGTCTGTGAAAAACATCATAGGGTTTAAAGATGATCTTAAGCGAACATTTTACAGATGCAAATAAATAGCACTCCTAAATGATAACAGTATGATAAAACTCCTCTTCAAATTTTTTGATAATTTTATTTCAATCTCCAGTTATCCACTATTGTGTAGAGTCGGCTGATGAGGTTACTTCCTTTGCAAAATGTGAAGAAAACATGCACAGGATTGACTATGTTTCCAAAGGCATAATCCATCTCTGTTTCCAGTGGCATAGTCAAATATTTCTTAAATTACCATTTCTTTTTAAGCATCATATTGATTTGTTGAACAATATGTATTCAACTTAAGTTGCTAAGCTGCAAAATTTCTTGCAACTGTAACTTTTCAAAGATGAATTAAGCTATATTTCTATACATCATCCTAGTAATTTGCAAACAAAATGACGTCACTGTATTCATTGCAATAGTGAAGTGAAGGTGAAGTTGCGATTTTTAGCGCCAAAGCGCTGGCATCGCAGAAGTACAATAGGCGTAATCGAGTCCGTGACCCCTTTTCATGACGCTGAAGTGATGGGGCTCTACCTGGGATCGAACCCGGCCCACCTGACTGTTCTGGCTGCAATGTCAGAGGATTACACCACTGCGCCACAACACTTTATGGAGCAAAGCTTAGGCGAATGTCCTCAGTCAATTTAGGATTGTGCATTGAAAATTTTAATGAATTCTTGAAATTAGATAAAACTCTGAGAGAGATAACGTAGTTGCCATTTTCAATTTGATTTTATTATTTTTGTACCGGGTGTCCCAAAAAAGTACTCCCGTTTGAAAAATCACCAAAATTTGATTTCCCAGCCGATCTTCAATTTTCTTTTTTTGACCAAATTATTTTTAAATATTTCGCTGATCTTTGACTATAAAATTAGCTAATTTAGCACTTTTTAGGGCTACCTGGTTTTGAATCATACTGCAAGAAGCACTGATGACTCCCAGATCAATTTATTTGTTCATGTAAAGCATCTAGTTTGGTCATAAATGACAGAAATAATTGCGCACTATCATTCCAGACCTCAATGATGATAAAAATCTGAAAATTTGGACTCTTAGGCAAGATTGAGTATTTTGCTTAAAAACTATAGCTCAAAATACGGTTTTCAACGTGTAATTTTTCTACCTTGCTGTATCAAAAGCAAACATTTTATGATCTATGAATATATTTTGGTCTTTGACAAAATAACTGAAAAAGAAAATTTTGTCAAAGGTTTGATAATCATTTTTTGGTGATTTTTCAAACAGGAGTACTTTTTAGGGACACCCGGTAGTACGATCTTTCAAAGGATGGACACTTTTTTCTGCCTCATCCGGTAACGATGCATAGACTGATTACATGTCCGTAGTTATCGCTAGAAGCTCAAACTACGACTCAAGGACTTTCACATTGAAAATTACACGTATTTTTTTGTAAGGAACCTCTTATAAGAAACGGTAGGCTCGATTTTTCGAAAGTTAAGAAACAACCCTAGCGGATTTGAAAATGCTAAGAAACTTTTGTAATTTACAATTTTAATTTTCCTATCGCACTCAAAAATGTTTTGACAGCGTACACAGTTATAGCAACTGTTGTGGACATTATTTTGAGTGCGTATTATGTTATTTACTGGTTTTGAGATCTTACTAAGTAATTTGGGAGCACTTTAGACAAAACAAAATTAACTCTACATTTCCGGCATTAAAAGTATATGAAACACATAAGAAACCTTTCCCAGCAAAATGGCCCAAAAATTTAAGAAACTGCCTACCAGCACCGGACCTTATTTTCTTTTATAAAAAAATAATGAGTGTAGGACGAAATTGTTTCCCTCGATTTCATGTCCGGATATGGAAACCATAGCAACACTGTACGAAAAGCTGAGTGCTCCACAGGCAATGGCGGATGGCCCAAAGTTGCTGATCAAGCCTCAGATGATAAAACGTCTCAATGTTCAAGTTTTCAGTGATGTTAGCCATGAACAAAATCCACGAGTATCCAGATGAATGTTTCCTCAATCCAAGAATCAAGAAACCTTTCACTTTCGACCAGGAGTTCCTCTTTTTGAAGGCCACTTAGCTTCAGTGAGCTCACCACAGCAATGAGAGTTTCCATCTGCCGAAGGTTGCCATGACTGCGCCGTAACCTTATTTCAGAGTTCACGGATGAGAGAGAGCACAATACGCACTGTGCACGTTTCAGAGAGCATACTGTGCCCTTTCCGTCTCGAATCTTTATTTGAAAGTCCATAAGTCCAAGTTGGAACGAAAACAAATTTTTTGTCGTTGTTGTTCTTGCGATAACTGGGACTATGTCACAAGTCTAGATCTCAGCTGGGGAAAAATTGTCTGCTACCTACATCAGAATTGAAGACAATTAAGTAGGAAATTATAAATTACAAATTGTAAGGACTATTTATTATGTCTTACTTGTAGCACAGTTGACTCCAGTATAACCAGTCAGGCAGTGACATTGATACCAGTTGATTCCTTGCGTACATTGTGCTCCGTTCTTGCAAGGTCTACTCCCGCATTCATCAATGTCTGCAATAACAGTCAAATGGGATTTGTTTCCATCTAGGACCTTCTTAGACATAACAGCCACTTATCGTAAAAAAACATGTCACATGCAGGTTTATATTTCTACGAGCGTATTCCATGCTAAATGTTTCGCTGAAGCAATCATCAATTTCTGCAAATTCATAGATTTCATAAATCATCTACCCATTAGGTGTGCCAAAACAAGTAGCTAGCTTTGAAAACTTGAATTTCATGTCAATCTAGTCTCAGCTAAAATTATATGAATACAAATACATGCAATGCTAAACATGCTGGGGAAGAAACTAAGTTGATTAATGCGTTTATCTCAAAATTTGATATGAATAGCGAGGCTTTTTAAGCACCAAAATATACGCAAAAATCGTGATACCAACATGAAATGCGTAGACATGGGAAAAACATGGACAGCCAGCTT
>REGL01000070.1:9595-35877 GCA_004194395.1 Aurelia aurita complex sp. Pacific | reverse complement strand
CCTATGCTGGATAGCAGGCAAGACAACTGAAAGAAACTAAAAATGTGTTTCCTAATGGAATAAAAAACAAGACAAGTATTTCTTACTTGTTTCGCAAACAATTCCTTTAAATCCAGGAAGACAGTTGCATCTAAAAGAGTTGAGTTGGTCAATACAACCAGCGCCATTTTGGCAAGGATGGCTTTCGCATTCATTGAAATCTGTGGAGAAAACAAAAATGCATTACGCCATTTACACAGAAATGAATATGCCAAAAGATCAAGGACATTTTCTCTTTTGCGAACATTTCAATATGATAATTGCAAATGATGGTTGTTCTTTACTACCGCCAGAACTTGAAGACAGCACCTGAAATCACTGAAATGAATCCACACATTTTCAAACAGAGCCTACCCATGCTTTCATTTCATGGGCATTTCCCAAGGAATTTTTAATTTTTTTTGCGCTTTACGTTGAATTTAACATAAGTTTGTGAGATCTTTCAATTGTTCTTGAAATCACTTTTACTTGTGGGGAAAAAATTGTTCCTTACATTCCTACATTCCATTGAAAATCATTTTGCATCAAAGAATGGATAGAATTGGGCATGCACACATTATTGGAAATGTGGCACGAGTTCATCATTGTCACCACATTTGCGTTTTTATTCGTTTAATTAGGGTCGTGGCTATACCACCATAATCTAATTCAAAACAAAACTAAAGAAAACAGTTTAAAATTGCTTTGGACAATGTCCATGATATCAAAATAATGGTTAGGCCTTGTCTCAAAACCTCTGGTTTCAGGTGCACTCTAAATTTTGACTTTGGGAGCTCGTATCTCCTGTGCTTGGTGAACGATTTATAAATGTCATGTCAGGTACGTGATTTTAAGTTGAAGAATAAAAAATTTAGCTGTGCAATCGGGAAGTTCATGATATCTTATAACTCTGTTCCTTCTTCCACTCAAAAGATGGTACTTTTTTTAGATACCCAGTAAACAAAAGGAGAAAGTAATACTCGTTTATACTAATCAAGCAGATTCAATTTCAAGTAAAAAATTACCTGTTTCACAATGTCTTCCTACGTATCCAGAGATACACTGGCACATGAAGCTGTTTACTTGATTAGCGCATGCTCCTCCGTTGAAACAAGGCAGGCTGTTGCATTCATCTATATCTGTGCAGTGAAATGAAATGGCATTGAATATTGAATTGAATGTACCAGTAATATAATCAATTCAGATCTAGAACTGGTGAAGCATTGAGATTTCTAATATCTACTGCTAGACATAGATTCAAAAGGACTATTGATTGATTAAACCATATCAAACAATAAGGCTAGGGAAAATCAACGGTTCTGGTTACGAAATAGAAGTTGGCTACTTTTCAAGTTGGATTCTTCTGGAACGGCGAATAGAAAATGGTTGCGGTCTGCAGGGCTATCATTCAATTGAATATAAGCTTTCTGTGCTAAAGATGTTTTCAAGAAATTTTTATCGGGAGCCGTAGCTGACAAGTGAATTTTGATTTGTTTGATTGAAGAATTTATGTCTGGTTAAAAAGGATCAAAATTTTGTGACCCTTTCATTAATGCAATGCAATGCAATGCAATGCAATGCAATGCAATGCAATGCAATGCAATGCAATGCAATGCAATGCAATGCAATGCAATGCAATGCAATGCAATGCAATACAATGCAATACAATGCAATGCTCGGCATACGGCTGCATACGGCTCANGACTATTGATTGATTAAACCATATCAAACAATAAGGCTAGGGAAAATCAACGGTTCTGGTTACGAAATAGAAGTTGGCTACTTTTCAAGTTGGATTCTTCTGGAACGGCGAATAGAAAATGGTTGCGGTCTGCAGGGCTATCATTCAATTGAATATAAGCTTTCTGTGCTAAAGATGTTTTCAAGAAATTTTGATCGGGAGCCGTAGCTGACAAGTGAATTTTGATTTGTTTGATTGAAGAATTTATGTCTGGTTAAAAAGGATCAAAATTTTGTGACCCTTTCATTAATGCAATGCAATGCAATGCAATGCAATGCAATGCAATGCAATGCAATGCAATGCAATAACCACTTACCTGATTCACAACGCTTCCCAGTGTAGCCTGCCAAGCATTCGCACGTGTATTTGTCTGTACCAGGCCTGCATATTCCCCCGTTCTTACATGGATTGATAGTGCAGTTGAAATTGCCTTTGAAAAGAGAAAAATAAGGGCTTTAACAAGAGGAGATCAGATTTGCTTAGGTCTTCAGCTCTTACAATAGTTTCATTTTCTTCTCATTTTTTCTTTTTTTTTATTTTAAAATTTTTAGGCTCTGGTACCCAGGGTATATCTGTTAAGGAGTGTATTGATTGCTATATGAAATAAAAAAATTGGAAAGAAAGTCTTTCACTTTTTTTGGTTTATGATTTTATGACGTCACATCCTCAAATGAGTTTGAATGTAAGATACGCTGTAATTTCGAAAATATTCAAAACTTCTGAAAAGTCCAACGGTAGAATTATAGATAAGTATCCAAAGTTTCTTTCAAGCCATTCAATCAGAAGAAATAGGTCATAGAAGTTTACATCCACCTTTTTACGCCGAGTTAAAAAGGACGGCTTTGTAACGCAATAGCATCAGTTGCTTTTCATTGACACCGGAATTCAAACCAAATCTGAATTTTTTTGAAACAGTTCTAAAACGAAGAGGCATAATCTATGCTGCTTGCTTACCTTTGATCTTATCACAGTGCAGTCCATAGCGTCTCTCGTTACATTTGACACATTGGTAATATGGAGGGTTGCATGTATCTTTGCATAAGATGCCAAGTGGACACGGATTCAACTCCTTACATGTGTCTCCAATCTACCAAAGAAATCGATTCTAATTCAAATCAGTTCATATATAAATGTTAAGGAACAAATAACTCGGTAACATTCTGTAAATAGTTGAAAAACGTCGCTGTGTTCTCAACTAAGTAATTAATAGGCACAAAAAGGCAACAAATGGGATTGTTCTGCGGACAACTGAAGAAAGTGACAGATTTCTGCTTGATACCATATTTGAGACCTTTATAAACTGTTGCTAATTCTGAACTGTTCCCTATTATAAACTGTTCTTTGTTCTTCTACCGTCTTTCCTGGATTGACTCAAAATTGACGATGATTTTCAACTTTTCAAAGATTTACATGAATTCTTTCATAAAAAGGAAAACCATCTGGTTACGAAAATAATTTAATATAAAAAGTTTGGAAAGTTAAAATTTTAGCAAAGTAGCTAAAGCCCCGGTCAAACGCATCCAACATTTCATCCAACATGCTGAAAACCAATGTTGGATGAAATGTTGGATGCGTTTGACCAACCATGTTGGATCATCCAACATTTGCAAACTGATGTTGGATGAAATTTGATCGAGATGAAAAACAAATTTTGTTTTTAAATGTTGGATGCAAAGTTGGATGCGTTTGACCGCCTCATCCAACATTTCGTCCAACATTTTATGTTTGGGTATGCGCAGAACGTTTCATTTTGTTTTTCGCGCCTATTTTAATTTTTTTTTTTTTTTTTTTTTTTTTTTCGGTCAAACGCATCCAACATTTCATCCAACATGCTGAAAACCAATGTTGGATGAAATGTTGGATGCGTTTGACCAACCATGTTGGATCATCCAACATTTGCAAACTGATGTTGGATGAAGTTTGATCGAGATGAAAAACAAATTTTGTTTTTAAATGTTGGATGCAAAGTTGGATGCGTTTGACCGCCTCATCCAACATTTCGTCCAACATTTTATGTTTGGGTATGCGCAGAACGTTTCGTTTTGTTTTTCGCGCCTATTTTAATTGATGTAAACACGTTGCTGCGCAAGCGATGTACAATCAAGGAAATGTTGGATGAAATGTTGGATAAAATGTTGCATGCGTTTGACCACCCCCTCATAAACATCGGCAAACTTTAAATTTTTTTGGGTGGGAATGTTGGATGAAATGTTGGATGCGTTTGACCAAGGCTTAAAAGATGCAATGAGTACCGCGTGACCGAAAAAAGTGCACCGAGAAGATCCGTTACACAAAATAGAGTAACTGAAAGAAATAATTGATTCAAAAGTTGATAAGTAACTACATAGCTGATGAATTTTGACGGGGCATAGAACTGTCTGTTTCTACTAAATCCCCAAATCTGCCAATTTGAATTTGATAAAAATAACAACAAATTGTTTGGCTTCCAAACAACGTTTGGGTCACTGATTTCTGTCGATCAACCTCAACCGTCTTCTCGGTTCACCTTCTTTGGGTCAATAAGCCGCTATTTATATCATCTTTTTAAAGATATACCTACCAATGTTTCGTTATAATCAGTGGATTTGTAAACCCAGCCAGCAGATGGAATAAGAGTGACATTAAAATCTTCTTCTTTCTTACTGTTTAGCTCACAAATCTTGTTGTCCTGATGAATGTTATACGATCGACAAAGAGGATGCTCTGCACATTCTGCCGTACAGTGGATATCAGTTATTCCCCTGATAGTTCTTATTGCTGACCCTCGTAGGAAATGTCCAAATTTAACGATGGTGAAATCTGCGTAGATTTCCCCGCATGGCAAGCGAAGAATCAGAGGACAGACTTTTGCAACAATTACAGCTATGAGAATATATCTGCAAAGGAAAGGGATTATTAGTTACTTACTGCTGGGCGTCCGCAAACATTTTTGAGTCAAGTATTCCCTCCCTCCTTTGCTCCCCCAAGGAAAATAGATTTGTCAAAGAACTTTTTGCCAATCAACTTGTGCTTGGTCAAGGGAATCTGGTTTATACGATAACGCATTTTCTACAATCACTATAAATGCTTGTTTTAGTCAATTATCGCTTCTAAATATGATCAAATCTTTTCTACTGCATACAAATATGCCATGACACCTTCGCAGGTGCCAAAAAATCTCAGATTCGTAATTCTACCATCATCAAAATTAAGTTTAACTCACATAATGATTGGCTTCATCATTCAATGTATATTCTCCAAATCTGAAGCATTAGTTTTTTTCATTCCTCAACTGTAGCGAAAGATCGATAAGCTTTGCATTTCAACAAAATTCTTAACCACTGTACATTACAGGTCTACAATATGTAACGTCTGCCTACCAGAGCTCAATCTTTTATTGACATAGCTAAGAGTATTTTCATCGTTTTCATCTTTCACTTACTTGACTACAAGTATTGTTCCAATTGTTGATAGCAATCTATTCTTTTTTCAATTATTTATGGCATTGTCTTTATTGTTGTACCGTTTCCTTGGGTAAAAGTTTTATATTAGACTAAATACACCATTCCTTGTTGCGCTCCTCCGTTGTAATTGGTATTATATACTTTGCTTAAACTACGGCTTTTTTTAACAAATAATAACATTTGAGGCCACTTTGTGAAGCCACGCTCTGCTGTAAAAGATGGCCTAGAATGGCCTCAGAAAGACTGAAAGGAAACTGATTTCAAAATAAAGGCATGCAGGCCTTGAGATGAGAAACAAAGTACCTGCAGGGTGAGTCAGAAAAAAGAATCCCCGCCTGGAAGGTCACTGCTCCATGAATATCAAAGCAATAATATTGAAAACTGTCTTGTTTTATTGCCAATATGTTCCATTAGGTTCAGTAATTTACCTAGCCTTGATTGGCCATTCCTTCCCGTCGATATGGATAATTTTCTGCAGAAAGTCCCTTCCAAAAACCTGCAAAGACGAATGAAAATAATGCGCAAATTGTCTTTCCTAAAATTGATGACACTCACCAAAGTCATGGCTAAGGCAAGTAACAGAGGCGACTTACATCCATGCGGAGAATCCAGAACTGAACGCTAAGGAGGAGTGGGGAAATTCGAACGTTCCTGAACTCGATTCGATCAATGATCAAACGAATCGAACATTATCGGCAACTGGCAAGCTATCGATTTGACTCATTAACTCACTGATGAGGCTAATAATAATAATAATATAATAATAATAATTAATTTCTTTAAGGTTGGCGTGGTATATAGCACTAGGCTAATTAATGCCAACCATTATCGATACAAAAGATGTGTAATAATTATAATCAACCTAAATATAACCTAAATTTACAATAAAATCCTTACATAATCTACAGTTGCATGAAAAATTCCAAAACTTAATTTCCCTTTTAAAATTCCCTACAGATCGGGACTTTTTTATATGCAATGGCAAATCTCGCCAGAGATTTTGCCCCAGGAAGCTCACAGTTTCTAGCCCATAGGCTGTAGTCCTAGGTTTGCGTGCATAGATGTTGCTCGTAACTCTTAAGTTGTAATGTATTTCTCTCTCCGCGAAAATTTCTCTCATAAAACAAGGATTTAAATACATTCTTGTTCGGTAAATTTCAGTGACAAGCAACTGTAGATTTCGTTGATGAATGGAGACTGAATGGTCTGTAATTAACAGTTCTTCAAAACTGGAGGTCCGATCATGATACGCTATTCGCAATGCTCTTTCGTGAATAGAGTTAATTTTTGCGTTAACTCGTCTATCGTGAAACATCCATATCAATGGACAGTAGCTAAACTGTGACATTACGAAAGCCCTCATGACAATCTTAATTTTTTCTTCTGGCATATACGTTGAGGCCCTTGCAAGAGCATGTAGCTTCTGGCTTGCTTTTGTGCACACCATTTTCACGTGTTGCTTAAAATTTAGCTTTTGGTCAATTACAACGCCCAGCAATTTTTCTTCTTTACTCTCTTTAATGACAGAGGAACCAACTTTTATTGACATTTCAGTTTCTTTCTCGCCAAGTACAAGGAGATGGCATTTCTCCTCGTTTAATTTCATACAGTTTTGTTCAAACCATTTGCTTAGTTCAGTAGTATCCTTTTCTAGCCTTAAAATAACTTCCCGTAACTCTTGATGAGAACAGTAAATTGTCGTATCGTCTGCATAATTACAGATTTCAGTCTCATTCAACAAAAGGAAAATATCATTGATAAATATATTAAAGAGGAGAGGCCCCAGAACTGATCCTTGGGGAACACCTAATTTCATTTCTTTCCAAGAGCTGAATGAACCATTTATTTTGACTCGTTGCCTTCTACCTGCTAGATAACTGTACACCATCTGTATTGCATTTTTACTAAATCCGTATGCGTTCAATTTAGCAAGCAAGAGTTCATGGTTGAGACAGTCGAAAGCCTTGGATAAGTCCATAAGGACTGCTCCAACAAAACCTTTATTGTCTAAGGTTTTCTTACAAGTCTCCACCAATTTCAGCAAAGCATGCTGGGTATTGTAACCCTGTCGATAGGCGCAAAGGCTAGGCGATAGAAACTTATTAACAAAAGGTAGCATTTGATTTGTCAAAAGTCTCTCAAAAACTTTGGAGACTGAAGGTAATACTGTTATTGGTCTATAGTTCTTTTTGTGGAATGAGTCACTATTCTTGAAAAGCGCACTAATATCACCGTCTTTCAGTTCATCGGGAAAAGAATTTTCGTCCACACTTTTATTGAAGAGGTCTAGCAGGTGGGAGGCAACTATGTCAACATTATCTTTAATTATCTTAGCTGGGATACTGCTAATAGGTGAGGCCTTCTTAATATTGAGATTATCAACTTGCTCAAGAACTTCAACAACTGAAGCCCTTCTGAAACTGAAAGCCACGACATCTTCACAGTGGCTTTTTATCAAAAGTACACTAGGGTGAGAACGGTATTTTTCGATGGCAGCAGCAACTGGATCCGAGATTCCATTAACAGGCAATATATGTTCATTGTTTTCTGTAATATTCAAGGATTTTGTAACATTACTGAAATATTCATTCAATATATTTGCAACTGCTCGGTCTTCCGAAATGATCTCATCATTTTCCATCAAAACAATTGTTGAAGAGGTCTTGACTTTTTCATTGAATAGAGGTTTTACTGTTTTCCAGAACTTCCTATTATCGGTCAAGTCCTTAATGTCAAGATCCTTATAGTAATCCTTTTTAGCTTGTCGCAATATCTTAACACATCTATTTCTTTGCTTTTTAAAGGCTTTCAAATTGTTAATTGTGCGATTTTTGCAATATACATTTCTGAGTCTGGTTCTGTTCATGATTGCCTTTCTTAGTGCTGTCGTCATAAATGGGCCATCATTCGCTCGAACAGATTTTTTCTTTATTGGTGCATGATTATCCAGCACACTCGTAACTATAGTATTGAAAACTTCAAATTTCTCACAGCAAGAGCTATTCTTACCTAATTGTTCTCTAAGATCCTCTTTAAATCTCAATGGGTCAAATTTGCTGTAGTCACGATAAGTAATTATCCTGGGGCCTCTCTTAATGAAACTACTTTTAACTACAGTCACAATCATGGAGTGAAAGTCAGACAGTCCAGTTTCAACAGTTCTTGTGCCTTTAAAGCATTTCACGTTATTAGTAAGTATCAAATCAATACAACGTGCATTAACTGACTTAAAACAAGTAGGAACCTTAACTAAATTACCTAACCCATACAAATTCATGAAATTAGAAATATTAACGTTATCTTCCTCCAAGTTGAAATCACCAATAATAATTAAATTATCAGACCTCATGGTACACATATCTAAGACTTTACCAAGTTCATCAAAAAAGGCTGCCGATGGGCAGCGAAATATATGAGGTAACAATGTTTAGTTTTAAAGTTAGATAATTTCGCGTGTCTTAAAAACAATGGTCACCAAAACAAAATTACCGAATTACAACTTATCGTACATACACGGGATCAACTGAAAGATTTAGGAAACAAAATTTCACAACGTATTTTGATTCTACTCTTTATTAATTCAAATGAGCCAGTAAGAGTGCTGCTAGAGTTGCTTCTTTGCACTATGATTGTTGCTCCAGTGAGCTGGCGTGAAAATGCCGGATTTCGATGCTTGCTCATAAGTCGAGGCAATTAGAAGCGAAAACAGGAATACTATGCCATAAATCTACATTTAGCCTATGGACAATTGCCAAAACCACCGAATAAATCTTGATTCACCTTTATCAACTGGTAAAACTGATGCTTGTTGAATGCAGAGTAAACAAATACTATTCTTCCATGAAGATAAATGTCGTTATTTTCTCAATGCATATTGTTTGGTGCTTGGCAGCAGAAGAGTAGATATTGATGTAATAACTAAGGTAAATATGTCTACCTTATCAACTCTGTCCATGGGGTAAAATTCACATAATTTAGGACCTCTAAAAATAACAAACCCAAGAAATTATTTTGACAAATACCGAAATAAAAAAAACTTCCCGCTGTTTTGAGAAGGTCTAGGCGATTAAAAGTATGAGATCAGACCAGGAAAACTCATGGAAGATGAAAGAATCCCTCTGTTAACATTCCAAGCGTTCTGAAAATGTATGCGTTTCGATGGTTTCTGCGGAGGACTCCTATTAAAAATCATGTCAAATTCACTTAGAGCTCTTTACATGTGAAATCTCAGCTCACTCATCTCTTATTATGCTTTGTGATACATGAAATCTTATCACACGCTGAGATTAGTTTACATGTTATGAATGAGTAGACACATTACACAAGTCCTTCTATGAGTCTAATGAATGCAATACTTTGATTGCAAGACGTCACGAGCTATGAAATGTTCTGTTACCTACTTTATGGCAGCATAATAGAGCTCCACTTCTGATACTGCTGCTCTGCGTAGGACTGTGCTGGTCCAGCTGATAACAATTACTTGCGAAGCTGCAAAACAGGGCTGATACAACAAATAGCTGTTTCAACAATTAAAGCCAACAACTGATTCAAAAGGTGCGATAAAAGATTTATTGCATCAATCTTAAAAAATAGATATACAATATCTAACACAAATAACATTTCAAGCAAATGAAAGATTAAAACAAATTAAAGATATAGTGCAAAGAGGTTTGGATGCAAAAGTACGAGAAGATTTAGGAAACTGAGGGCTTTCTGACTTATTTTGTAACCAGAATTGGACCCTGAAACAATTTGTAAACGAAATTGCATAGAGAATCAGGTGCAAAAGTTACCAGAAAATTTACAAAAAAAGTTGACTATTGTTAATATCTAGATTTTGAAAAGACTTTTGGGTCAGACTCACACTCTGATGACGTCGGCTAAATCTTTTCATTTTTCAATCAAAATCTCCTTGAAACATTTCAAAATGTACAGAGTACAGAGTAACGGTATAAAAAACTGACCTGATGATTTATCTCTCGTTTCTCCATAGGCCATGGGAATACGACACCATAGGCTTAAAGTTCATATTCCATACATTTCTATGCCTTTGGTCCTTGATATACAGGGTGTCCCAAAAACATGAGTGCCGTTTGAATGGCTACTGTGGAGGAGCCATAAATCTAACTTTCCTGTTTTTCAGATTTGTGTATAGAAGAGATTTCAACTTAGAGTTTGGCACCGAGTTTGTGTAAATCTGACAAGTTGTTGCTGATGTATTGAGAAAGAAGGTCACAATCATTCGTTGCTTCAAAACCAGAGGATTTTATCTCCGTACTTAACCTTATAACTTGAATTTTAACATTAAATGAACTTAAACTTTACAGTTATGCCAGGAAACGCATTCAGGAGTAATTAATGACCATATTCTTCAAGAATATCGCTCAAACAGCATGCTGAACGCAATGTTGTTGGTTTAAAACGACTTGATCATTTTTGAGAAGCAAAATATCTGATGGACGCATGCCATGGCCTGCAGCAATTGTTTTGCACATTACCATTTCTAGCAACCCTAGATATGTCCAATATTCTTGGTTGTCACAAAATTCAATTTATGGTGATCTGGCTCACTTATGAACATCAGAAAATAGGGCTAGGTAAGTTTTTTCAATCAATTTCGTCGATTTTAACGCAATCGAGAATAATGAATCCTTTGGTTTTGAGGCAGCCAATAGTTTGGCTTTCTTGCTCCATAATTCAGCAACTCGTGATCAGATTTACTCAAACTCGGTCTCAATCATTAATTTGAAGTCACTTTTGTAAAGAATCTTAAAAACAGAAAAATTGGATTTATTGCTGCTCCGCAGAAGCCTCTCAAAGAGCGCAGATGTTTCCTGGGACACACCGTAGAATATAAGAAAATGCCAAATTTGCTGTTGCTTCGCTGTCGATTCTTCTTCAGTTTTGATTTTCTTTCTTTACATATACAATCGATTATTGCATTATCATTAGGTCGTACGAAGGCTCTTCAACGGCCCTTGTTTTCTCTTGCAGTCACAAGTAAGATGATAGACATAGATTGCAGTGTTTGTAATTCATAAATGCAACGTTCCAAATACATGAATAATTCGTGCTTTTGATAGACTGTGATCACAACAGCTAATTACATATGTTAAACTTACATCAACTTTTTTTGGCATTAATATCAATTATTTCTAAATTGCCATTATCTAGGGCTCTAAAGGCTTCAAACTTTCGATTCTCCAAATGGTCAAATTGATACGACCGTAAATTTTGTTAAGTCCAATGTTGGTAGCAAGGTTAANTTTGGACGAATCATGAAATAATTTTTTAGAAAACAATAGTTTATGGATGTCTACAATATAATATCAAAGTAAAAGTCTTTCATTCTTCTGGTATACAATTCAGTGATTTGATGACGTCACATCCCCAAATAAATTGAATAATAAAGTACGCTTATTTTCTCACAATATTCAAGATTTCTGAAAGGTCCAACTGTATAATTATACCGGGTGTCCCAACAAAAGGTAACAGTTTTGATCAGAGCTAGCGTTAACAATTGAAGTCGAAGCAATCCCTATTGATTTTTAAAATAGTCCTTGATAGTTAACTTGAACACAGATACCTTGTTTGATGTTATTGGTGCTGTGATAGTTGAAATATTAATCTGAGAAATCAAAAATTCCCTGCACCTCCAAACCAGAGCTTTCGGGTTTTGGCCTAAACTTTGAACGTGCTGGTGAGGGGAATATCCTCAGTTATAGATCCAAGCGTTGCTGTTTTAGATAGAAGCTTCTTGTGATTCACTACACATTTGAATAGAAATGTAAAAACTTAAAATCGACAAAAATATTGATGAATATAGTCACAAAGTAGTACCTTTCTTTAGTCAAAATGTATTTACAAAAAAAAAACCAAGCCAAGCACGAGTAAGCACTTTATGTACATGCAACTGTTTTTCATAACAATTGTTTGAGGTGATGTATGCATTTCATTAAAGATTGTGAGATAATCTGCATATTAATGCCTAACGGACTTATTTCACCACTAAATAAGCTTTTATCAAGCAGATGTAATGCAGAGCTTTTGTTGAATGGAGAAAGACGTATCTTCGGGACCATGCCTAATGATTTTATTGTGGTGAAAAATATGCTTGGTTGAATACTATTGCCAAAATGTTGTTTTTTAAGCTATTAATTGATCGCTTTTGATTACTTATCCACTGGCACTAAAATAAGAGTGATATCTGACAGTAACCTGGTATTTAAAGACCCATTGCTAACCAAGGTTCTTTGCCGGGACGCTGAAATTCCAGATTGTTTGAAAATCATATCTATTTTATGTAGTAAATATAGATCGAGTTGCAGGGAAGATGCCCTAGTGGGCGAAACTAGTCAGCACAGGAAAAGAAAATGCGCAAAAGACCAAACAGATGCGTGTTTCTTTGAGTAGTAAGGCTCTTTTCTAACCGTACACTATAGATTGAGACTGCGATAGTCAAACTAACAGACCAGTTAACTGAAATCAAACTTTTCTATCAGTTTAAGTACTGTAGTGTGGATCCATATTCTCCGCTTAGGCTAAAATTTCAGCGGCCCCGCAGAGGACCCTGGGTGTCAGTGGCACTTTAAACCAACACAATTTCATGTAAAATTTCGCACGCTCAGCTCTTCTAAATGATATATAGCTTGCGATTGTGCAACATAACGGTAGTGTGATGATAAAGAACTATTTCATTCTAAATAGGTTTCGGTTGTATCTTAAGTTATAGTGTTCCACGTCAGGTTAAAGCCCCTGTATGTTAAAATTCCATCTGATTTAAATTCTATTCGCATGATGTTGCCTGATGAGATTCTGGTTCCAGGTTTATCTGAGGCACAAAATTTGCCACCAATAGAGGGAGCAGATGACATCTCACCACTGAACAATTGGACATAATCAGAAACACATCCATTATATCTCTGCTCGAGCAGAAGATCATGAAATACTACCTTTATACGGGATCCTGATACAGCTTGAATTACCCAGTAGCAATTTACATTCATTGGATAATTAGCTGGATAGTTCTGGCTAATGATCTCTCCAGAAGGTGCTGTTAACCATCCGTTGCAATCTGAAAAAAGATCGTTTGTTGGTCAATGAATCAACAAATTGCAAATTTCATTTCGAAACATACTACACAAAGTCTCCAAACTACTCTAAGGACAAGAAGTAGCAAATCGTTTGTAAGTGCGCGTATCCTTTTTTCAAAGTTTGGTAGAGACGTGCTTCACAATGTTAGCCAGAAATCAGATATGCAGAAATTGACGTGTCCCTTCGTCCTGACGAAAAATCCTTATTGGGGAGAAATGAGAATCGTCTGTCAAAATAGCGGACTGAGCTGAGATTATTAGTTTCTTGAGATTTCCAGCAAATTTTATCATTCGCTGTGATTTCATGAACTCTGCCTAATTTATTGATTTCGAGGAACCTGTGCGAAGAAAATCAGCGATGTGCCCCTTGCAGTCCTTGGGTGCTCACAATGAACACAACAAAATAGTGCATCTGCTCTTGAATAATCGAAATCGTCCAGATCACTGCAAGAGATCTTCCAACCCACCATAACTGCTTTGGTTAGGCCTTAAATTTGGAAATGTGCCTCGAAACCAGTTATGGCGGGTTATAAGATCTCTTGCAGTGATCTGGATGATTTCGATTATTCAAGAGCAGATGAACACAGAAGAAGAGGACTGGAGGTATGTTGCGAAGGTTGTTGATTTTGGGGCATTAGTCCATAACGGACAAAAGCTAGATGATAGAGCCTAGCTACAGTTTGATCTTCCAGCAGCCTGTCCTCTTAGGGGGCCTTTGTATGACAAATTGCAGTCTGTGCTACACTCTTTTCTTTTTATAAGAATAATGTTTACAAGAATATTCAGGCTCAGAATCATCCAACTTTTAAGAATATTATAAGAATATTGCCAGCCTCAGCTGGCATATTTGTGTCTCATTTTTCAGCAGTTGCCAGTTTTGTGATGTTCATAACAGAGAATCGCATGACTGACATAAATACTTTAAGAATATGTTCAGGCTCAAAACGAAACTTTCTTAAGAATATCGAGGCTGGACAAAATTAAAAATATTCTTATTAAAAAAAAAGAGTGTATGTTCAACACAGGCTGGGTTTCAACTCGGTTGGGGCTTCATTTTGCTTATATGAAGTTTGCCGAGTTGAATTTCAGCATGGTATTAGAATACTGAAAATGTCAAATTAAACAGAAAAAATTTCAGCTCACGGCGTGCTGAAGTCAATCATTGGAATGCAAAAAGAGAGGTGGCATTCTATTTCCACAATTAAATGAGGCTCACATTCCAGCTTCTTCTGTTTGTGACTGCATTCATGTCACGTGACGCAGCTACGCCCGTATTGTGATTTCATGTAAACGCAAAGCAAAATAAGACATAAAAACTCAGGGCGAAATTTCCCATTGAAAGGTCTTCTAAAAGTAACATCCGTTCATCTTTGGTCTTTTCAAGTTTCCGAACAGGTAGGTATATTCAAATTTTGATCCATTTTGATTTTGGAAGTTATCAGCACTTATGAAAAGAAGAGTAAATCTACTTACGAGGGTGGCGGCAAAGCAGTCCTCCATAGTTCGCCGAACAGGTGCAAGTGAAGTGTGTTACATGATTGTTACAAGTCCCATCATTCATGCAGGGATTACTCAAGCAGGGATTGATTTCTGAAATATATATATATATATCTATTTATCTTCCCGGTGAATCAATAAAAACAATCCACATGTGAAGGGCCACTGCTCATAGCCTCACTACACAAGGACCCTCAACTTACGCTTATCTAATTGAAGTGAATTGATATTGTTGCTGTCGCTCCAGTCGCTCCAGTAGTTATAGCGTCCATCAGTCTATCAATAGCGATAACCTACGAACATATAATTAGTCTACACAGCTCACTGAATAGCAAGATATCGGAAGATAAACATTTTAATGGTAGACATGTTCAAACCTACTTAAAGATTCACCTAACCGAAATCGGCCACTCCCTTCTTACCCTGGGTACCAGCCTCTCTAACGTCAGAGAGGCTGGTACCCAGGGTACTCCCTTCTGAAATTATGAAAGATTTTCTTGAGAATGCCTCTTCAAGAACCCTTCAAAACGTGCCAAAAATCACGAACAAATTTCTATTGCATTTCTGCGTTACATGGGCCTTACAGTCATGACTTCTGTACGCTTTAGCATGCGCGGTCGTCTTGGGAGAATATACAAATCTTCCCCTGCTTATTTGATGGGATTCCATTCTCCCAAGAGGACAAAATACATGAATACATGTGAATGTCATTATTGTTAGAAAGGAAAACCAAGGAAATTTTGCTCATCGTGTTCACTCGCTTTTGCAGGTTTTTGGAAGGGGGTTCCTGCAGAAAATCTTCTAGATCCACGGGAAGGAATGACCGATTAAGGCCAGGTAAATTACTGAGCCTAATTGAATATATTGGCAATAAAACAAGACAGTTTACAGTATTAATGCTTTGATATTCAGGGAGCAATGTCCTTTAAAACAGGGATGGTTCTTTTTACTCACTCAGTAAGGTATGATGTATGTCTAGAATAGTTCAATCAACAAATCATATATAAAGTGAAGCACAATAGACAATTGCACAAAGTTGACAGCGGTAAGGAATTTCACGAAAATTTTTTGCAATATTCATAAAATCAACCAATCAAGTCAATTGAAATTCAATGCGACACAAAGCATCATGGTACAAATTCCTGCCTTCCTTCTTTAGCGCAATTGCCTAACGAAATAGCTTAGCTTGATTCCGCAAGGGGGACCTTCTCCGATTAAACAGAAAGTAGAAAGGATAGAGAGGTTAACTATACTGACTTTTTGCACCACCCCCCCTTCCCCATTCCAGGTTGGGCCGTTGTCTGATCCAAAGACTAATAGGCTTAAAAGATTTCTTGATTCTTTAGAGTTACTTAATTAGTGAGAAGCGACGACAGTAAATTTTACAACGTATTAAAAGAATCTTCTATATGAAAATACGGCTCCTCAGACAGGCAATGGAGGAATTTGATCGGTCTGCAAAAGCCTTACATTGGAAGCTGCATTATACCAGCGTTGCCTTAGAAATCAACAACATTGGGGGGGGGGCTTGTTTGTGTAGGCTTAGGCGGCTAAAATGAACAGGCAAGGTTTAGCTTAGTCCTTGAAGAATTCTTTGTTGCAAATTTTGAATAAGAACCTGCAATCATACCCAAAGAAAACACGCATGTAATTGGCGACCAAACGACCTATGACAGTGATGAACATGATTAAAAACACAGTAGAACAGTACAATGATGCAACGAAATGATTTTGGAGTCTTTCTACCTAACAACAAAACCTTTGAAACAATTATTCAATCTATGCCTGAAAATATTCGGACATTTGTTTCATCGGTCCAAATATGTTCGAGCATTGACCTCAGAATCGTTTCTAAACTTCATCCTACTGTACTATATCATGAAGACAATATAATAGTCTTCATACCCATTTCACATGAATTTCCCTCAAAGCCAAACGCGCAATTGCATTTGAATGAGTTGAATTGATTGACACATGTTCCACCATTCAAGCAAGGATCACTGTCACATTCATTAAAATCTGCAAGGAAAAGAGCAATAGTAGTGAATTATAAGCAAGAAATAGCGCAACCAAATACTAAATAGAGGCACTTCATTTTGCAGGAACCTCTTTGTGATCAGTGATATCTCCAAATCTCTTGGGCTTGGCAAGGGTCTCTTTCATGTCGTATGACTGGGTAGGGCCTTGGGTTCATCGTCAGGATTACTAAAAATCTCCTGGGTTTTTAATCTATCTTAGTGTGGGGCTAAAACTCTGTGGGCCTCCTAGCTTAGAGCCTGTTTATATGAGGAAAAACACCTTACCTGCCAGACCCGGGGCTGACAGGCGAGGTAAATTTCAGACACTGTTATATGAGATTTTTACCTCGCCTGTCAGCTCCGGGGCTGAGAGGAGAGGTGGAGTAAATTCTCTTATCCGTGAAATCGGAACGAATTAACCAATAGAAATCAACGAAGAAAGCAATAACACCCCACCATACCGGTAGTGTTTTGTTTGTATGGAAAATTTTCACCTCGCCCAGGTGAGGTGATATCTCACCATACCAGTGGTGTCGCGTTTGTCATGCTGTAAACGCAAAGTGAAAAAACAATGGGATTCTATATATATATATTTTTTTTTCTTTGAATGAAGACTCAATATCATTAAGATACATGGTCTAACTACGAACTACAAATTACAGCTACTAACGAAAATATCAATGTATGCTACTAACAGTATATGCTACTAACAATATGTGAAAACAATTTTAAGTTATACATCATTAATCAAGTTGAATNTAGTGTTTTGTTTGTATGGAAAATTTTCACCTCGCCCAGGTGAGGTGATATCTCACCATACCAGTGGTGTCGCGTTTGTCATGCTGTAAACGCAAAGTGAAAAAACAATGGGATTCTATATATATATATTTTTTTTTCTTTGAATGAAGACTCAATATCATTAAGATACATGGTCTAACTACGAACTACAAATTACAGCTACTAACGAAAATATCAATGTATGCTACTAACAGTATATGCTACTAACAATATGTGAAAACAATTTTAAGTTATACATCATTAATCAAGTTGAATTTTTCTAGATTTAGGATGAATCTCGCCTATCTCGCCTATCATTATCATTATCATTATCACTTTATTCAAAGTTGGCAACGTAATAATAATAATAATAATAATAATAATAACAATAATAATAATAATAATAATAATAATAATAATAATAACAATAATAATAATAATAATAATAATAACAATAATAATAATAATAATAATAATAATAATACAGATAAGGCCTCAGTCACTCGAGAGTGCTTTTCATGAGGGTCCTCTATTTAACTAACTGTAGCGATTCACTTAAAACATTATATTTACATAAAATCCAAATAGTAAAAAATAATTCTATAGTTCTATCATAAAAAAAGGTATAAAATCAGCTAATATTGTCCAAAACTTTTCTTTCAAAATATTATAGTTTCCTGCCGACTTAATATCAGTGTCCAGTTTATTCCAGTCATCAATGAACAGATAGGATGACACTTGCTTCCCCCAATTTGTCTTTACTTTAGGAAGATGGTATTGTTCATTGTTCCTTGTCTGGATGTTATGCAGATCTTTTCCTGTTTTATTGCTGAAAGTGTAGCTTATCTCATTTTTCCTTGACATGTAAATAGTGTCACATCGATGGAACTTTCGTCTGAAGTCTAGCGATTTCCATTGCAGTGAATCCAAGGCCTTCGTGCTTGAGTCATATGGCTTCATGTTCAATATCAGTTTGGCACATTTGTTATGAAGAGCTTGCAGAGTCTTCATCAACATTGGTTATTTCTGTCCCCCCAAACAGTATCTCCATAATCAAACAATGGCATTATCATAGTGTTTACCAAAGTTAAACGTTGTGCTCTGGGGATTAGATGACTAATTCTTTTATCAAACCTATCCTTTTTGCCACTTTTTGCTGCAATGAGGCAATGTGACCCCCCCCATGTCATATTTTCATTTATACCAAGATATTTATAACTTGATTCTCGACTTAATTCGTCCTCTTCAATTTTCAATGTCAGATCTTGGAGACGCTTTAACTGCTGCTTTCCTCCAACCACAACAAACTTTGATTTTGTGATGTTTAACGTCAATCGGTGGTCATTTAGCCATTTTTTCACAAGAGCCAAAGCCTCGTTCATCTTATTCTGGATTTCATTACAGTTTTTCCCTGAATAATAGATCGCTGTATATACGTACATAGCTAAATATAAAAAATGCTAATTCAAACCAGCGAATTGATTACAATGATACAGAAAAATATAAACAAGTAAATAATCAATGAAATTACACAATTCATGAAATCTATATATAAAATCTACAAACAAGATGTATAAAACTATAAAAAGCCGAGCCCTGGTATATATTGTTTGCAAAGTCTGCAGCCACAATCTACATTTTCCCAAAATTTTATTTTATTCTTGAATTGTATGCACAGAATTTGCATCTTTGATTTCCTGTGGAAGGGACTGCCAAATACGCTGTCCTTTATATTGGACCGTTTCAGTATCATGCACCAGTATGCACCTTTGGAGCCATGAATGTATTTGTATTTCTCAAATTATAGGCCGCACTTCTTTGAAGAAAGATTTCATTCATAAATATGGGGTTTAGATTATTTATTGTTTTGAACATTTCAGTCATTAGGTAGCAATTGCATTTCTCATGTATTGTTTTAGATCTATCTTTTCCCAGCAAAGTTGCGAAACTAGAACTATATATAGTCTTTACATCCTATCCTCGGGGCTCTCTCGTGCAGCCTATTGATTTTGTTATTCATCTTTCTGCTATGAAACATCCAAACCAACGGACAGTATTGGAATTGGCTAGTCACAAATGCTCACATCAAAAGTTTCAATTTATCAGTACCTAGATATGCAGACATCCGTGACAAAGCAAATAGTTTGTTACCAGCCTTTTGACAAATATTACTTATGTGCTTTTCAAAGCCAAGATTTATTTTGAAAAAATGATAATTGACTGTTAAAACTCCTTAAAAATTTTCAAATTCATTATCATCATAAAATCAAAATCACAAAAGCTAGGATAATGAAAATTTGCAACATGTTTACAACCAGACCAAAATTTGGAGGATGAGTCTGAATTGGATGTAAGAAATTTCAAATGAAGCAATTTGAAAAAATATTGAAAAGCTCCAAAACGAGCCCACTATGTTGAACAGGTGTATAGGTACTATTAAATCAAAGGAGAAGTCTTTTGTATTTCTTAGCATTTGCTCTTGATCAGCAATAGTATCAGCTTAGAACAGAATTGCCAAACTAATTTGAAGAATAACATTGCAAAATCAAGATGCTACATTTAGACAAAAATACCGAAATAGACATAATACAGGCGTTGCACACATTAGCATGGTTTCCCTGCCAAAGAACCCTCGTTTAGAAAATTTACAGTCTTTCATATAGCTGAAGTAATTCTTATCATAATGTTTAGAATTCTTGTCTTGTCATGTTGATGTGCACAAGGCCTGTACTGTAGTTTGCAACAATCTAAACCTGCGAGAACCTTGATGCAATGAAAAACCAATTTGAGAAGTTCATCAGTTTATCTCAGTTTAATTTGTTAAATCAATCTCTCATACAATACCTGCTTCACAATGACGGCCAGTGAATGCAGAGACACAGTTGCATCTGAAATCGTTTATTTCATTAATGCATGTTCCTCCATTGAAGCATGGTAAACTATCACATTCATCAATGTCTGCAAGAGAAAAGATTCTAATCAGGAACTTCAGATAGCTGCTTGCATCTGCTGATTTCTGGTGTGGGATCTAGATTAGGCACACATGCAGAAAGCGGCCTCTCTAGCAAAGCCAGGGCCGAAAGCTCCAAGTTAATGAAATAGATGTTTGTTATTTTTTAGAAATAAGACTGTTACTGTTTTCGCATGTAATATTTAGCATTGTAGGTATTTAGATATTACTTCACATTGTTCTGTGCCCCATATTTGACGAGCTTTGCTCTCTGGGGCGTACGAAGGAGTGTGGTTAGTTTTACCCATGCTTTTTCCTGAATCATTATCATCACTTACCAACTTCACAATTTTTCCCATTATAACCATTCGGGCACTTGCAGCTATAACCACTGGGCTCTAATGATTGACATGCGCCTCCATTCTTGCATGGGCTGTCTGCACAATGGTCAATGCCTTTATTAAACAGGAGGAGAAACTTAGAAAATAGCATGTATGTATGTATTATTTGCCACTTAAAACTATTTACAAGTTTATAATATAAAATGGATACAATACAATATAACAGATTAAAAACGTAAAGGAAAAACACCCCTAATTACAGTGGCAGAGATAGCATTAATAGGTCAAGATGACCTTAATTCCATCATGGTCCCCTCAGAGGTGCTGAAACAAAAAAAATTGAGAGAAAATTGTAGCTGTTTTCCGTGTAAAACATGGTTTATAAGACCATACCAAATAAATGATGCAAAACGCATGAACCTTCCCAAACCAAGAATGGGGATTTTTCACTTTATTTAATGGTGTTAAGATTGGTAAATTTGCCTTGTATTCTGGATTTCTCCAGTGTTAAAGGTAAAGATCAGCTGCAGTCCTACCTGGAAAATTGTTGTAATATATGCCTATAGCCATGTTCAGTTCAGTTTCATGTCAAAGATTCCAGAGCATACAAAAATCCTTTAAATTAACAAAATTTACTAATATTGCTAATATTTATGACAGTGTTACAGAAGATGACAAAAGTAAGATTGCAAAAACATTAGGAATTTGTATCGGGTAACATTTTTTTGAAGGAGGAGCTCTCTCAGTAGATAAACCAATCGAGGAGAGAGTACCACCATTGTTAAAAACCTATTATTTAGTGTGAAGTATCTTAAACATTTAGAGATTTGAAGGTGTAACTTTAGTTCGCGATGAAAACTCATTGCTGAAGGAGATCGTTTATTTTCTAGGGAATGTTGTTCCAAAATTTAGCACCAATGTGCAAGTGTTAACGTGTCCTTACAATATCACCCTTGCTTGCGAGCCTGCCTTGTATAATTTTGATGCACATCTGACAAAATTTAAAAAGACAGAAGGAGATCTCTTATTAACAGACTCATTAGGCAAATAAATGCAACTTCAAATAATCATACAGCTTTAGAATTTTCAAGTTAGAAAAAATAGGAGTAGATGTAGAAGTTACAGTTGATGAATGCAATAGCATTTAATGAATGCAGTAGTACAAGCGATTTCAATAAGAAGAGATCCTCATCTCATTACCCAACTGACCAAGGCAGTTGTTAATTTCCATTTCTAAGGGAGCTATACAACAACTATTGATGGGAGCAGATCATCTCTTCTGCCTGTGGTCTAAGTTTAAAAGGTTGTAGAAATTCTGAAATAAAAGGCACGAAGGAAGAATCTTTTAAGGCCAAATATCTTCTTGCACAAACTTTGTCAAGGCTTCCAGTTCGGGGGCAGGCAACTTTGGATTTTGAGAAGTGTTCTAACCTTCTTACCCTGGGTCACAAGGGCAGATTCTGTAAGACAATAGCAACAGTTGTGTTTGAGTGACACGACAATTCAAAGCCATATGCGACTGCAGACAAAGGAAATTCTCTCAACCAATAATTCAAAACAAACAAAACCGCAAAAGTTTCCTCAAAACTAGTATAGTAGGGCAAACTCTCGCCTTGTGCAAGGAAAGGGTGGTCTTTAAGAGAAGTTACGTGCCTATAAGGAAAGAAGGAGGGTAAATCTAAACTTCTGTCTGGCGGATTTTGCTCATTTGATTCAGAAGCCGAGCAGAAGGCATTGTAATTCTCGCGTATTAAGGGCTTAAATGAAACAATGCAAAACTGCTCCCGAATCAAATGAATAAAATCTGACAGACAAAACTTTAGATTTAGCCTTCTTCTTCTTTCCGTATAAGCACGTATCTCCTTTTAAAAAACCACCTCTCACTTGCACAAGGCGAGAGTTTACCCTGCTAGTTTCGGGGAAACTTTGGCGGCTTTGTTTTGAATTACCAGTTGAAAGAATTTCATTTGTCTGCAGTCGCTAATCGCTTTGAATTGAGGTGTCAATCAAATGCACCTGTTGCTATTGTATTGCTATGGTATCTGCCCTTGTTACCCTGTGTATGGTACCCAGGGTATAACGTTCTAAGACCAAAGTAAGAGTTGTCTGCTCGAATATTCTCCTAAGGGTGTGGTGATTGATAGAAGACTGTTTTCAAATGCAATATTACAAAAAATGGCTTTGGCAAAGATGGGATGGAGAAAACCAAAGAAAAATATGTTTCCTTTGAAATTGTCCGAGGGATGCAGAAGTTTATAAAGCTACTGTTACAAATAGTCCGAAATTCTAGTTGAGCACCGGCAAACACGGGATCGGGAGAAACATTCTAGGCAAGTGTCCTGAAGAATTTCCTCCTCCCAGATCACCACATTGGAGCGCGCATTTGAGTACCCCACCAGTTGATTCAGCCTGGCCACGCCGCTGGCTCTGACAAAGTCAGATGATTACACTGATGACTGACATCCATAAATATACCTTTGCAAAATGACCGCTGTTGATTACGAGGCTAGCAATACGTATTACTTACTTGTTGCCTTATCACAATGCAGGCCTGTATAGCCTTTGTTGCAATAGACACATTGATAATAAGGAGGATCACATTTATCTTTGCATAAGACATTCTTGGGGCATGGATCCAATGCTTTGCATGTTCTTCCAACCTGTCGAAGAAACGAATTCTGCAAGCACCAAGGATAAATTTCTATATGGAAGGAAAGCATGCAGATTGTCGGAATATTGGAACCGTCACAAAAAAAGCACATCCTGTGACTGAAAAAGATCTTTTCCTCAACATCAGTCATAATTTCATTAAATTTTTACGTTCGTTATCGCTGTTAACTTCATCTTATTTTCTTAGATTGAGTATAATCAGCTTAATTTTGTTCCTCCTCAAGATGTTTAAGCTAAAGGTGGATTAGCACTTAAGGTGGCTCACTACTGAAAATTTCAAACTTGCGAGATAGCGATATAAGGTTGGCTCACTACCAAGTAAAAATAACATCAAAACACAAATTTTTTCGTTACTGATGAAATTTCACACTGATACACACTTGGTGGCCTATTACTCATGATCTGAAATGGGTGTAAACAATGTTCATTATCTGTCCTTGTTAATCTCAGGAGTTGCCATTTGGCCGATTTGACGGCCAAATTTCTCAATTCTGGTCGTTTTTCAAAACCCTTGGCCGTCCAAAAATGATTTGGCCGAAAAGTAGAAGTTGGTCGAATTTTGGCCGTGATTGGAAAACCATGAATAAACAAAGGAAACAACTATCTTTGGAAAATTGATGTCCAAAATCACATTGAAAATCTCAAAATTGCCAGCATAAAAAATTACAAAGAAAATAAAACATGATAGAAGGTTTCAAAGAGAAAGGTGTAAAGATTATTCCAGCACACAAAGCCATACTCAATTACACTATTACTGCACAGAATTGGCCGAAATTTGGCTGTTTTTGAACACTTTGTTTGGTTGGCCGAATTTGGCCGTGAACCGTAACAATTTTGGCCGCAGACCATTTCAGACATCTGACAACCAGCTCACAACCCTGGTAAATCTTCATAAATAAGATGACAAACGCATGAAGCAACACAAAATATGCTTCAAAGCGAATTCGTAAATACTTACCAATGTTTCATTATAATCAGTGGATTTATAAAGCCAACCAGCAGATTGAAGAACATTGACTTTGTAGTCTCCTTCTTTCTTGCTGTTCAGATGACATATTTTCTTGTCTCGATGAATGTTGTAAGATTGACAAAGAGGATGCTCTGCACACCCTGCAGTGCATTGGAGATCAGTGATTCCATTGATAGTTTCTATTACTGACCCTTGTAGGATGTGATTGGGTCTAACGATGCTAAAGTCTGCGTAGATGTCCCCACATGGCAGGCGAAGAATCAAAGAATTTGATTCAGTGAAAAGAGTAACAATCAGTTGGACCCTACATGAAAATGTATCAGTGATTAATAGTGATTAGTGATAACTGATTACTTATCTATAAATCTCAAATGCATATATCATAGTCCCTACAAATTTCCTGCTGTGGGATCACAATGATCAGAATACACATTTTCTTGCGATTATGTCAGTGGATAAGTAAAAAAATGCGTCCAGGTTTGAATCCCTGCAGCTTCCAAACTGTTTGGTAAATTCTTCGAAACTGATAGTATTCGTTTGGCTCACACATAAACTTGAATATAAAAATTTATTTCATCATAATTTGTCTTATCATTCTCAATTTTCAAGCAATTTATATGTAGAACAAAACAGCATACTAACAAGGATTTGATACCCAGTCTCATTCTGTTGAATTTTCTTACTTCGTTGCCAACTCCTTCCTTCTTGATTTAAGCTCATGCTCTGGTAGCCTGAAAACACTGCTAGCTATAATTGGGTTTCTTTGTCTAGCAGGTATTACGAAATCATCAAATCAACAAAATGTGCACGTTTTTCCATATTAACTCATTCAATGAATTTTAGATGTTGTTGTATAAACATAATCGCATGCACCTTGACATTGTTGTATGTACCTGCAATGGCTAACGCGAGCTCACTGCTCGACGATATCATAATTTGAGCGGTATTGAGCGGGTGTTTTTAAAGGGGATATATTACGAACAAATAAAAATGTCAACATGCCGCTGCGCTAATTAGGGTGTCATCTCAAACCATTATCTATTAAATGAATTCAAGAAAATTCATGTTCACAGTGAATACTCCTTGAGATAGCTATTTTGAGTTACTATGGTGACTGAGCAGGTTTTGACCAAATGAATTATTGCAAACCATTTTTAAGCGTGGGAGCAGTTCTTGCGGCGAGGAAAAACACAGTAGAATTCTCCTACAAGACAAGGTGCACAGTGGTGGGCAATCGGATCCTATCCTCTGCCTATTATTCTACTCATCAATCATTCGAAATCATTAATTAAGCTCTCACCATCATCATAATTTATGATTCGCATAACAAACTGTCATGCGTACCCTAGAAAAACCAAGGCTTGGCTGGTCTAGGGCGCTTCTGCTCCTTTATCCTTAAACATGATAACTAGTTTAGCTATAAACGCTGTAAGTAATCTTTGTCTTCGTAAAAACTCGTATTTTAAAGAAATTACCATTTTATTGATAAAGATGACGTAAGAGATGCACAACAACATTGTTTACTATTGTTTTTTGCAGTCCGTATTCCCAGTCTGAGGTAATAAAATTCCAGTCCTAGCGCACGAATCCTATTCCCAGAGTATCATTTTCAGGGAAGACTCCAGATTCCATATTACCCCTTCTGAACCGTTACAAGGCTATCACATTGTTAAAGTAACAGGGATAGCTCAGTGGTGGTATCTGAAGGTTGGTGGTTCGAGTCCCCGCCCTGCCGAGCCTGCTTCAATGTGTGAGGAGAGTCAC
>REGL01000069.1:502510-514055 GCA_004194395.1 Aurelia aurita complex sp. Pacific | reverse complement strand
ATGGTGTTTTGTCTTTTTTGTTTTCACCATTTGAGGTTGGATTTTGATGGAAAGGTATGAAAAAAAATTCGGGGGGGGGAGTGGCTGTTTTTTTTCAGAGTGGTCGGGGCCAACTTTTAGGTAAGCTGCTTTTGGATGTAATTCCAGAACACCTCATAATCCTTTGATAGTATCCTTTTTACTTTCTATACTCATAATTTATAAGGTCTCTTTAATTTTTTCAGGAACAATAGACCAATTATGTGTCACTTGACCTCATCAATGACGTCTTATTTACGAAAATGGCAAAAATTAGTTATCGGTCTTTCTGCGAGGATATTTGGACCCCAAATGTTTTACAGCGGCAATAAATAGATTAAAGCTGATCAACGAGGTTGTTTCCACCTAAGCTATGTAATTTCGTTTGAATTTTGTGCACCATTGGTCGCAACGGTACAAGATTTCCCGGGGGTATCCTCACATAGTACTATTAACGATCAATTTTCCTGCATATCTTGAGAATCTGTTTAACAGTGAGAATTTTTTGACTTGAAAGTGTTTAGTTTGTCAAGATATTATCAAAATTTCACCAAATTACTATCCTCAACCCTCTATTTCCCCCTTCCTTCTTCCTTCCAACTCATTTGCTTACTACTGGGAAAAAAATGCTGATGTCAGCATTTTTTGCAGTAATCAAAACAAAAGTTTCAAAAGGAAAAATGAAGTATGCAACGATCACTTATCATTGAAGTAGTTTTCATTGCGATATATGGAGTAATTCTCTATTATGGCTGCATTTGTCATTTTTCGGAAAGACTAGAATTTTAATCTCTCTGTCCGCCATCTTGGATTTGCGAAAATCAAATTTTTCACTTTATAAGTATATTTTCACCTTCTAACAATGCTTTGATTGGCATAATTTGGTTTCATGAATCAATCTTAGAAAATTATAAAGATTTAAAAAAAAGTTGATTTTTTCATTTTTTTCGTGAACACGTGCCAGTTGGTCTTGAATAATTATGACGTCATATCTATTTTTAGAATTATTTTGTGAAAAATGATAGATCATAAGCACGGCTACCTGCGTGGTGAGTTTCGTCTTCGTAAGTGAAGGGTGGACATCATCACAGCGTGACGTACCACAACCATCCTGCATAGTTCGTTCGGAATAGTTTGGATACTTACATTCTCACGAAACATTCTGGTTTACAAAATAGAAGCATTATTGCTGCAATATCGTTGAAGTTTGCCATCATATACGAAGAACAGTCTCAAAGAAGGCCACGACATCAGACAGAATAAAAACGAAGCCGACATTTGGCCTAACCGGCCTAACGGCGCGAAAACTGTCAGCAGTACTAAATGGCAAAAATGAAAAGAAAAGGGAGGAAGAAAGCAAACTCCCCAGATGTAAAAGTCAAAAGCTTTAAAGGAGGGCTTTCAGTATACCTGCCAAGCAGAGAGGAAATGGAAAATTGGCTGAACGTGTTTGATAAACGATACTACGATCATTTAGGCCAAGATCCCGCACACGAGAATCTACTTGTACAATGGGAAGCTGAAAATGGCAATGCACCAATACTGACAAATGAAGACAAATTAGATCCAGAAGCAAACAAGCAGCTTAACATGGCAATCTATTTTAAAGTATGTGGTAACAGCTACAGGAAAATATTTTCAGCAATTTTCTACCTGCAAGGAAAGAAGCACTGTGTAATGATGGGAGGAACAGCAGCCCAATGCTGGTTTGACGAAGAAATGTCAACAATCAAATCTCTGGCAGACTTGAATAAGAAGGACTCAACCTCACTAAAGGTCCTGAAAAAGTCAAAGGCGGAGCCTTTTCCTGAGAAACTTGTGTCTGACCNACGAGAATCTACTTGTACAATGGGAAGCTGAAAATGGCAATGCACCAATACTGACAAATGAAGACAAATTAGATCCAGAAGCAAACAAGCAGCTTAACATGGCAATCTATTTTAAAGTATGTGGTAACAGCTACAGGAAAATATTTTCAGCAATTTTCTACCTGCAAGGAAAGAAGCACTGTGTAATGATGGGAGGAACAGCAGCCCAATGCTGGTTTGATGAAGAAATGTCAACAATCAAATCTCTGGCAGACTTGAATAAGAAGGACTCAACCTCACTAAAGGTCCTGAAAAAGTCAAAGGCGGAGCCTTTTCCTGAGAAACTTGTGTCTGACCCAGGATGTAAAGCAAAACTAATTAAGATAGAGGTGATGGATGATGTATCAGATGACATAGGCCAAAAAGGTTTTATTGCAGACACTGAAGAATCAGGAGACCCAGAAAACTCAGATGTGACATCAGAGAACTCTGGAGATGAAGAAATTGAAACAAGTGGGAGGAATGGGGAGCTGAGCATATTCAATCTGAAAAGGTAGTAGCAGATGCCACAATTATAATAGAAGAGGAAGAAGAGGAAAAAAGAAAAGAAAAAACAGTGCCTCTCCCCCAGAGAAGCTATAAAGGAAGAGTTAAAAGAGGTGAAAAAGAGGATGAACATGAGGAAAAGAATGAGAAAAAGAAAACAAGAAAACAATTACCAAAGGCGCCCAACTCTGATGTGGTGAAAGAACGGGATTCACNTTGCAGACACTGAAGAATCAGGAGACCCAGAAAACTCAGATGTGACATCAGAGAACTCTGGAGATGAAGAAATTGAAACAAGTGGTGAGGAATGGGGAGCTGAGCATATTCAATCTGAAAAGGTAGTAGCAGATGCCACAATTATAATAGAAGAGGAAGAAGAGGAAAAAAGAAAAGAAAAAACAGTGCCTCTCCCCCAGAGAAGCTATAAAGGAAGAGTTAAAAGAGGTGAAAAAGAGGATGAACATGAGGAAAAGAATGAGAAAAAGAAAACAAGAAAACAATTACCAAAGGCGCCCAACTCTGATGTGGTGAAAGAACGGGATTCACTTAAAAAGAGAGTTCGGGAATTGGAGCGCAAAGTAGAAAGGCTTGAAAATGAAACACAAAGCCTAGCCGATGAAAAAGAAATGCTAAAAAGAGCCTACAAAAGTGAAAAGAGGGAGAGAGAATATTTGGAAGAGCTACTTGACAAACTTGATGAAGAAAATGAAGCTGAGAAAGCAGGGAAAAAAAGCAAAGAAAAGGGGCCACCAAAACAGGAAAAGGAAGCTGAGAAATCCTCAAGTCAAATGAGCCAATATGATATGCAAATCCAAACAGAGAAAGAGGCCATCAGGGAGCTAGAGAAAGAAGCAGAGTTAGCAAAACTACGAGAATACCAGCAACACCTGAGAGGAAAAATAGTGTCTCAACCTCAGTATCCGCAACAGCAACAGACCCAGAACCAGCACAACCAATTTTATCAACAACAACCTATGCAAACCTTCCGCCCAAACAACCGAAATATCCCCAGCGAGATGCAAAATTTTGGAAAGAGGGAATGTAGATATGAAAAGCAACGGAAAGGGAGCTGCAGGTGGGGAGAGAATTGTAAATTCTCCCACAACATAGGCTGGATTGGTGATGATACAGATGAGGACAAGGATAAATGGAGAGCATCAGGGTTATGCTTTGCACACATGATGGGGGTCTGCGCAAGACCAGAGTGAAGATTTCTACACCTGTAAAGTTTGATTTTCAGTCTTCAGCTGTTGAAAAGAATAAAAGACGCATGGGCATGACCCTGATTAAACGGACATAACAAACATATGGTAAGAATGATAAAGTTGTGCCACATCTCCAAAATAAGCGTGCATGTGCTCCTTTTCATCGTTTTTGATACAAACAAAGCAAGGACCGATTCCTCAAAAGAAAAGACATTTCAACAACAATTGAAGCAAACATTATTTACAAAAGTGAAAACCAAAGGTCAAAGTTGAGAATTCTTTCGCAAAATGCCTTTGGTGTCAAATTATGGCTTGGCCTTTTATGAAAACCTCTAGTTTCAGGTGCACTCTAAATTTTGACCATGTCAACTCATATCTCAGGTGTTTGGCGGACGATTTTAAAATGCAAGGTATGTGCATTTAAGTTGAAGATCAACAAATATAGCTATGAACTAAAAAAATCCCGAAAAGCTATCGCTTTGTTCCCTTGTTTAGCCAAGGGGAGGGGGTACTTTTTTGAGACACCCGGTAGATCATCAAATACCCTAGGCCTGATAGGGTTAACTAACATTGAATTAACTACGTTGTTCATAGTACAATTTGCTGAATAAGAAATGTCATAGAAATGAACCAAATAAGGAAGTCTGGAGAGAGTTAACAGAGATACAACGGTATAAAAGATTTAAATATCAAATCTTTAGCCATTGCTCAGGTCTGACTTTGACTGTCGCAGAAAAAAATAATTTTGAATAAAAGAAAAGTAGTTGGTTCCAACAAAACGTCAACTTGCAAAAGGACTCTTTGTTAAAACCAGTATATGAAATAGCATCAATGTGCAACGACTTACCTAACCCATAAAATGGTGAGTGGAATCAAGATGAGGAGCAAAATGATTGGTACAACAATTCCAGCTATGAGTCCCGAATCATCGCCATCATCACCGCCGCCACCGCCCCCGTTGCCATTGGTTGTCTTTAATTCTGTTGATCAAGTGAATGAATGATTAAGTAGTCACGAATAACTCTCTTCTGATCGACTGATGGATTGATCAAAAGGATCAACTGATTGACTGATGATTTGATTAAATAGACCATTTGCCATTAAAGAAAGAGTGATTGGCGCGAGCGCAGCCAATTCCGATGGCTCCAGTAACAGTCGTAAATCCGGGGAGTCCTCTCCATTACAGTATAAATGGCAAGCCAACTCGGCCCGATTTTCTAACCCGAGGCTGCATTTGGAGTCCATGCTCGATGGTTACTCAAACAATTTCAAGATAGAAAAAAGCGTACAAGAGACAACTCGTCTGCAAGCCTTATACCGCAATTTGGGGTTTGATACGACTCTCAGGGGCTCCGCACTGGCGCATTGAAAGTGGGGTAAATTTTTGGTCCACCGCATTTTGCGCAGTAACTCCGCATTGCGCGGAGTAAACGGCCTCGGCATATCAACATTCGATGGGAAACCATATTATTTGCCTAAAACATCTTTAATCTCAAATTTATCTCTTAAATTCGAGGAATTTTCAAAGCTGTGAGGAAAATTCTCGAAAATTTCCACTTAGGCCCTTTTCCATTTGAACGGATCGTGCTCCTTTCCCTACGAAATGCACTTGCTAACTCCAACTTAATGATTAAATACCTTAAAAAGGGTTGAAATAAGGTCCTCCAAAAAGGTTGTTTTCGGTTTCTTGATTTATCCACTTCAGGAATAGCCCAAGACGATCGGCCATTTTTCGTTGAGTTCTCAAATTTTTTCCCAAGTTTTGGACTTATTACATGTGAAATAAGGGGTCAAAATCAGCTGATCGTTTGTTTATGTACCCTACTCTATAAATCGAGCCACCTTATGATCGTGGGAAATACCAACCTCGTTCCCAAGGGTATCTGTTGTTTTCAATAGGAGGCTAGACCTCAACAGATACTTTTGGGACCGGTTACCAAATTTTGGCAAATTTTGATCGGAATAATTTTGCAGACAGCAGGTCCTTTCGAATCCCATATTCGACATTTCGAAATGTATATTCCATGGTTCCAGGACCACTCATTGCAACCATAGCCATTCAAATGTTCTCCATTTCAACAGCACGCCAGGTTTTGAAGGTGAGAAAATTCTTTTGTTTCGAAAAGAGCCAATCAAATTGCAGAATATTCTAGCGGGCTCCAGGGTCAATGTAGGCGTTGCAATTGACGGAAAACCTTCATTGTCACTGGGGTACGAGGTTTAGGAAATAATCGACTAAGATATTCTTAAGTGGAGATGATTCCCCAAATCCCTGACTGTTACTAGGGCTGTCGGAATTGGCCGCGCTCGCCTCAATCCCTTTTTCCTAATTGTTAAATGGTCTATTAACAAGCATTTCTTTGAGTAATCAAGTATATGATAGATTGATAGATTGATCGGTCGATTGATTGATTGAGGAGATAAATAGGCCCTATCACAAAAGAGGCTTGAATTGACCGTACAAATTTGGTAAATTTTGCCAAGGACAACAAAAGTCTGGCCCCGTTTTCAGTAGAAACACTGCTACATGTGACTTCAAGTTTCTTCCAATTTCGCAATACATTTAAAAAGTTAATAATCCATGACTTTTCTCAAAGTGAGTAACGAATGTTACANCTGACTGTTACTAGGGCTGTCGGCATTGGCCGCGCTCGCCTCAATCCCTTTTTCCTAATTATTAAATGGTCTATTAACAAGCATTTCTTTGAGTAATCAAGTATATGATAGATTGATAGATTGATCGGTCGATTGGTTGATTGAGGAGATAAATAGGCCCTGTCACAAAAGAGGCTTGAATTGACCGTCCAAATTTGGTAAATTTTGCAAAGGAACACAAAAGTCTGGCCCCGTTTTCAGTAGAAACAATGCTACATGTGGCCTCAAGTTTCTTCCAATTTCGCAATATATTTTAAAAAGTTAACAATCCATGACTTTTTCTCAAAGTGAGTAACGAATGTTACAGATGCACAAGGAAGTTTCATTTGCCCTTTGGCCTTGTTTCTCATTATCATTTATTGCCAGCAAATTTAGTGGTGTAAAAGTTGCACAACAAAAGTGTGCGCATGCGAGAGTTTCATCTTGTGAGTTACCGAATTGAAATTTGTTGTTTCCAATCGTTGCTATTCAAATGAAGACAAATATTGTTTCGAGATCAGTATTGATAAAACTGCAAAAGTTAGTGGAGGAAACACGCTCGTCGATATAAAGCATAACATAATAAAATGGAGGACTATACAATTTCAAGTGAATAAATGTAGAATAAATAAGGCACAGAATAAAATTATCTACAAGATTGGATGAGAGGATGCAAACACTTACTTGTTTTTAATGGTGCACTCCACGCTGATGAATAGAAGACAGTCTAAAACGCAATTTAATCAAGATTGTCATATTTCATGAATTCGGAGAAACTTCTAGAATGAAGAAAGTTTGTCAGTGAAGTGCATTTCGCTTGCATGATCCGACGCTTTTATTGATTCAAGCCCATTTCATTCACTCCAATGAGTGCTCCCTTTTCAGCGAGTACCTCTTTGCATTGAGCACGGCTTCCGTTGAAGTTAAAATGTGGAATAGCGTATGCTCTGCAATCAGCAACTGCTCAAAATCCCTTTCCATTAGTTCGTTCACGATCTGCATGGACATTGAATGACAAAGACTTATTTATCCATCAACCATCAATACCGATTCATTATTTTGTATTTCTTAATGTTCAGGTGAATGCAACTCTTACTTGCTTACATGAGGAAAAAATCAAATGAAAATAGTAAAGAAAAGAAAATTAAACATACTAAACACTAGTGATAAATGCCAAGGGCTTTGGACAAGGGTTTCAACTACTGATAAGTATAATGTAAATAAGAAGGCAGTACTTGATTATGCATTGGTTAATCAAAAAGGCCTTGATAACTTTGATAGAATGATTATTGATGAAGAAAGAAGATATGTTCTTGAAAGAGTGGGAAAATATAATATCAAGGAATTGGATCATAATACAATGGTGCTTGACTTTAATTTCAAGCAGAAGGATGTTTCTAGCCAAAATTCTGAAAAGGAAAGAGGGCGCTGGGTTTTATCAAGTGACTCCCTTCACGAAATTAATAAACAAGTGAAAATTAACAAAATAGGAAGCGTTTGGGATCAAAACAAACCTGTAAATGTACTTTTTAAGGAGTGGAAAAGGAAAATATACAAAATTATGGCTAAATGCTTCAAGAAAAGGTACCAAGGAACTAAAAAGCACAACGTAGTAATAAGGCCATGTAGGGAACTGAGAAAAAAGAAAATAGAGTTGAAACAGAAACTAAGTGAAGCTATTAAAAAAGAGGACAATTTCAGGGAAAGTGTTTTAAAAGTAAGAATTAAACAACTGAACAAAAAACTGGTGAGGATGGAGAATGAGAGTAAATATATTAGGATGAAGCCAAACATTGAAAAGTTAAATAGGACTGCAGTGCAAAGTTCCGAATTCTATAAGATAAGGAAAGGAACTAGTTGAGCGAAAAGAAATCCTTGAAGAGCATGAAACTTATTTTGAGAAGTTACTCACCAATCGAGAACCAGACGAGAAGCATAAACATCATGTAAGATCAGTTGATAAGCTGTTTTCTAAAGTCATTCAATCCCAGAAGGGAAAAAATAATGATGCCCCTTTTGAAATGTGGGAACTGAAAAAGTACTCAAAAGCCTGAAAGTAAAGAAATCCCCAGGGGTTGACTCCATAAGTAATGAAATATATACAAGTTCAGCGTATGAGTTTAGAAATTCTGCGCTGAAAGCTATCAACAAGGTTTTTACTACTGGTCAACCCCCAAAGAATTGGAGGAAAATAACAGTTAGAAAAATTTATAAGAAAAAAGGCAACAGAAAGTTGCTAAAAGACTGGAGAGGAATATTTCTAACAGTAAGCATTAGTAAGATCTATGAAAAATTAATGCTTAAGACAGATTAGTGTTATTGAGAAAGGATTTTCAGAGGCAGCCGCAGGAGGAAGAAAAGGGAGGTCAACATTAGATCATTTATTCTTTTGGCAAGCAATAAATGATTATTACAAGTATCTAAAATGTGCAGTGAAGTTTGTTTATTTGGAGCTGGAGAAAGCTTTTGATAAGCTATGGTTAAAGTCTTGCATTATAGATATGTATAGAAGTGGGGTTAAGGGAAACTTTCTCAAAAATGTTTACGAAATAAACAATGAAGAATACATTCAAATCCATACATCTAGTGGAATAACAAGAGAAGTTAAAATTAACGAAAATTTTAAACAAGGAACCATTTTGGCAACCCCTATTTGTGCCAATCACATTGATAAAGGTATGCAAGTAGCCAAAAGGGAAAACTTAGGGATAAATTTTGGGAACATTTTGATACCTCCACTGCTCTATCAGGATGATACATTGATTGCTTCCATATCTCATAAGAAAATGCAGGAAATGGTAACTATTGCTGAAGAATTTCAAAAGAAAAACTTCCTGAATAAAAATTTGGATAAAAGTGAACAAATGGTGATGCAGTATAGCAAAAGTAAGCAAGTTCAAAAACAAAATTTAATGTTAAATGGTAAAAATTATTAAAGAAGTACAGTCAGATAAGTATCTAGGAGACTTGAAAAACAGCAAAGGAACCTTAGATCTGTGCATCAATAAACGAATAAAATCTGCTATGGTGGTTATTAATGAAAAAAAATTCCTTACTAAGCAAGAGGCATTCAAAAAACAAAGTTTTGAAATCAGTATAAAGTTGATTGAAGCAATTTTGATGCCCAAAGTTCTGTATACATGTGAAACATGGACTAATTTAACTAAGAAGCAAATTAAAAACTTAGAAAAATTGCAAAAAGATGCAGTTACAATATACCCCAATCAATGCCATATGACAGAATAGTCCTTGAATGTGGCTTCATGCCTATGGAATTTAGAATTAAAGAAAAAAGAATGATATACTTCCATAAGATACTAAACATGAATGAAAGTAGATTGATTAAGATAGTTTATGAAGAGCAAAAAAGGTTAAATTTCCCAAATTGTTGGTATGAAGAAGTAATCAATGACCTAGAAATGATTGATATTAACCTCAAAGAATGCCAGATCAAAGACCTAACCTAAGAACAATGGAACTAAATTGTTAGAGAAAAAATTATCATAATCATAGAAAATAATATTAGAAATAATAAAAAGACTAAACTCAGATTTATCAAGAGTAGTATGTTTGAAATGAAAGAATATAAGAGGTGTGAAGAAGCCTCATCCCTACTGAAATAAAACTAAACATGGTTGACCTAAGAGCAAACTACAAAGGAAAGTACACTGATTCTCTTTGCAGGAGATGTGGGTCTCATGAGGAATACATTGAACACTTACGGGATTGTCAAAATTTTTGTCAAAAGCCCAAGATGAAAAAGACTTGTTTGGCTAAAAATGAATCCGAAGTACTCAAAAGCATCAACAAAATTTCTACAAATAATGATTGGCTAAAAAAAATATATTTATTTATTTATATATTAGCACCAGATTGTGTACTGCTCCGAAATGGAGAATTAGCTGAAATTATTATTATTATTATCAACTCAAAAAGTTTTTCTATAAGTTCGTTCTATCTCGTCAGGACACATTGCTAACGTCTGAGTTGTTCCCAAATTTCAAATTACAGCCACGCAAGCAAGCAGCATTTATTTGTTAATGCAGGCTACGTTTTTTGCAGCTATACAGCTGATGTGGGCCTTCGGCACTACGGTTTGTACCCTTTTTTTGTATCACAGATAAAACTCAACAAAATTCAAAATACAATATTCTATGCCGTCCATAGCAGAAATAGACATGACGTCATCTGGTTCTGGCAATGAACGGCACTTAACAATTTCTTTAACAACAATCTTATTAAGCACTTTGTGTACCATGGCACCATTCCATTTTGACAAATGCTAGCATGCGCCAGCTTAATTTAGGTGAATTGTTGTTAAAAAGAAAACAAAAACAAAAACAAACAAACCATGCACTGGTGCAAAACCTGTGCAAAGATGGTTGGATGTTAGTCAGCAATGACTGGTGCCATGGTTCACAACGAGCTTACTCACAACAAGACTAAACATAAATAAGAATAAGGGGTCGCCAATTGTCAGGTTTCCGTCAAGTTTCCGAAGAATTCCCAAAGATCCCACAGACCAGAAACGCCCGGCCACAAAACCGCCACTCCATCCTCAGTTTGTACACTCAGAGTTGCCTCTGAGTACTCATTTACCGACCTCAAAAAATGGACATCTGAGTTGGCTGCTGGTTCGTGGCTTTAGTGCCAGCGATGGGACTCGAATTCATGCGGGTAGACACGACAAGATTCAAAACACTGCGCCGCAACCCTTGGCTACACCACTAACTTGGCAACGCAACAGCAGTTCAGCAATCATCCCTTTGCTACTGTGCATAGGTTTCACATTTTTAAAGAAGTCGTGTAAATAGTAGATATATCATTATTTGGTTAAATTGCTTTAGAGGAACTTTAGATCCTTTTTAAGATGCTAATATCAAACTATGGCAATTTCTGAAGCAAAGTTTTGACAAAAATTCAAAACCATTAAAATTTATGTACTTCAGAATAAAATGAGAAATCATTTTTGATTACAAAGTCCTTTGTAATCTAAGAAGGGGCTCCGATGTCAGTCAGAAAGAAAGAAAGAAAGAAAGTAAGTAAGTAAGTCAGTCACGCTCGTTAAAACAATTAATTAACGTTTTATCTCTGCTAATTGGCACTGAAATAAAGAAAGCGCACAGAAAGCGCATACAAGACAGAAGTTTCCCGCAATCCTATAGCAACATTTGACGTCGGCTTATTTCATGTTTGACAGATTTGACACCGTAAGATGGATAAATCACCATGATGTTTACCCTGGCACAACAACAAATTGGCACGTTCTTGACTTCATTAGCAGCTTAATGATGTTAAAACAATCGTTTTCTAGAACGAACGCATCATTAGCCA
>REGL01000069.1:368515-491034 GCA_004194395.1 Aurelia aurita complex sp. Pacific | reverse complement strand
AATGTTTACCACTTCGCCAACCACGCCTCTAAGTTGTACGGCAATTGTCAGCTTCCTTTTTCTTTGGGACCAAAGGGTTTTTGGTGATAAACTACGAGAAATGAAAAGAGTTATTTGATTACCCAGTAAAACATAGGTTTCAGATCTTTGAAATGAATAGTGTAAAATTGTATGGCCTATTTCTTTGGACTCAATGTCTTCAAAAAAACTTTAGCTATTTCACTATAGTTCTACCGAAACTTTTTGAGGAATGTCAATCTTTTGGTTTACGATTTAGAAACTTGATGACAGCATAGCATAGGCTCCAAATCTTTAAAATATAAATGTAAAATGCAATGACCTTTTTCTGAATGACTTCAAAGAAACTTTAGCCAATTTTCTATAATCCTACCGTTAGACTTCTCTGAAACTTTCAACATTTTCAGAATTAGAATGTTTTCTTCTTTTTCAAGAATTCAAGAAAATTTTTGAAAAAAACTTGAAACCATCGTAATTTCTAAACTGTTTGATGCAACATGAAATAATTTCTAAGAAGACCTTATGGTTTATGGATGTCTGGATTATGGTATCAAGCAAAATTCTGTCACTCTTCTGGTTTATGATTTAGAAATTTGATGACATCACATCCTCAAATGAGTTGAACTTTAAGATACGCCGTAATTTCGAAAAATATTCAAAACTTCTCAAAAGTCCAACGGTAGAATTATCGGTAAGTAGCTAAAGTTTCTTTGAAGCAACTTAATCAATGAAATAGGTCATATAACTTCATAACCCAACTTTTTACACCAATTAAAAGATCTGCAACCTACGGTCCCAGTGAGTAGAAATCTTTCAGTACAAACTTGATTTATATTAGGTACCTAACATAGAAATGCACTTTCTAGGCAAACTTGAAAAATGACGACTATCCGGTAATTCTTACCAAGGAAGTTCTTCCATCGATACCAGTGCTGGCGGTCCGTTATCAGGTGTTATCTTCGGAACTTGAACGATCTTCTGTCCGGATCCGGTACTACCCTCAGGAATCTTTATGTTAATGAGCAGCTCACCGGAAAGACGCTTTACTTCCAAGCCATAATGCAGTGGGGCGTACAGTAACCTAGAGACATAAGACGCAAAGTAAGAGACCAGGCTCAGTTAAGTTTCACTGCAAACCAATAGACATTTTAGCTATTCTACAAAAGAGCCTGGATTGAGCGACATTTTTATGCATCTTTATACTAAGGTTTGATTGGGTAGCGTTAGAGCTTCTATAATTATTGTGCACATTCGAAAATTCTACAAAATGTATCAAAATATCGTTCGATTCAGATTCTTTTTTAGAATAACTAAAAGGTCTATTGCTATGATGTTATTTGCCTGTGCAGCTATGGACCATAGAAAGGCTCTTTACAGAAAATGCTTCTCACAGAGCTCGTAGCTGCAACCCTACTACTGGGAGTCCGAACAAAGTTCGAACAGATTAGTAAAAGTTTTACCGGGTGAGTCGGAAATGTACCGGGGTGAGCAAAATATTCTCTTTTATCATGTCTTTGAAATAATACTTGCTAGCTACTGTAGTTTGTGCCTGAAGGGAGCAGGTAGTGTGGCGCAGTGGTGTAATCCTCTGACTTTGTACCCAGAACAGTCAGACGGACAGGGTTCGATACCCGGTAGAGCCCCACCACTTGAACGTCATGAAAATGGGGCCCCGGACTCGATTAGGCCTATTCTATTTCTGCGATCCCAGCACTTGGTGTTAAAAACCGCAACTTTACCTTCACCAGGTAGTAGGCATTCGCATTAAAAAATCCTACATCTACACGCTTGTTTGAACTATTTTTCATCTCCTACTACATGCACAAACTATCCTTTCAAAGAAGTGATAAAAAACTGAAAGTCTTTACATTGATAAAAGTGATACTAATGTTGTCCAATCATTAAACGAAAGCTCGTGTGACATAATCCATTCCCAATTCTCTAGTCTTTTCGAGGAGCACTTCTTTTATTCTGTCAAGTTCAGCTTTTATAAATTTTGATCACTGTTTTTCGATTTTTTGGGCAGTCCGCAGGCAAAAAACATTCAAGAAATAGTAAATATATCAATAAGCAGGCATCTGAAAATTCGGAAAAAATAACCAAGAATAAAATAGAATATTGGCAAAAGATTAAATCAAAAATATTTGAAATTGATCCAGTGTATGATTTATCCTGGCCTGTCGAAAGTTGGAACTTTTTTCTGGCTCACCCGGTAGTTACTTACGTTGTTTTCGTNGTCATGAAAATGGGGCCCCGGACTCGATTAGGCCTATTCTATTTCTGCGATCCCAGCACTTGGTGTTAAAAACCGCAACTTTACCTTCACCAGGTAGTAGGTATTCGCATTAAAAAGTCCTACATCTACACGCTTGTTTGGAATATTTTTCATCTCCTACATGCACAAACTATCCTTTCAAAGAAGTTATAAAAAACTGAAAGTCTTTACATTGATAAAAGTGATACTAATGTTGTTCAATCACTAAACGAAAGCTCGTGTGACATAATCGACTCCCAATTCCCTAGTTTTTTCGAGTAGCACTTCTTCTATTCTGCCAAGTTCAGTTTTTATAAATTTGATCACTGTTTTTCGATCTTTTTGGGCAGTCCGCAGGCAAAAACATTCAAGAAATAGTAAATATATCAATAAGTAGGCATCTGAAAATTCGGAAAAAATAACCAAGAATAAAATAGAATATTGGCAAAAGATTAAATCAAAAATATTTGAAATTGATCCAGTGTATGATTTATCCTGGCCTGTCGAAAGTTGGAACTTTTTTCTGGCGCACCCGGTAGTTACTTACGTTGTTTTCATGGAATGTAACTGATGTTTTTACCAGAGGGCCCCTTTAAATCGAGCTTCTGCTGAAGAGCAAACCTCCTTGAAAGAATCAAACATGAAAAATATAAAATACAAAAGGCCTAAATTTCGAATGAGATATGATGGTGGAGGGGGAAGTTCGGCTTCTAATCGTGTTTTTTTCAGAAATTTATTTTAAGTGGGGTGAAAGTATTTCTAGCTATTTAAAGCTAAATAGACCCACTATCCATGTCGCATCCAGGCATGGGACCTGTCGTTTAACGTCCCTTCCGAAGGACGGTGAGGTGAGTTGCGAGGTCAGGCCTCCGAGAGGTCACCCATCCGGAGTTTGACCTCACTTGACCGAGCTTAACTTCAGTCACCTGACGGAAACTGTTTAACCCGCTCGGCCACTCACCCAGTGTTCGTACTGAAATAATTCTTACCATACCTTTCAATGGAAGGAATTAATCCAATCTTCCTGATATATTCTCGGTTTATCTGGTTGGATATCGTCGCATTTTTCAAAGTTTCCAGAGCATTTGTCAGACACTAAGAAAATAATGGTGGCTACATTTAGATTTACTGGAGCAGAAAAAGAGAAAATTGAGGTGTAAATGGGAGATAGATTCAAATTCCAATTCCAATCCAATTTCATCAAGTATTCCAATATCATCAAGAAAAATTTTAATTGCAAAATCTGACGCATGAAGTCGCTGCGAAGGAGCGCGGGAGTGAGGCTACAAAAGATCTGTCAATAGGTCGCTTTGCCTTGCATGCGCTATCTCTTGCCTGGACTCTGTTGTCGCTAATTTTATGGAACATGAAACAAAGGCCAATCTGTGATAAACAGTTCACACCTTTTTGTTCTTCGACTTGGAAATCAAATCGCCAAGTATGTCTATGCCTTGCAAGTCACGCAAACTGTCTCTGCATCTACAAAAACAAACACAACCATCAAGCAGTGACATATTCTAAAAACAAATGAATATGGAAACAAATGACCGATATTAACAACGAAAGTAATCTTCCTCCTGCGTAAAAAATTGCAAAGAAAATCTGAGTTGTTTTATTGCCAAAATATGGCTTTTTCGATACCCAACGTTTTTCTGACGCATATGCAGGTATCTGATGAAGGCGTAACGCCGAAGCATGAAGAAGGAGCATGGGTGAAAGAGCATGGATGGAAAAAATCGAGCTTGTAAACGGACCTATTTTTCAAAACCTACCGGGTGAGTCAGAAAAAAGGATCCCCGCTTGGAAGGCCACTGCTCCATGAATATCAAAGCAACAACATTGAAAAATGTCTTGTTTTATTGCCAATATGTTCATTAAGGTTCAGTAATTTACCTGCCCTTAATCGGCCATTCCTTCCCGTCGATATGGGTGATATTATGCAGAAAGCCCCTTCCAAAAACCTGCAAAAACGAATGAAAACAATGTGCAAATTTTCCTTCCTAAAATTGATGACACTCACATAAAGTCATGTATTTTGTCGTCCTCTTGGGAGAATGGAATCCACTTTATTAGGTCATCGATACCAGGGGGAGGACTTGTTCATCATCCCAAGAAGACAGCACGTGCTAAAGCGTCCACAAGTCAAGGCCATCATAAGGCAGAAATGTTAGGGAAATCTGTTCATGATTTTGGGCACGTTTTGAAGGTTTTTTGAAGAGTTTTTCTGGAGAAAAATCCCTCATAATTTCAGAATGGAGTAGCCGATTTCAGTCAGGTAAATTTTATAGTAGATTTGAACATTTCTACCATAAAACTATATATTTGCCGATATCATTGTCTTGATATCCAGGGAGTCGTGACCTTTCAAACGGGGATTCTTTTTTCTGACTCACCCGGTAGCATACAATGAAAAGTGGAACCCGTGATGATTAATACCTTGGGTTTCTTGAAAGGATAACTATGGTATTTGTGCATTCTTCGAGAACCTTTTCCTCTGAACAACATTTCATCAAATTGATAACCGGCTCTATACCATCACCATCAAGAACACGGTGGCAGTTCCTTTACAAAGAAAGACAAAAATTTAAAAATGGATCAAAATGAAGCACCAATCTACTCGTGAATTTTAATTTTGAGATTCTCAATAGATTGATTACTCTATTGAGATCACAGCTATGTACTAAGCAGCCACCAAGTCCTTTATCGTAAATAGCTCNCGAGAAAAATCACAAAAATACTTTTATCTTTTGGCTTTGAACTATAACTTGAATCATTCAAATCCATGAAGCATTTGTGATGCTACGAATTTTCGAAAGTGGGAACTTTTCTGGCTCACCCGGTAGACAATAATATCACAATTTGTCTTTCTTTGATGCAGCAAAAGAAAAGTTGCCATTCAATGATTTGCACTCGTAACATCTTTCAACCCATTTAACCCTGACCTGACATCTGATATGAGACAGAATCTAGTATAGTATCCATTAATCTTTAATTGTTTCGTAATGTGTCTGTATACAGCTTAATGTTTCATGTTTTTATATATTGGCCATGGGGTAGTCATTGTATTTCGCTCCCATGGTATCGTACCTGTAGTATTGTATAGTAATTTAGATAGGTATAGTAGAATGTAAGGTTATTGTAAAATTTTATATTTCAATAAAAAGAAAACAAATTTAAGAGAAATTATAGCAAGTTTCTGGACTTTCGGATAAGTCAATAACAGTAATTGCGAAGAAATTAAGAAAAATCTAAAAATCGTAACATCTTTAAATCTCCAAGGAAAATATATTCTGTACTAACTTGTCATTGTCAGTACAAAGAATTCCCAGGGCTTCGACAGCAGGACAGATGACCTAAAATGCAAGGAAATTCTTTTAATCATTACTACAAGTTCGCTGATCAAAATGCATCTCACAACTGGAAATTCGTGTTTCTTGGGTCAATGCTACAATTATGCTTTCTTTTGCTGAGGAATAAGACAATTTTCTGTATTCAATTTTGGCTAAGCTTTGTTCAGTTCAAAGCTCTGGTTTCGGCTGGACAAAAGACAAATACACAAATCTCTCAACTTTAAAGATTTCATATTGACAAGAAAGGTTATCAAAGATTAGCACAACTATTGCAGAGTAGAATCCACTTTGTATCAGATCAATTCCAGCTAAACATCTACATCGCTAATGCTACGCAATTTTGAAAAATCTGGAATAAGCAAGCTAAATACAACACTGACAACAAATAGCCGCAAATGGTGGGGAAAGTTCTTCTGCAAAATATGAGAAGGACATTTAGCCTATTTAAGCTAATATAACTGTCCTTAGAGATACAGTAAATCCCCGCATATAAGAACCTACCTTTTTGAGTACCAAGCTGAACTAGGTTCTTATTTTAAAGGTACTAAGACTAAATTCAAGGTATAAAGGTTCCTATTCAAAGGGTGCCTTGTTTAGGCCGTTTTAGAATCTTCACCAAAGATGTTCATCCCTGTTATTTGTTTTGGCAAAGTTATTATGGACCTAATAACTAATCCTCAGCTTACAAACAGCTGGGAAGGAGATTCAAACTTAACAGCTAACTTGGACAAAAATAAACTTGATAGCGACAATCCAAAATCGACTTTGCTACTCCTGCAATAAGAACACATTTCTCACCAAACTGAAACAAGTTCTTAATTACAAGATGCATAATTTAGGAAAACAGCCTCTGGGTTCTTTTTCTGTAGGTTTTTAGATGCGGGGGTTTACTGTACCAAACAGACTATCTGAAGGACAAATTTGGGACTGGTACGACTAATGCACACTAATGATAGAATAAAATATTATAGTGTTATAAATAATTTGTTGTACCTTTCACGGGCATTTTTTTGTTGCTCTAAAATGGGCCACTAGTGCGCAGTGACGTCATCTTGCTCAAACGTTGGTGCATTGTGAGGTCGCAATTTTTCGTGCAACCAGTTAAGGCCCAATGTTTGAACATTCTTGAAGGATAACAGGATGACAAGAGCACGAGAAGGTAAAAGATGTTGAAATTTATTCACCCTGAAGGTAAGCTTGCTTTATAACCCCAATTGAAACAACCCCCAGTTTGTCCTTTAAACAACTCAGAGTGGCAGGTTTTCTCGTGTATTTAGATTAGTAACTTCAGGTAAGTTAGATCAAAAGTAATACTTGATAGAAACCTTCTCATCTTTTTTTTCTTTGATTATTCTGCATAACGCTGTAATGCCACCATAAACCTTTACAGCAGACTTGTTCCTGCAAGAATTACACAAAATCAAACAGTTATTATACAGTTTAATCCTACATACAAGAATCAGCAGTTATAGCTTTTTGATGTCTCCAACGAGTGCTCCCAGAGGGTGTTATGGATACATCATCCGTCACCAACAAGGGAAATCATTGCATTCCCTAAGGTGCCTAATCCAAAGCTTTTTTCCATGAAACCACGTTATCTCGTTTTCTTAATTTATCAACTATCACTGCAAAGAACATGTCTCAGTTTGTCATTTGATATATGAAAATAAGGAAATTACAATCAAAGAGCTTACCTATCACCAGTTGCAAGACTCTTTAGCGCAGAGACAATTTCTGCTAGATATGTGCCACTGTCCATCTACGAGAAAAACAATACTTCAACAACTTCAAAAGATTTTGTCCACAATTATGAGAAACAAAATTTTCGCTAAAATATCTGAAAACTGGCTTATAAAATCTTAAAGTTCCTCTCAGCCAATGACAGGGGGCTAACTATCTCTCCATAGAAAACTTATTTCAAATACCAGATATGATGAAAACCATTACCGTAAAAGTTCTATTTAGCCCCCCTCTCTATTTCCCTCTCTAAGAACCCCCTTCCCACTGACCCAAAAATGTTAAATAAGAAATAATACCCCCTCTCCATTAAGCCCTCCAACTGATTTCAAATTCCAGAGGCTACCAAAGAGTTTCCATCTATTTAGCTAAACAAATCTGCATGCTAATTTTGATGTGCTTTGGGATAAAACTGTGTGAATTTATGTATCTGACTCGTAAAATTGTATGCAGAATATGGGGGGTAAAAGAACTGAAAAGCTTCCATATATATGGGGTAAAATATGGGGTAAAAGAACTGAAAAGCTTCCATATATATCCTCGTCGTTTGATTTTGTGAATAAGCCCCCTTCTCTTTAAAGCACCCCCTCTGCAGTTTCCGAAATTAAATAAGCCCCCCCCCCGGGGGTTTCAAAACTGACCAGGTACCTTTGGAGGAACTATTACGCAAGTCCTATAAAGCGTATGTGACCGCAAAATCCACTTGAATGTCAAATAACAATATTAATCTCAAAATGAGACGAGGAACTTTCAAAAACGGGCAAATTAGTGATAGTATTACAAGGTCTTTGGAAAGAATATGCTTTTTAGCTATTCTGTAAAGGAAGTAATTAATGATATAACACAACGTTTCGTGCTTAACTCTTCGTCAACTCACACCTGATAAAGAAGAGTTAAGCTCAAAAAGTTGCGTTATATCATTATTCCAGTAATCTAGTACAAAGTTGCATTTCTTAAAGAATCATTTGCTTACATATACCTAACGAAGCACTACACGCAAAACCAATTTTATCGTCTATTCTAGAGTCTGCATTGAGCGACATTTTTATACATTTTAATTCCAATAGTTCGATTGAGCAGGGCCATAGCTTCTATCACTGTTGTGCAAATTCAAAGAGTCGTCAGATTTCTTCAAAAAGTATAAAAAATATCCATTGATCCAGACCCTTTTCTGGGGCGGCTAAAAGGTCCATTGTAGAAAAACGATAGGCCCACCTACCTTTGACAACATAGAGTATTGTAGAAACAAGATAAGCCCACTTACCTTTGATAGCATAGAGCATATAGCTTTCAGACCTCCGTAATGTCTCATTTCTTCTTGTACTCTGAGTAGAAAAAGTAATTTGATCAAATTTAAAGCACATATGTCACATTAGCAATTGGTTAATACAACAAACAAGTTTGGAGTGGAATTCCATTGTTTCGTGACTTTTTATTTCTGTTTCATGAATTTTTATTGCAATGAAAATTCAGCCTCGATCCTGTGCTTGGTAATAAACAATAGAGAGAATTGTATTGCATTAACCAATCAGCTTCATGACATATGCCCTTTCAGTTGGATAAAAAGCACATGATCTGAAAAAGCATCTGAAACAATAAGAATATACCATTAGCAACCAAACAACAATTAGCTTTGGAAGTAATCTAGCCGACTCATTATTGCTATGGCTATGGGCATTTGGGCAAGGATCCAATCCCCAGTTAAATGGTAAATAAACTGATCCCAAATTCAAGGCCTAAAACCGACAGTTTTCATACATAACATAAAATAATAAATAAAATGCTTATTCAAAGTTGACCGATTCAAGATAACAGCTAACTACAGGTAATTAAGGCCAACTATACTTAATTTTAAGTACACTTTATTCTATTCTACGAGTCCTAAATTTCAGTACATTTTGAAGAGCCTACAGCTGCATATGGCACATTTCAATTTTTAGGGCCTATTTACATGGGAGTTTTCAGCCCGTTTACCCGAGGTAAAACTTCAGCCCTCCTCTACAGTCAAAAGCTTGTAAATTTCAATTTGCCATTACATGGAAAATGTTTCGCCCAGGGCTGAAAATTGGCCCCGGGCTGAAATTTCATCTCACCTTGGGCTAGCCGAGATGAAACGTTAATCCCTTAATTAGCATGTTAATCCCCATTGTTTTACGTGACGCGCGCCCATGTAATGGCCAATATTTTTTCAGCCCGGGCTGAAAATCAATGACGCATGCGCTTTTGTCTACTTTTCGCACTAAACAGATTTTCAGCCCGGGCTGAAACTCTCCATGTAATGGCAAAATATTTTCACCTCGGATAGCAAGGCTGAAGTTTCAGCCCGGGCTGAAAACTCCCATGTACACAGGCCCTTAGACATATTTTTAGGTCTTTCTAAGCTGTTGGCTTCTTTCACTCTAAAGTAGATGCAGCCAAAGTTTATTACCATATAGACCGTACGATACCGTCTCTTGACCTGAGAGGCTTTAGCATCTGCAACGATCCATAACTTATATTTTATAGCACCTGTAAAAATTGGTTTGAAACAAGGAAAGTTTAAATTTGATTTAGTCTTGTAAATTTCTGTCATGAGTTGCTGCAGGTTCTGCTGATGTACAGATACTGAGTCACTTTATCATCTTCAGGTAAAAGTTGCTCCACATTTTTTCTGTGAACATACAATGTGATGATAAACGTGTTGATAAACGTGTTCATTGCACTCATTTATCTATCAGCTTCATGAATGTTGATACTCGCATTGGTGCATATGTTTTTCATGGGTTTCAGCAAGGTTAAAGCTTGCATTAGCAACGGGCAAAATACCTAAAAATATCCCATTCAGATCGAAGTTGCACACACGCTGTGAACAATGGATAACTAAAGAAATAATGTTGAGTATTTTCTTTGATATATTTATAAACAACCCCCTTACTATGGCACATTCCCTTTGATACTTTGCTACTGAAAAATGTTGCAGTAAACTGACCAAAGTCTACTGGTTTATAGAATCATTACCTTTCGTCTTTCGATGCCATAAACGTTGTGATCTCTAAAAGAATCCTTGAAAGCTCTGGTTCTTTGCACAATGACAACAGCTTTGCAATTGATTTTATTCCACCAGAGCTGCAGAGTTCGTTTAACATGCTAGACAAAAATTAAACAAACAAACAAATGAATGACAGAAAACTCAACGGATGCAGCAAAAACTAATTTACCGTCAAAATCAAATACAGTAAAAGCCCGCACATAAGAACCTTCATTTATTAAGAACCTACAGCCTGAAATCATATATTTTGTACCCAATGGATAAGAACCATTTCAGCCTGATATCATAACTAGGTTCTTAACAAAGGGTTTCATTCATTCATTGAGAAATAAATGCAATCTGTTTGCCAATCAACCTCTTTCGTGAACTCCAAAACATTACTTGCAGAACTGTGATAGGCAGGGCCTGCAGGAGTAAACTGGGTAAACTTGGATTGAAATGGATAGGGCCAAGAGTGCAAATAAGTTTGGCTAAGATTTAGATTCACATATTTCCCTTTGTTAAGAACCTACACCTTGATAACTGGGTGTCCCTCATTGCATAAGAACCTAAACAGGCTGATTTCAAAATCTTAGGTTCTAATGTGCGGGTTTTTACTGTAATGGAACAGCGATAGAGATTCTTGAAATATTATCTTATAACAAAAATCAGAATCTACAGTTAATATACCACTGATACACAGATAAAATTAATAAATGTGAGATAGAACATACCTTTCTGAATCGGTTACAATTTGTTGCAACTTCCTTGCAAGATTCAATTTTTCTGCCTCGACCTAACAAGATACGAAATCCTTAATATCATTCTAAAATTGGTTACTTTAACAAAATTCATGAAGAATTCCTCTCACAAATAATGAAAAAAGTAACCCAATAACTTTCTAAAAAATTCCATTCACTAACAAAAGTTTGTGATAACTTGTTATCACAAAACTCTTTGTTACAGTCGCTAACTCTTTATAAACTGCAAGCGTTGCTTCCTTAGACTCAATACATATCGTTGTTTCGCTTTTTTCCTGAACTGATAACGCTACAACTACGACTCATTTCCCTACGCCTAAAGAAACGGAAGAGCTCCTGTATGGCCTATACAATAAACCTTTTAGCTGTTAGGTTAACCCTGTATATGGACTTGATTACATGTCTAGTTTCGCTGTTTGTCTCAACTGATAACGCTACAACTACGACTCATTTCTCTACGCCTGAAGAAACAGAATAGCTCCTGTATGGCCAATACAATAAACCTTTTAGCTGTTCTACTAAAGGTTCGATTAAGTGGCGTTGGAGCTTCTATCACTATTGTATACAATCGAGCATTCTACTAGACTTATGATATTTCGTCCTTGTTTTCGCTCCATTACCCCCTCCCCCCACACTACCCATTCCGCTTCAACGAAGTTTTAGCGGAATGACTGTAACAGTAAAAAATAATTCAATTCAATAGAGCAAAACTTAGACGAATATCATCAGTCTGGCATTCTACCAAATGTATCAAGATATCGCTCGATTCGAATTCTTTTTCAGAATTTGTTTTTGATCGGATTGTTTTGGAATAGGTTACTGATACCAGGGGGGATTTGTTCATACTCCCAACACGATAGCATGTGCCAACGTGTGCAGAAGTCACTGCTTTAAGGCTCGCGTAAGGCAGAAATGTTAGGGAAATCTGTCCGTGATTTTGGGGACGTTTTGAAGGTTTCTTGAAGATGCTTTCTAAAGAAAATCTCTTATAATTCTTAAAAAATAATAACAACTTTGTCTCAGAACAGAGTGGCCGATTTCAGTCAGGTAAATTTTACACTGCATTTGGACATGTCTACCATTAAACAATACATTTGACGATATCATTGTCTTGACATCTAGGGAGCCGTGACCTTTCAAACGAGGATTCTATTCACTGATTTGCCCGGTATTACGATGTTAAAAGAATGTGTACAGATTTCTGTCTCACCCAGTAGATGCTGGGTTGGATCTGAAGTTCAGATAACAAATATATACCTCATGTCGATATATCTGTAAGCAAATATCTGGAACACGCTCAAATTCACTCTAAAATGATAACAAAATGTATTATAAATACCAAGAATGAAGATACAGACCCAATCAGCTGGTCCAAGAGAGTTTGAACGGGATAAAATCTTCTTGAGTGCAAGTAACAGTGAATCTTTCTAGTAATTTAACATGCTCAATCAGATTTTTTTTCGAGTGAAAGTGAAGGTGGAGTTGCGACTTTCAGCGCCAAGCGATGAAATTGCAAAAGTAGAGAAGAAGTAATCGAGTCTGCGACCCCTTGTCATGACGCTCAAGTGGTGGGGCTCGTACTGGTGTCGAACCCTGTCCGCCTGACTGTTCTGGCTGCAAGGTCAGAGGATTACACCACTTCGAAACAACATCTTGAAATATTGCCTTTGGGAGCAGTTGTAAAGTCTTCTTGAACAGAGCTTAAAACTGGGTTCAGCAACATAACTAATCACTAAATATTTTCTCTTAAACTTGTAAAATCAAATCGTTTATGAATAAAAACAACGAAATTCTGCATTTTCTTACCGTGCATTCTCTATTTTCAGGACACCAAAGTGCATCTGGAAACATCTCCTGTGAACAGCAAAGGAAAGTGGTGTTACAATGTGCACTACCATGTTTCCTAGTTCAGTGTGGTACATATCCAGTTGTGATGTGATGTGGTGTGATTAAATATTACTTCATGATAAGTGCCTGACCAATATATTTTACTATTCTTAAAAAATGTGAGCTTTCGAGAAAATAAATCAATAAGCGAAAGCAGTTTAAATGACTCCTTTCCAAAGTATCCTCGGAAAGCATCCTTCCATTTTTCAAACAATTGATACATGTACTGAAAGCGTCGATTTTCTAATTCGCTTGATATTTTCTATGCTAAGGTGAATTGGCTCTTGAATCATCGCTGTCTGTCCGAGAGGAGAGATATATGTTTCAAACAATTCCTTCGGGCCTCTTTCAAGATACCGTTAAAACTTTATTCGGCCCCCAGGGGCCTACTTAATTTCGGACACACCAAAGAGAGGAGGGCTTATTAGAGAGGGGGGCTTATTCACAAAATCAAATGACACATAATAGCTTTCTAGTTCTTTTATACAATACTTTACGGATTGAGCATACCATTCTACGAGTGAAATATATAAATTCGACACAGTTTTATCTGAAATCATATGAAAATTACGAAAATTAACATGTTCAGTTCCTTTAATTTTAAAATTCCACTACATACAAATTCATAACTAAAAATATATTTTACTTTTTTTTTTTTTTTTTTTTTTTTTCCCCAGGGGCCTACTTAATTTCGGAACCACCAAAGAGAGGAGGGCTTATTAGAGAGGGGGGCTTATTCACAAAATCAAATGACACATAATAGCTTTCTAGTTCTTTTATACAATACTTTACGGATTGAGCATACCATTCTACGAGTGAAATATATAAATTCGACACAGTTTTATCTGAAATCATATGAAAATTACGAAAATTAACATGTTCAGTTCCTTTAATTTTAAAATTCCACTACATACAAATTCATAACTAAAAATATATTTTACTCAAAATCAAATAACAACAAACCTTACAATATCAACGAAATACAATTCAAAAGTACAATACAATTTAAATTAAAACTACGTTATACAAACAGAAGGAAAACTACAGAAAAGAAACTGCCAAATATAACGAAGATGCAAGAAAAACTAAACAGAACAGGAATTGTATGCAGGGGAATTTCTTAAGGAGGAGTTCTCTCAGTAGGTAACCTAATCGAGGAGAGAGCACCCCCTTTTAGCAATAATGAGTAAAGATCAGTTTGATTCATTCTTTAATGGCTGTTTACAGCTACAATCAGTTGATGCAATTTTTGTGAAATAAGTATGATTTAAATTTTTAACGAAAACTAGTGACAGATGGGGATTTCTTTATTTCTATTGGAATGGCATTCCACATCTTTGCACCACAGCAACGTACTGACCTAATTCCATATTGATTAGTGTTTTTCCGAGTGCTTAATAGAAAGGGGAGCTTAATATAGAGGGGGGCTAAATAGAGCTTTTACGGTAAAGCGGGAACCAAATGTTTCAGCAGATGTAGTTTAACGAATAACATACCTGAATACAGTCTTGTGATCCGAATGCATTGCCAAGAAATACCAATTCATGACTCATGTTTATCGTGTGTTCTCCCGTGGTATCAAATAAATCAATTGCATACTTGAATTTTCCAGCATATTCAGGATCGCATTTTGATTTTACCTGAAGAGAGAAAAGACGTTTGAATAACAAGCAAATATATCCTATGACTCAGGGTTACGAAAATAAATAAGTAATGACATTACTCTAAGGGCAGAAACTTTCGAGGGAAGAAACTTTCGCAAGTTGAAAAACGCGAAACTTTTGGAATTAACTTTTGCAAATCGGTCAAAATGGGAAATTTCGCGGGAATAAACGAATTAGGTTTCTTATCAAATCGTATCATGTCTCAAATGTTCCTCAATTTTTAAATGACTCGTCCGAAACTTCCATTCCTCCTATGCTTGTTAGTAACATAGTTCTGAAGGGTTGTTCTTAGAAGATCATATTGAATAATAAGAAGAGGAATATTGATATTTAATCAAATAAATATTTGATTCTTTATTTTAGAAAATTTCGCGGAATAAACTTTTGTGAATTTCATATTTTGGAAAATTTCGCGGAATAAACTTTCGCGAATTTCGGATAAAAAGATGCGAAGAACGCGAAAGTTTCTTCTCGTGAAAATGTCTTCTCTTAAAGTACATTTGCAAGCCATCTGTCTTGTCAGTAAAGCTTTGCATCATGAGAAACTGCAAAACCGGGGTTCCTATCATTCGGTATCGTGCGCCTATGCTAGCCTTACATCAAATTTGAAACAGTTCCCAGTATTTGTCAGTAATTAATTGTATTGTATGCGTAGCTTTTTGTAGTTGTTTTACTTAATCTCCTTTATTTGCATGTCTTTATGTTAAATGGCCACGGGCGTAGTCATTGTCTTATTGCTGCCTGTAGTATCGTACCTGTAGTGTTGTATTGTAGTATAGTAATTAGAAAGTATAGTAGGTAACATGTAATGTAACATTTTATGAATATAAAAAAAAACTGCAAAAGAAACATTAATTCCTTGCACCATCACCAGGTGAGTCAAAAAAATGTTTCAGAAGTTCGAGGAGCTCTCACCATTTATTAGGTTCCTACAAGCTGATAATACCTATGCAGCTGACATCAAATCAGATAAGAAAGCTTAGTTTGTCAAAATAAATCATTCCCAAATACCAGAAAAGGAGGGATTTTAACTGCTTTAGTCGAAATTGATAAATCTCTGGTATAAACATGGCTTTCAACCACGCAAAATTTCTCAAAGCACAGCTCAATATCAGAGAGCTCCCTACACTTAGTAGATCCAAAAAACAATTGAAAAGTTATTATATGAGCTGAACACAAACTAAAACACGACGCCCTGGAAGAGCAGCTGCTATTAGGTAGGTTACTGTACATAATTTTGCTTTAACTGTATATAGATTATGTTAATGTAATAAGGATATTTATTTTCTTATTTAAGTATTGCGTTAGTAAGCTGAAGGGTTTTTGTTTATAAAGAATTTAAAATGAAAATGAAAAGGACCGGTAACTAAAGATAGTTTCGTAAATTCCCAAAGTCCACTAAGTTTTTCCAGGTTAGAGATATACATTATCTCTCAGTTAACGGTTTAAGACAAGGATACATTAATATACCTGCGTCACCAACAGTTTCCCTTCACATAAATTCCACAAGGCATCTCCGTCGTTGCTGCTCCACTGCGGTTCTATACAGACAATATTGATCAATTAAATAATCAATAAATCGTGTTTTCGGTCACTGGTGTTTGAGCCAATGATTTGATGAGATCCCATGTATTATATGACAATTTGTATATGGGTAGTTTCATACCTGTACTGAGTTTGACTAACCATAATTTAAAAACACACTTACACTTAAAAAAATTTCTTCTCAGAATTTATCAACAAATAATCAATGAATAAATCAATTGACTGATTGGCTGAGAGGATGAAATATTCATATATTCAATCGACCAATCAATCGAAAGAGTATTGCATTCAAGATGGCATCAAAGAATTTCTTATGAAGATCCTTTACAGTGAAGAAATCAACCAACAAAATCAATAAAAATTCAATGTAACACAAAGCATCATGGTAAAAAGTTCGTGACTTCTACGATATTGAGATCATTTATTTTTCATCACTATCTTTAGCGCAATCACACACAAGTAAATAAAGTAAAATATAAGCACTTTGATGCGAATTGAATTACGCACGACATTTCGAGCATAGAGCATAGCCCGTTATCTGGACTTGCTCCAAGTCTCGCTCTTCCATGTCTCGCTGTTGATCAATAAATTTGAATACGGGAAGGGAAAGGAGGAATGGGGGAGGACACGGGGAAAGGAAGAAAAGAGAGGGAAGCTCGCTCTTGCCCTTCCTTTCTTTCTTCCTTTCCCTGTGTCCTCCCCCCTTTCCTCCTTTCCCCTCCCATATTTATTGACTTGGAGCGAGACTTGGAGCAAGTCCACGTGATATCAAGCCATCAAAGCGTTGGCTTGATAACGGGCTAGCTATGTCTCGAAACGTCGTGCTTATTTCAATTCGCATCAAAGTGCTTATATTTTACGTTATTTGCTTGTTTGTCTTTGTACAATTGCACTACACGCAACAAGAATACTTGTTTGACCTTTAGCGCAATCGTCTGTTCTGGCCTATTAAACGTCATTTTAGTACTTGCATTGTTACGTAAACAATTTGACGTCACTTTGAAAACGGTATATAAGAGCATTTACAATGCAAGTTCATTTAGTATCGAGATTTCATTGCAAGGAAAAGAGTAACAGAAAAAAGAAATCGCCTTTACAAGACTGTAGCTTTAAAGAACGAACACAAAGTGATGATTATGGCAATAACAATTATGGCAGGATTTAATGATTGTCTTTGCGATATGGTAACGGATTTAACTGATGGAAACACAATGCTGGCAGAGTCTCATAGCCTTACTGTACGGTGAGTAATCTATAATCAAAGACAAAAGTCGTTGAGACAAATGCGTTTTATGTAGTAAAATACCTTTCTTTCCTGCAAATCATTACCATCCACCGCTAAAGACCCCCTTCCCCCCACTGCAATGTTGATTTGATTGAAGAAGACATAGTGGTAGATTCATCTGCAACATTTCCACCATATTCCAACATTGCATTGGGGGAGGGGGGTCCTTAACTCGTAATTTCTTCCTGAAAAGCAAAGTTTCTCAACACTTTTGTCTAAGATTGTAGCTATGACAACTTCTTAGCTTGTGAATTTGCGCGAGAAAGCCAAAAAACACACTTAGCTCCATTCATTCACTTCAAAACGAGGTAAGAAAACGCGTTATCGAAATCCTAACACCTTTTTACTCCAGTGTCAACCAAGCCTAGGGAACAGGAATTCGAATCTGACTTACCTTGTGGGGATATGTGAACAAGAGAGCATTCTATCGCTTGGAAAGGAAGCTAAAAGAAGAATGAAAAATCATATTTGCACTCGAGAACAAAATATGTCTAAAAATGAGACCGAGTGGACATACACGTTTTTATATATATATATAAGAAACTGGTTTATCAGAAACTAGTACTAGGCTTGCGAAACATTGAAGAAACTCTGGTACTATGCTTGAGAATTGCTAAGAAACTTTTAAAGCCAAATGCAAGGAAATCATGGGAAACTTTTCATTGAGCCTTTATTTTTTTTGGAAATATTCATGATAACGTTATGTTTTGAGTAAATAGAACTCTCCTTTTTGCTAAAAAATGTGCTGTCTGTCAAGAAACGAATGTGCGGCTGTGGTAGAAACTATATGCATAACAAAAATAAGAAACAAATTAAGAAACTTTCAGTACTAAAATGCTGAAATTTCCACATGAAATTAAGAAACTTTTAGTACTATGGGCTTATCCAAGTCTCTTATAAAAGAAAAAACGTGTACTTAAACAATTTGCCAGTTTGTAAAGTCATCGGAATTGAAAGTTTAGCGGGTGAGTAGAGAGAACAATCCCGGTTTGAGTGTTTGAAAGGCCACTACTGCTCTCTCGACATAAAAGCAATAATATTGGATTTTATATCATTCCATTGTGGACATGTCCAAATGAATTTAAAAATTTACCGAGCTGAAATTGGCCACTCTGTTCTGAAATTATCAGAGATTTCCTCCAAAAGGTCCCTCTAAGGGCCTGTTTATATGAGGAAAAACACCTCACTGGCCAGACCCGGGGCTGACAGGTGAGGTAAATTTCAGCCACTGTTTATATGAGATTTTTTACCTCACCTATCAGCCCCGGGGCTGAGAGGCGAGGTGGAGTAAAGTCTCTCTTCTGTGAAATCAGAACGAATTAACCAATAGGAATTAACGAAGAAAGCCAATACACCTCACCATTGGATGTTAGACTCATTGGGCACAAATCCATTCTAATTTGATAATCGAATCTCCAGTTCACCAATTCTTGTGAAAAAGACCCGATTGCCCAAAGTTAGCTCGACATACAATGTGAAAAGAACCTTAGTATTTATCAGTAGAAATTGTTCATATGTTTTTTCGTAGCTGTCCATTTAATTTTAGTTTAGCTACACGTTCTCTGTGTTAATGGCTGCGGAGTTGTCATGGTCTCTTGCACTCCGTGGTATCGTCCTTGTAGTGTAGTAAAGTAGCTCTTACGTAGTGTGTTAAATAGTTTGCTTGTAAACAATTTTATATTGAATAAAAAAACTAAAAATTAACCATACCGGTAGTGTTTCGTTTATATGGAAAAATTTCACCTCGCCCAGGTGAGATTCCACCTCTGATGAGATGGGATCTCACTATACCGGTGGTATTGCGTTTGTCATATAAACGCGAAATGAAAATACAATAGATTGTATGGGAAGGTGGAATCTCGCTTATCAGCCCCGGGTCTGACAGGTGGGGTGTTTTTCTTCATATAAACAGGCCCTAGGAAACCTTCGTAGCAGGCTTAAAATCAAGACCAAATTTTCTGCCTTACAGCAATGACTTTCACGTGCCTTAGCACGATTTATCCCTTTGGGAGGACGAAAGTATAATCCCTGGGGGCATAGCAACATCATTCCGGGCAGTTTCATTATCTCAAGAGGATAACACATGCTAAAAAATGTTGAAGTCATTGCTGTAAGGAAGAAATCTGAGGAAAACCCGGTCGTGATTTTAAGCACATTTTAAAGGTTCTTGAGAGGGGCTTTCTCGAGAATAATCGGCCGTAATTTCAAAACAGAGTGAGTGGCCGCTTTCAGTCAGGTAAATTTTAAAATGGAGTTAAACATGCCCATCAGTAACTAATATATTTGCCAATATTGCTGTCTTGACATTCAGGGAGCAATGGCCTTAAAGGAGATGGTTATTGACTCACCCGGTATTCGGCAAGAAAACAAGAACACGATAATCTATCCTAAACTGCTGACAGCTTACTTTCAATTTTGTACGCCTCTTATGAAGTTTGAAATAAATGGGACAAAGAATACTAAGAATCATATTTGCAATAATTCGAAGCTACAAGTTTGAGAATGCTGTGCGACTTATCTAAACAGCAAATTTTAAAACATATTTCACTTCGTAACTTCGTAACTTCTGTAGGAATCACAAAGTTAAGCCTCAATAATTTAAACTTTCAAGGGATAAACTTTTTGGTGTTTGAAAGGGATTCTTGTTGTTGGTAATTAAGCCGGTATGTATGCTATACAAAGGGAATGTTAGTGCTTATTTCTAAACAGCATTCGGAGTTGGTCTTTACAAACAACGAGTAGCCAAGCTTCTCAAAGAAATATCCTGGTCCCTCCTCTCAATTTGACGACACCTCGTCATTCCTTTAAAGTAGAACTACAGGGAGTTGCCAGCCCTTCTCACTCTCGGATAAGGGTTTGCTAATGCGGGACACGAGCCATCAACATTCAAATTAGTAGTCTAGCATGCTCAGACTGAGTCATCCTTGCACTGTTCTGCATAGCTTTTAGTTCAACTGAAACCATGTTCGAGTAAAGCTGTCTTTCCACTGGGCGAAAAGTAAAGCGCGACGCGACAAATGTCGCGCGAAAAATGTCGACAAAAGTTTTTCGCAAGAAAGTAGGATTGTTTCCAACTACATTTCGACAGAAAAAAGTTCGCTCTACGAAAAGGTAACTTTGCCCAAGGGAGCTTACACTCGAAATTTGTCGCATCGCGCAACAATTGTCACCTAATGAGAACCCAACTTTATCCGGGCCAAATCTTTAAAAGGGCTGGGTCATGTAAAGTAAACAAACTTCTTTCGGAACGACGATTTTGCAGTTTTTTGACAGGCCATATCAGACAGATTTTTCACTATTTTTCTCAAAATGAAAGTGCTATTTTGAAGACGAACTCTTCAACTTCAAAGAGAAACAAACGAAGCAACCATAGTTGTAAGATTGAAAAGATATTAGTGGATTTTTAGTAGTAACTTTATTGGGGATTCACCCCATTCACCAAAATCTGTACAGAACACAATGGCCACGTGTGGGCAACAATATAGATTATAGATATAACAGGTTCGTTTACGGTTACGTGACCCAGCCCCTTTGGCTCTATTTAGAAAAGGTATCAGGCAATTTTTATTGAAGAAGAGCAACGTAGTGAGTACCTCAAGGATTTCTGGCCATGCTTTCCACAGTCTAGTTGCTGGAATTGACTCTCTTTCACCATGATCAACATAGAATACATCAAATCCACCATCTTCATTGACATTGAGTACTCTTGCACGATACCATCTAAAAGAGAAATTCTTCAGTTTGTTTGATCCCTTCTGCCAAACTGCGATTCAAACATTTACAGATATCTTATCATACTCTAAAACTGTGGACTAACTTCCTTCCTTGCTGCAGTACTCTCGAGTACCGAATAATCGCCCCTCCCTGTTCATTAATTTTGAAAAAATGTTCCAACCCCCCCCCCCCATTTTCATTCCAACCCCCCCCCTTATTAATTCTTGAAAAATTGAAATGATAGTGAACACAACTTATGAATATATACAAAAAAGATATGTGTTTAACTAAAAAAACAACCATTTTCAATTTTTCCAACATCCCCCCAGTTGTTCCAACCCAATCGATTATTGTCATATCGAATCATTTCCAACCCCCCTAATTATTCTCACCCCTTCCCCCGTTTATTCGGTACTCAAGAGTATTTGCCCTCAAGCTGTTTGTTCTTGAGAGCCTATCTCCTTTAATGATTTGAGCAAAATTATACTTTAGTTTCTCGTTTTACAAGCTGAGAGGGAGGCAGCTCCAGAGTTGGAAAAAATAGCGGACGACAGCATCAGTGGTCCCAGAAATTTTGTCAGGTCTCCAGAAAGAATAGAAATGAGGAAGAAAAAGGAATAAAGACAGAAAAGTGAAAAATGGTAAGTTAATTTTAAATCAAATTAAAATGGTTTCTCTTTATTAGTAGCAGTTATCATATAAATTTAGGCTGTTACCAGACCAAGGAATTTTATACAAAAGATACTGTTTATAAGTCTGGAATTGGTCAGCTGAAAAATAAACAAAGTCTGCCCAACAAGTATCATTTACGATTGTGATTAAAGATTGACAGTCTTCAAATTCTGTCCAATCAATTACATATGGTGACCTGTCAAAAAGTGGATACTTTTTTGGAGCGATTCTTTCAGAAATTTTGTTCAAGACATGTTTTGGTCCCAGAAATTACTATATTTCTTCCACCCCTGGGCAGCTCTCTTTCTTTTTTAGTCTATCAGAAGAGAGGTGAGCTCCATTGTATACAATTTATCTGAATGAAATATTTTGACGTATCTTTGCTAATCTATTCAGTGTCTTGTGTAATTGTAGGTACATGCGGACCCTTATTGATAACAATGCCCTTGGCATTGAAAAGGTTTCAACCTGTACGAATATTTCTATTATTAATATCATTATTATTTGTCTTGGGATGTCTTTTATTCAATCTTAGCTAGGTTTATGTTGTATTTTATGCTGCGATGCAAATGCAGTAGAGCTTTACATTTCAGTAGAATCAATATTTGCAAGATCTTTAGAACAAACTTTCTTGTGTTGTGTCATTTCACGCCAGTCTTGGTTCGAAGTAATAAAAGTGCAGCCAGATTGCAGTGCTATTCGGTAAGAGCATCGTAGCACTTCCTTACCTCACCGAAGATAACGGCTAATCTTAAAATAGATATACTTTCTTATGCAAATTGAAACTAAATGTTCTGTTTTCGAATCAACCAACACGATCTTACACGAGGTGTCGACTATAGCACTAAAACCACGATACTTACTTATCGTCCACCGTAAATTTTGCCAAGCAAATGGATCCAGGGGACAATGACTGTGGGTTGAACGTTTCGTGCTTTGTAAGAACTTTCATCACTGCTTCAATCTTGTCTTCGACTCTGTCCAGCCTTTCAAGAAAACAGAAAATTATATGTTACTTGAAAAAATATACCAAAATTGTGTCGAAATATGCCGAATTTGATGAAAAACACAAAACAATAAAAAAGTTTACCAGACACCATAAAGCGTTTAAAATAGCAAAGTATTAACGATCCTGAAATCCTTGCACCAGAATTATCACTGCATGAGTAATTCATCTTTCTTTCACAATCAATTTATCTTTCTTTCACAATCAATTTATCTTTCTTTCACAATCAATTTATCTTTCTTTCACAATCAATTTATCTTTCTTTCACAATCAATTTATCTTTCTTTCACAATCAATTTATCTTTCTTTCACAATCAATTTATCTTTCTTTCACAATCAATTTATCTTTCTTTCACAATCAATTTATCTTTCTTTCACAATCAATTTATCTTTCTTTCACAATCAATTTATCTTTCTTTCACAATCAATTTATCTTTCTTTCACAATCAATTTATCTTTCTTTCACAATCAATTTATCTTTCTTTCACAATCAATTTATCTTTCTTTCACAATCAATTTATCTTTCTTTCACAATCAATTTATCTTTCTTTCACAATCAATTTATCTTTCTTTCACAATCAATTTATCTTTCTTTCAAGTACCTGGTGAGCCAGAAAAAAGTTCCCACTTTCGAAAATTAATAGTACCACAAGCCCTTCGTGGATTTTAATGATTCAAATTCTAGTTAAAAGCCAAAAGATTGAAGTGTTTTTGTGATTTTTCACGTCTTCTTATGAGCACTGCAAGTGTAGGTAAATTCAACAATACAAAAAACGCTTTGGTTGCAGAATGACTGAAAAGGGGCCTAAAACACTTGATCAAATCGTTAGGGCTCTCCTCACACAGAACAATACACACGGGCGTTTCACCTCTCTCAAGAGTATTAAGACATATATTCTCAAACAGATACTAAAGATTTTCAATCCAATGGCAATAGATGTGCAGACGATATCTCTCACCAATGACAAATTGCATTTTCTCTGTTGTTCTGAGCGAGGAGTCCTTTATGATTTGATGCAGTATTTTAGTAGCCTCACTACACAAGGACCCTCAAATTACGCTCATCTAATTGAAGTGAATTGATGTTGTTGTTGACTCTCCAGTTAAGGGCCTTATGGACAAACTCTTCTCAAAACGGCAAAACAAATCTCGCTAGGAACAAATTTGTTCCTGGACCAATCAGGATGCAAGACTTGAAATAACTGGATGGGATTGGCTGATTCTTCTTAAATTCAAACTTCCCGCCAAAGGCAAACAAAAGCGTTCGAGCAACGCGTTCGACTGAACTGCTACAACGATCAAAATCTCACAGTAACGAGCGAATTTAAGAGATCTGTTGCGCCCCCAAATAACCAAAATAGCACTTATAGGTAAGCGTTTTTTGCTTTAATAGCTTGAAGAAACATTCATCTAAGTACTGATAGCTTATTGAGGCTTCAGTATAGTTTTGGGGATTTTTCTCGTAATTCTAGGTCCATTCTTTCCTTCTCAAATCAGGATTTAGTTCACATTCCCACTTCTCCAGTGGCCCCAAACAGTCACCCCAAGCAGCCACAATAGACTGTTCACTATTATGTAAATTTTTGATACTCAACATTGCCGAAAGAGCATAATTACATTTCAACAGTTTTCTATCATTAGAAGGCCGTGTATGAGCCAAGAAAAACATCACCTTGCCTACCACTGCGTTCTAATTACGAACCTTTACCGATTCTATAGGCATTCGATAAAGAACGCAATGCATCTTGGTAAAAAGTTCCTCGCCACCATCTTTAGCGCAATCGTCTTAGACCGCGTTTACACGGTAGCGGATCACTTTTGATCCGATACGAAAAGCGTTGCGGATCAGCCTCCCGTTTACACGAGCTCGAAGTGTTTTTTTTTTTTTTTTTTTTTTTTTCCCGTTTACACGAGCTCGAAGTGGTCCGATACACTTCTGCTCCGCTATCCGCATCAATTTTGATCCTGCTACGAAAGCGAACTCGTTTTGTGTCGGATCACTTTTGTATCGGATCACTCTTGCTCTGCGCCGTGTAAACGCAAGTGATCCGCATCAATTTTGATTCGGATTCATTACGAGGGTATTTTCCATACAAACGAGGTTTAATCATAATTGCAGTTTGTTTTGAAATTTTGACGCTAAAAGGAAATCACTGAAAATCCGAGAAAGTCTTGAATGTGACCTCGTCCTATTTCTATGGTGACCGCTGATCCGCTACCGTGTAAACGAGACGGTGATCCGATACAATTTTGATCCGCTACCGTGTAGACGGGAGGGTGATCCGTAACACTTTGATCCGCAACACTTTTGATCCGCTGCCGTGTAAACGGGGTCTTAGGCGTTTGTTGCAAGAATCTTTCTTCTGTTTAAAATAAAAGACTTACTCGCCAACATACTGCAGTAGCTGCACATAAAACATTCCCGGATGTTCCACAGCTGAGACATAAACGTCTTGGTAATCTCCTTCCGGCAATTCCATTGTCTCAAATGATTTGGAAACTTCTTCTGTCTTTTCCTCTTTAGGTTTACTTTCACTCTCCACGCATGCATTTGCAATGTTCGGCAGACAATCTTTGCACAAGTCTCGAAGATTCTTGACGTGCTGAAACAACAAATAAACAAATCTTTTTTCTATATTTTCTAGCATCCAAAGATAGTTTTAGGACACAGAGAAAGCTAAACTCATCGAAGAGGCGTCTTGGTCCTTTATCTTGATGGGACCACACCCTGTGATTCCTTTAGCCTGAAATTACTTGGCGACTCTCCTCACTCTACGTAGCAGGTTCGGCAGGGCGGGGACAAACGTCTAAGATGTAAGCAGTTTTTCCAAGAAACAATCACAAGATAATATCATTCATACGAATCCTTAGACTTACGATCTGTGATTCATTGCATTCGTTAAACATTTTTAATCTCGATAACCATCCAATTCAACGAGCGATGCTGGGATTTATCTAATGAGTCTAGCAAATCTTTACATAATACTTCAAGCTTCAAAACTCAAAGAACATGGAAATAGATTCTNGATGGGACCACACCCTGTGATTCCTTTAGCCTGAAATTACGTGGCGACTCGCCTCACTCTACGTAGCAGGTTCGGCAGGGCGGGGACAAACGTCTAAGATGTAAGCAGTTTTTCCAAGAAACAATCACAAGATAATATCATTCATACGAATCCTTAGACTTACGATCTGTGATTCATTGCATTCGTTAAACATTTTTAATCTCGATAACCATCCAATTCAACGAGCGATGCTGGGATTTATCTAATGAGTCTAGCAAATCTTTACATAATACTTCAAGCTTCAAAACTCAAAGAACATGGCAATCGATTCTAGGTTCGAAATATCGCTATCAAGCGAATATCTTCACAATTCGAAGGCTGGTATCAATAGTATTACTGCAATCCACTGTTATTATTACATGATCATCACGAGAACGATCAGCTATTTGAGTATCATTTTGCTGGCTACTTCAGAAACGCAACCTTCCGGAATTCCGAATCCTTTACGAGACGGAGACATTTGCATCTAAGGCTAGAGTGCAGTTTAGCAGCCGGCCCGCATCTAATTTGAAGCAGCAGTAAACATGAGCAAAGCTACAGTAAAAGATGAAAGAGAAAGGAGCAAAGGCAAGCTTGAATGCAGCAATGCTGCAGATGTTTTGACGGCACAAACGAAGCGGAGAGAAATTAGGCAAGAAGTTCGTGCTTTTGCGATGAGTCGAGCTGCCAGAGCCATCGAGAAAGGATCTGTAGAGGCTGGCAGTTCAAATATTGAACCAGAAATGAATCTAAATCGCGAATGCAGTAACAAGAAATCCATCGAGGGCAAGAATCCCGTTGCAGCAAATTCAGATGGTGGTATTAAAGATATCGTAAAGCAGGATGCAGTTTCTGGTGATAGGTTTGCTTCAAACTCTGATGAGGGTAGACATGTGCAAGGGGGTTGTGCGACAAGCGCTAGGCCTAAAGCAATCATAAAGCCAAGAAGTGAGAAAACGGCCAGTTGTAACACAGGCATTGGTTTGAATTCTAGCGAGGTCAAGGTAGCATCGGTAGAATATGACAGAGGAGAAATGCCTTCAGTAGCAGCTCTTCCAAACACAGGGAAAAAGCTTGAAGATGAAACCCCTGCCGTTGCGAATGCTCAAGAAAGATACCCTGCAAGGTTAGCATGTGTCACTAGTCAGCGAGCTGAAAGCCAAGAAGACAAAAATCAAGAACGGGTGGAAGGTGACATTGGTGATAAGAAAGATAACAATGATTCAGCTATGAGAGGCGAGCAGACTGCAACAGCGTTGAGAAACATTGAAGCTGCATACATAAAGAGTTATAAAGATGGGACATGGGACACTATTGATAGGGTAGAACATGCGAAACTACTTTTAGTTTGTCAACAACAAAGAGATGGAATAATGGAGTTGCAAGATAAAGTGAAAACTGGCGAGGCGAAATGTAAAGTATTTCAAAACCAAGTATCTGTGTTAGCGATGCATATTCATGAGACATCAGAGAAATATGGCCGACTTGAACGACACCTTGCAGAAGTAACACGTAAAGAAAATGATGTGTCGGAAAGATTCCAGAAATACAAAACAACGAAGGAAATAGAATTTGACGCGATGGCTATTTCAAAGAATGAAAAGATTCGGAGTCTAAAAGCGCGAGTTGACAGGCTTACTGAGCAATCAGATAGGGCAAAAGCACCTTGGAAGATCCTAGAAGCCCAAATGCAAGCAATGCGAGATGAGATGAAAGCCATTACAGAACAAAAGCTGCAAGCAGAGCAAAACTTGTTGCATGAACAGAACGATCGGAAGAGGGAATTTAGAGCTTTGATGACGAAGCTACAGGAAATGCTAGCGGAGAATTCACAGCTTGCGCATAAGGCGAAAAATATGCAAGATGAAAGGGATAATGGCAGTGATAAACTGATAGGGTTTGATAAACTTATTTTGAAGCATGAAATGGAACGAGAGAACATGAATGACATCATTCATAGATATAAGAAAGAAAATGAAGATCTCCAAAAGAAGTTTGAGGATATTGTAAACAGCAAGAGGAGGAGAATGAGAAGTAAGAAAAAATGTAATACAGAAGATACAAATATTCGTTCAACGAACACAGAAGCAGAAAGTGCTCCAGTTAAAAGTAATGGCCGTGCAAAGTTAAAGTTTTGGTCTTGGTAGTAAAACGTTAACACGGAGTTTAGGTTGTTGACATTTTTTTCTTTTTTTGTGATTTTAATGCTCATGTTGTTTTTCCAGTATTGATTATCTATGTTTGATCAATATAAAATGTTATTACCTGACTGACGTTTCAAAAACGAGGCAATACAAGAATCCCGCCAATCCCATTGGCTAATCGCACATTTCCCGCGGTTTTCCCGTAGCCTTGTATAATACGATACAAGGACGCGTTTTTGTCACCACAGCAACTAATTTAGGCCTGTGAGATTTACAATGAACTCAAACGACATAACAGTAACAAAATGAGTTTGATTAAATGGTATAAGTCAAAATTAGAAGCTATCAGGTAATAAAACTCATACTAACCGGTTTTGTGTTGTACAGGAAAATATAAAGCCCTCGGTCTTATTGCACAGACCTCGCAAGCTCGGTCTGTACTTTTAAGACCTCAGGCTTTATATTTTCCTGTACAACACAAAACCGGTTAGTATGCGCATAATACAGTTGGTTGATTTTTGCAAGAAAATTATCTGTTCATTGGACGCTGATCACAATATGAAACGTCCAAAAACGTCCGAAAGTTGTGAACCATATTCATAAACTAAGCTGTATTTTCAAACCAATCAGAAATAGCCCTTGCTAGGCTGGTAATCTGGTACTAGTTAAGCGTAAATTTTTCCTGATTGGCTCAACTAAAGCACAACTGGATATAAATGTAATTTTAAACCCTTCGGGCGCTACACGGCGTTTCATGAAGGTGAGAAGGTGTCTGACTAAAACTTTCGGTTTTTGCCATCAGGATTTCTGTCCTCAAGATTGTCTTAAAATTAACACGGTAGATTCACAGTATCAAGAAACTCTAAAAGAAACACGTGCCTGAAAGGATTTCAGTCAAAACTTTGCTACAAGAAGAGTACCTACGTAAAAGACAGTTTGAAGGGGCTCCGTCGCCAAGTTGTGAACAAATCTGTAAACACAGTTGTTTCAGGCACATGTTTCTTGCTTTCTGCAGCATGTTTAGTGGCTTCACCTAAGCCACCAAAATGTGACCATTAAAAATCCTCTTAACCCTATCCAGACTAGGCTTTTTGAAACTCTGGAGAGACTAGGGGGGGGGCACAAAGTGCCCCCCCCTGGTTTTTTTCAGAATCATAAGTGTTAGAGACTTGAAACTTGGCACAAGTAACAAACATGATAAGCCAAACAAGATGATGTGATTTTTTTTTGTTTATGTCACGTGATAAAGTGCTGACGTCAGCAAATACTGCTAATTTGAGTGTAAAACCACCTGTACTTTGTCACATTGTATCTCCAAATTGATAAAACATATCGATGTGATATTTGAAACATAGAAGGATTATATCCTTGTAATTCTTATTTTGAAATATTTGCTTTGTAACAATAATACTNGCAAGCTCGGTCTGTACTTTTAAGACCTCAGGCTTTATATTTTCCTGGACAACACAAAACCGGTTAGTATGCGCATAATACAGTTGGTTGATTTTTGCAAGAAAATTATCTGTTCATTGGACGCTGATCACAATATGAAACGTCCAAAAACGTCCGAAAGTTGTGAACCATATTCATAAACTAAGCTGTATTTTCAAACCAATCAGAAATAGCCCTTGCTAGGCTGGTAATCTGGTACTAGTTAAGCGTAAATTTTTCCTGATTGGCTCAACTAAAGCACAACTGGATATAAATGTAATTTTAAACCCTTCGGGCGCTACACGGCGTTTCATGAAGGTGAGAAGGTGTCTGACTAAAACTTTCGGTTTTTGCCATCAGGATTTCTGTCCTCAAGATTGTCTTAAAATTAACACGGTAGATTCACAGTATCAAGAAACTTCAAAAGAAACACGTGCCTGAAAGGATTTCAGCCAAAGTTTACTACAAGGAGAATACCTACGTAAAAGACAGTTTGAAAGGGCTCCGTCGCCTAGTTGTAAACAAATCTGTAAACACAGTTGTTTTAGGCACGTGTTTCTTGCTTTCTGCAGTTTGCTCGGTGGCTTCACCCAAGATACCAAAATGTGACCATTAAAAATCCACTTATATCCGAGCAATCGTACGAAATATGAATGTTTGGTTTGTTCCTCTGTTAAGCACAGAGATTTATCTTTAAAATAAAGCTTTCATTTTGAAAATAGTATGAAAAGTAGGTGTGATATTGCCTTTCAAAAAACTGCAAAATCATCAAGTTGTAATTTACCAAATACCAGTTGTTGTTAATCACCAAATTACAACTTGTCGTACAAGACACGGGATCAACTGAAAGATTTATGAAACAAAATCTCACAACGCAATGCAAAATCACCGTTTTGACAAAATTTGGAGACAGAGCTTCTTGGAGACAGAGCGCCCATGAGTTTCTCATAAGGTGTTTCTTAAAGGGGTTGGGTCACGTAACCGTAAACAAAGCTGTTATCTCTATAATCTATATGGTTGCCTACACGTGCCCACAATATTCTGCACAGATTTTTGTTGATGGGGCGAATCCTAGGGGTGAATAACATCTAAGAATCCACCAATATCTCTGCAATCGTAGAGCATACGAGTGTTTTGTTTGCTTCTCTACAAAATTCAAGAGTCCATCATCAAAATAACACCGTCATTTTGAGAAAAATATTGGAAGATCTCTGTGATATGGATGGCCTATCAAAAGAATTGCAAAAATCGTCGTTTCGAAATAAGTTTGTTTACTGTATGGGATCCAGCCAAGGGAGATATAGACCAGCCCCTTTAACAGCGAATATTGACAATAACAAACCTGCAGTAGCAAAAAGAAGAAGTTCTTACCGATCTATTCTTGTCCGCAAAACCAAGATCCAGCAATTCTGATCCTACATGTAAGGTAGTAACTAAAGCGTTCAGTCCATCCATCTTTGTTTTCTGAACTAATGGATCAAGCCAAAGAGTGTTTCTCAACCTGAAAATCAAGTATACCAAGCGAATCAAGATGAAATCCGTCTAAATCAAAGATATAGGAATAATGTGATGTTCCCTGATATTCGTAAGAACTAAATTAATTTCTATCCACTAACCAATTACCGGGTGTCAGGGGACAAAATATTTTTTCCTTCCTGGTAGCAAGCTAAGCACCTTTGTTTTTTCTTACGTACTGTCTTCTTCTTTCTCAATATGCTGCCCAATTCTATCCCACTTCCTTTCTGTTCTTCTTTCTTTCTCTTTCATTTCCTCCCCTTCCTCCAATTTTTTCCTTTCCCTTCATCCTCCTGAGAAATTTGACTATTTCAGCCACCTTCCTGGTAGCGCGACTACCATGCTACTTCGCTTTTTTTTNACAAAATTAATCTCTATCCACTAACCAATTACCGGGTGTCAAGGCACAAAATAGTTTTTTCCTTCCTGGTAGCAAGCTAAGCACCTTTGTTTTTTCTTACGTACTGTCTTCTTCTTTCTCAATATGCTACCCAATTCTATCCCACTTCCTTTCTGTTCTTCTTTCTTTCTCTTTCATTTCCTCCCCTTCCTCCAATTTTTTCCTTTCCCTTCATCCTCCTGAGAAATTTGACTATTTCAGCCACCTTCCTGGTAGCGCCACTACCATGCTACTTCGCTTTTTTTAGCCCTGCCGGGTGTCCGAAAAAAGCACTCCCTTTTTGAAAAGTCACCAAAATTTGATTATATAGCCGATATTCAAATCTCTTTTATTGGCAAAAAGAGCAAAGACCAAGTTATTTTCCCATGTAAGGCTGGTCTTGTGATTGGTTCTGAAATACACCTTTAGCTATTCTGAGAAGAATCAGAATCAAACAACATTTTGCTACATTTTGAAGAATTTTCGAATGTGCACAATAGCAGTAAAAGCTCTAACGCCACTCGATCGAACGTTGCGTATAAAAATGTCCAGGCCTGGTTTTCAAGCATGCTGCAAAAGCACGGATGATTGCCAGATTAATATTAATATCTCTTTGCATATCAAACTTTGAGTTTGGTCATAAAAGTCAGAAACAAACGTAAACTTTAATTGTAGACTTGACGGATAATGAAAATCATATAATAATGGCTATTCGGTTAAATTTACGATGTTGCTTAAAGAGTATAGCTCAGAATAAGGTTTTTCAGCGTGTCATTTTATACCCTTTAGTTAAATGAAAACAAACAATTTATCATCTGAAATATATCTGGATCATTGATAAAAGAGATCAAAAAGAAAATTTGATGTTAGGTTTCATAATGGAATTTTGGTGATTTTTGAAACGGGAGTACATTTTTTGTGACACCCGGTATGATTTTGAGCGATGAAAGCGTCAATTTTGTTCTTCGCTCTTAAAACAGCTTTGCCTCAAAGCTATCTAAGGACACCTTTCTTAAAGTTACATCATTCGTTCTGCGTATTACGAGGTAAATGCTTGCAAATATTCGGACAGCAGTCTGATACGGACAGTACGCAATGGGGTCCGTACAAGAAACTAAGGTCCGAATATTTCCAACATGGATCGAGGAATCGTTTAATAAAGACTTTATTATATTACGGCAGAAGCTTTTTAAAAACATCGTTTTGCATTATTGCATTCAACGGCACTTTTTTCTTGTGCATCGTTGTATTTGGTCATTTCGACGCCAACTACTTTCCCATGTTCTTCGTTAATGATTTCACGTCTTCCCTAAAATTTACCACAAAGAAATCTTCAAGGACTAAGTTAAGCCTTGGCTGTCCAATTTCAGCGGCCGAGACCTAAACAAAGAAGCGTTCCCCTGTTATTAATTCCTAAGGCAACGCCGGTCCAATACGGCTTCGGAAAGTATAGCTTTTCAGGACCGATGATCGGGCACCGATCAAGAACCAATGAAATTGCTCCTTCGTGGGTAGACTGATTACAAGTTCGTAGTTATTGCTATTGATAGGCTGATGGACGCTATAACTACGAGCACAAAAAATATGTTGTTGTTGTAGTTGACATTGTTGTCGTTGTTGTTGTTGTTGCGATATTTGGGACTATTTCGTGAGTCCACTTCATGGGTCCGTTGAACGTATTTTCAAACACCATATTATAAGAGAAAAGGAACACTACAACAAGCAGTCCACAGAACCTGCTTTGGGCTTTTGGAATTTTTATACCATACATTGAAGACGCTTACTTACCCGAGTACAATTTTCCCTTCGAGTATCTTCCCAGTTATGAGTTTGTCAATCTTTAGGCAGGCCTAGAAAAGCGACACAAAAAATACCCAATCTTGCTGTCCAAGACTGCAAGGTTTTCTCGGATTAATAAAAGATACATTGCCCCGCCTTGCCCCATTTAGAAGTAATTTATGAGTAGATTTCATGCAGGTCTGATTATTCTTTTTGTTCATATCATGTATTTTTCTTGTCTTGCATTTTGATTAGTTTCTTCTTTTTCTTATATATCTATATGTTAATGGCCTCGGGGTAGACATTGCCTTTTGCTCCTTGGGGTATCGTTGTAGTAGTATTGTAGAGTAATTATGTAAGTAGTGTAGCGTAGCTCGTAATGTATATTGTAACTTTCTATTGGAATATACAAAAGATACATTAACAAATTATGAATAGTTTCGGGGTAGTACATATAATAGCCAGCTCATTTAGATTTGTAAAACTCAAGATCGGAATGAAACCGATGTATTCTAATTCTGTTAAATGCGAGGATGGAAGAGCTTGTAATATATTTAATTTGTCAAACCTTGCTACTCAAATAACTTACTTGATACGAAATTGCACAATTTTTGGGCTCTTTTAATTTATCATGTCGCCAATTGAAATATTATTGTGCTTGCAAATTACCCCTGCATTCTCTGTTCAAGTGGAGATTTATTCATATTATGTACAATTGGCGAAAAGTATACTTTTTATCTTAAATGTGCACTCGCAGCGTAGGGATCAAATCTTTCAAATATTTAAAAATGTGGGTGTAAAATTCTATGGCATTTTCTTTTAATTGCATGGCTTCAAAGAAACTTATGGTACTTCGCTGTAAATCTGCCGTGGAAATTTTTTGATATCTTAATTTTATTCAAAATAGCAGCAATTTAATTATTTTTGAAAAAATTCATACACAATTTGGAAAAAATTCAAATCATTGTAAATCCTAAACCAATGGAGGAAAAGTGATATAACCTGCAAGAAAAACATAGTTTATGAAGGTCTACAATATGGTGGCAAGCAGAAATCTGTAGCTTTTCTGGTTTAGAATTTAGACAATTGATGACGTCATAGCCTCAAATTTAATATATGCCGCCATTTTGAAACTAATCAAGATATCAATAAATTTCCATGGCAGATTTACAGCAAAAAACTCCAAGTTCCTTCTAAGCCATTCAATTAAAAGAAAACAATAATCGAACTTTACACCGACCTTTTTAAAGCTGTGAGCCCTATGTTTGCACTCGCTTGTCTTTGATTGATAACAGTAATTTTACTTACTGAAAAAAATTAACCAGTAGAAGTATGGAAGATCGTTATCATTATTATCATTTTAAGAGAAGGAATTTTCGCGGAAGAAATTTTCGCATCTTTGGCCGAAACTAGTAACAGTTTACTCCGCGAAATTTTAAAGTGTGAAGTTCGTGATAGTTAATTCCGGCGAAATTTCTTTAAATATAAAATTCCCAAAATTCTACGCCGCGAATGCTCTAAGATATGAAATGCGCCAATTTTCATTCCCGCCAATCATTTTATCTTTGCAAAACATAACAGTTCATTCCTGCGAAATTTCCCATTTTGGCCAATTCGCGACAGTTAATTCCAAAAATTTCGCGTTTTCCACAAATCGTGAAAGTTTCTTGCCAAGTTTTAAATTGGACATAAAATAAATAATAAGAGAATTACTCACCTCTACGGTGAATGAAAAGGATTGCTCAACTGGCTTCACACCGCAAACAATCAGCTCAATTGCCTAAGGGAAAAGCAAAAAGAGGTATAGTATGTGATGGTACAAAACTAATGGAAGTCCACCTTGTAAAAGGGTTAGACCCATTGAATGGTTTGGTGTGGAACTGCCAGCCCCTTTCTTTTCTTTTGACTATTTGTGTGTTGCTTTCTTGCTTTGTTTTGTCCCTTGCATTGCTGTATCTTTTTTTGTCTTGAAGTTGTAATTGTAAATTGTAAGTACCGTTCTTGGACCAGGTGACCAGATGACCTTGTGTCTTCTTACACCAAGAGCGGTACAGTAGTAATGTATTTAGATTATTTAGATTTATTAGTTTTAACTTGTTGTGAATAGAAAATACACAAAATGAGGCACAAGCCAGAAACAAAAAATTCCGGACTTTCCGAACTCGGAAATTGTGAACCAAGTCATTGTGCGAAATTTTTTAACTTGCAGAATCCAAAATCAATGGACAATCTTTCAACCAAATGAATTATTGTAAAATTAGATAAACTAGGGGTATTTGATTGCACCATTTTTGGAATGCCATTTTCATCATTAGTTCCAGGATTTTAAGCAGGTGTTCTGGCATTCTCTAGATATCTATTAATGTTGGACTGACGTGCTTACAAGAAAACAATGCGTTCATTTCAGCACAACTAATGGTCATAGTTTCGCAAGATGCACAGGCAGATTTTTCACCAGAAACCTGGAGTCAAGATTGCATAAGTTTCAAAGGGCCTAGATTCATAGGCATTACCAAAACTTACGAGGTACGTTTGAATAATTATCCAGATTCATATGTGGTGGAGTGGTGGCACTGTAAAAACTAAAATAACACAAGCTCATATCCAAACCAGCTGAAATTAAGTACCCCCCCCCCCTAGACTGATTACCTATGTCCGTTGTATCCACGCAGTAAACCTTACGCAGCCGGTTGAAAGAAGTGACATCGCTCAAGTTAAAGAGCATAGGGAAGACCACAAGTTAAAGAGCTATTTTTGATTTCACTACTTGCAACTTTGCTACAAAATACTATTTTGTAGCAAAGTCGCAAATAATGAAATCAACAGGACGTGCACTGAAAACTTTATATCGAGACTATGAATCCACATTTGAGGAACTATTAGAGAGGGATAAAGCAAAGACAATACATAAAAGAACCTACAAAATTCCATGGTTGAAATTAACAAATCAACCATCTCAATCCAGAGTACATGTGGGCATTGTTTGATGAGAAAGATGTTCCTTAAAACCTTCGTACTAAGGAACTATGCAAGCTCCCCTCGGTGAGTTCTCAGCGCTACGAAATAAATTCCCTATGCTTAAGAGGGAGTCTATTGTGGAATGCTCTTGGTAATGACTTCAAATTGACAATTTAAATAAAAGACGAAATACGTTGCACTTAAATTAGGGTTTTGATCTTTTTCTGTAATATTGTATATTGTATACTATAGATAGTTGGTGTTAATTAATTGCTGTAAATAAGTTGATGATGATGATGATGATGATGATGATGATGATGATGATGATGATGATGATGATGATGATGATGATGATGATGATGATGATGATGATGATGATGATGATGATGAAGATGATGATGATGATGATGATGATGATGATGATTTTTTTTTTTTTTTTTTTTTTTTTTATGATGATGATGATGATGATGATGATGATGATGATGATGATGATGATGATTATGATGATGATGATGATGATGATGATGATGATGATGATGATGATGATGATGATGATGATGATGATGATGATGATGATGATGATGATGATGATGAAAACAAGGGACTCAGGTAATAAGTCTATCTCAACCTACAGATAGCTTGGCTCTACTGAAAAAAGAAGGACAATAGAGGACGTCCAAATAACAAAATACCAAAATAACATACCTGTGGTGGCACACTCTGCAACGAAAAAATTTTATCTTGCGGCAACAACAACAGCTTTTCCACGGAAACTCTATTCGGTAAGGCGTCATCGATTCCGAATACCTGTGGAAGAAGACATTTTCGTTAAATTGTTAAATAGTTGAAGAACATATGATTCTGACTTGAATTTAAGTCAACCTTTCAGTCATCCAAATTCAGAATGACAAAATTCACAACAGACCTATTTACTTGCTAGAAAAGAGGTTTGGATCGAGCGTCCAAATCTAGAAAAGTTTGGGAAGGAAAACGAAAGCACGACCCCCATCCTTGGTGGATACACTGCTAGCTGTGGCAAGAAGTTGCTGTGGATCTCAACACTTTTCAAAGAGTTTGCTATCGACTACTGTGCGCAAAGTGAGTTAGCAATGGCTTAGTTTACACACAAGCAAGTGTTATTGGTCTTTTTGCTTTGCTCCTCGTTATATTCATTCATTTTTGGCTGACTTTTCTTTCATTTTAATAACAACGGTTGAAAACAGCAAACTTCGATTTGCAATCTCGCAAAATGAAACCTTTGTATGCTCGCACTTTGTTTTGAAATTTTACACCGTGTTACACAACAAAATCAGCTCATGATGAATGAAAGTAACGTGAAACAAGACCAAGGGGCGAATAAAACTTGCCAGTGTATGAAGCAAACCACTAGTAAGTCAATTTGAGCAAAATTATCATTGATTAACTCGCTGAAAAATGTTCTGAGATCCGAAGGAACATCTTGCTACAGGTAGCAGTGTTTCTACTGGGAACGGGGGTCATACTTTCGTTTTTCTTCACCAAATTTAGCAGATTTGGACGCTCGATCCAAGCCTCTTTTCTAAGAAGTAAAGAGGTCTGTTCAGTGTCGCAAATAATATTTTTTAAAGTTTAAAGTAGACACAATTAAGAACGCAGAATAATTTTCGAATGAAAAATATGAAAAACTTCCTGTCATGTAAACCTACAAGCACATAGAACGGCTTTAATTTTGACCAATTTGTGATTGTATCAACAACCATATAATTTCATTCTGTTCATTGTACCAATGTTCAAATAGACCTTTTAGCTATTCTACAAAAGAGCCCGGATCGAGCGTCATTTTTATACAATTCTATTCGCGAGGTTCGATCGAGTGGCGTTGGAGCTTCTATCACTATTGTACACATTCGAAAATTCATCAAAATGTATCAGTAGATCGTTCGACTCGAACGTTGTTTTAGAATAGCTAAAAGGTTTATTAGTTTCGGATACGCTTCAAGTTCTAGTCACAGTTTTGTATCAACCAAATTTTTCATCTGACTTTAAGGATATACAGGTTTACTTGTAAACGTAATATCATCCAACCCTTCCTACCATCTAGCCTATATTTAAATTTATGTCCCTTCCAACCCGCAAAGGTGGTTCCGCGAAAGCGCACTGCTATCAGAGCATATGAAGGTCTAAAAATATTTAATTTAGACATGAAATATAATATTTCACAAAAGGCTATAACATGCAATTTGTAACTCAACAATTTTTGCTTCGTAGACCCATGGCGAAAACGAAAAAATTTAGTAAATCAAGCAAACTTAAATTCTTAGTTGAATTTCGAGCAGCTCAACAGTGCAGCAACAGATCATTGGACCGACGGCTAGTTTCTACAGGAAATTTATGTCAATAATCTCTGATATATTAGAAAAGCTATATTGTATGTTTCCTAACAATCTCATCAGTAGCAAAGAATACGTTTGATGATCTTACATATAAAAAATTTCCTTACGTAAACTTCGGTTGCAGTTGCAGTTTGGGAGTCTCTCTTCGTAATGGACTCTACTTTAACTCTGAAAAATTGATAAAAGACGGGTGATTAAAATTCAACGTACATTGTTCCCAACAACTAGATGGAATTAGTTCTCGTCATAAGATAAAATTTAAAGTCCGCAAAAAGTGGGCTCTGAATTGTGAGAAGTCATCTCTTTGTTCTACGCTTAGAACAGGAGGTCTTTATCTCCTTGAAGTCGCGTTATGGTTATCGTTTGGATGTGATCACTTGGGGCCTGTTTCTTTGCTCCTCGGGTTTGGAAAGCGGAGTTACCTTAAACTTTTTCGTCAATCGCAGCGCCCATCATTTTCCGTCCTTTGTAATGAAGTGTTTTTGTACGTAATTTTAAGAGAAGAAACTTTCGCATTTTTCGCGGAAATTCGTGAAAGTTTATTCCGCAAAATTTCCGAAAATATATAATTCGTGAAATTTTATTCCCGCAAAGTGTTCTAAGGTATGACATTCGTGCATTTTCATTCCCAGAAACCAATTGTATTCTCGCAAACGCACGGTTTATTCCGGTTTTTTCCAACTCACCAAATTGTCTTTTCGCGAAAGATTCTTCAATCAAAGTAGTAATGTTTTGTTGATAAAGTATGTTATGGCCATGTGTCCTTTTCTAATGTTAATAGCACCAAATATATTATGTTTAGTTTATCTGTTAAATGTAATTTTGATTTCATGTAATGTAAGAAAAAAAGAAGAAAAAATCGTGCAACTTTTTTGCTTTTTTTGTTAGATTTGCAGCAACGGTTGAAACAACTAACTTCTCGTAAACATTGATTGAGATTCATCAAGTGGCTGGATTTTGAAGTCAAGACGTTGATTAAAATTGCGTATAAATGAGTACCTTATTGTGACAGAAAACGTATGTGATTTTTTGTCGACAAAAGTCAGTCTCTGCAACTGAAATGAGGACACTTAAAGGCACACTGTAGTTGTGCTAAAGTACCTCNTGATGTAGTTGTTCGTCGTCAAGCCCTGCCATGCCGTCGTCGTACTAGACTTGCCCCAAGTCTATCTCTTCCGTCCGTCTACCGTTCCCTTTATGGTAGTTCCTGGATCCGCCATTTCCTGGATCCGCCATTCCAACATTCCATCAAGAGAGAACGACAGATATCTCTCATATATCTCTCGAGCTCTCTTGGACGGAATGTTGGAATGGCGGATCCAGGAAATGGCGGATCCAGGAACTACCATAAAGGGAACGGTAGACGGCCCGGGGGGGGTACTTAATATATTTTGCTGACGCCATGTGCACTCCTTTCCGGGTATCGTTTTCGCCTCTGTTTTCTAACGCCGGGTATCAAAAGAAGGCAATTTTCCTAAAGCAGGTTGTCAAACGTGTTATTTCATTGTTTTTCGCCGATTTTTACGTTTTAGGGTATGCTTTTCGCCGATTTTTTCTAAAACCGGCTATCATTTCGAGGGAAAATTTCTAAAGCCGGATGAACAAATATTTTCTTGGAGTGCACTCCCCTGTACAATTGAAAGTCAAGTGCCCCCCCCGGGCGTTCATTGGGTCAAAACGACAATCCAAAATGATAGAATTTCGCGACTTTCAGTAATTCGATGCACATCGACATTCACGAACACGAGAAGGACCTGACTCCCTTTATTCAAGGAAAGCAAGCCTGATCCAAAGGCACAAGGCTTGCTGAACACCCAGTTACTAGATCTGTTGTTATTAATGTTATGCATAGATCTACCTAATAAAATCCATGACAGTGTGCCTTTATACTTTACTTTACCTCTTAAATACGTCCTTTTCTTTTATGACGCAAATATCATTCACAAGAACTCCCTCTGGTGTGTTTCCATGTCTCGCTTGGTTCGCTTTATTTGCATAATATATTTGCATGTCATAAGCAAGTTTGAAGTAAGACTTCGTGTCGTATGTCTCTTCTTTGTCTACGCCAACTGGCAACTGATGGTCTTCGATCTTTCCCCAATACACGTTCGCAGATACGACTTCTAGAATTTTCACCTAAGAAAGGTATTTCAATTGATCATCTTTCACCAGAGCAAATAAGAAAGGAATAGAGGAAAATGGAATACCTTAACAAAAGGGGCTCCGTCGCTAAACAGTAAAAAATCCGTAAACTCGTTTTTTTTTTTTTTTTTTTTTTTTTTTCACCTAAGCCACCAAAAAGTGACCGTTAAAATCCACGTATATCCGAGCAATCGTAGAAGATATGAATGTTTGGTTTGTTCCTTCGTGAAGTACAATCATTTATTTCCAAACAGCAACTTTCAATTTGAAAAAAACATGAAAATCCTGTGCGATAAGGACATAAACATTACCTTATATTCTAGAGTCCAATTCAAGATTAGTTCTCGCGTACAAACGTTTTTGCGTGAGATTAGGGCCATAAATTTTGAAATACAGTTTAGCAATGTAGTTCTTAAAGGAAACTACCGATATTTGGAACTTGCTTTCAGCCATATCCAGCTCTCTGTTTTAAAAAAGTCTTGCCATATATTGAAGAATGCGATAAACTGAAATTCTGCGATACAAAATCTGTGTGACAAGATTTTGCGAGAACACAAGAGCACTACTAAGAATATCAGATTGATCGATGGAATAAATCTTTGAAGGATTTCCCAAACTTGCAGAGGGATTGTTGGACTTGGATATTTATGTTCTTGGCAGACGAGGAAACAAAATAAACTGGTGATGAGATGTTCATGCATAAAGGCAAATTTCCAGTCAGTGGAATTTTCCAAGCGGGTGGAATTTCTATTGCATACGAAAGAAAATGTTGCTCTAGCATGGAATAGAAAGTTACGGCTAAGCGACCTTTCATTGTCTAAAATTCTGCCCGCTCGGAAAATTCCACTGACTGGAAATTAGCCTTAATGCAGCAACAATCCGATGCAATCCAATGCAAAACACTAAAGTCGATTTCATCGCAGTTTCTCGTGGCATGTAATTTGAGACAGACTATAGTAGTTTTTAGCTCTATGTCTAAGGGGCCTCGGGGTAGTCAAAGCCTTTTGCTCCCAGGGTATCGTTCCAGTAGTTTTGTATAGTAATTTTGGAAGTAGTGTAAGTAATATTCCAGCAGTCTTCCATCCCCCTAGCTTTGTTTTAATCATTATTCCTTTGGGCTTGCCCTTTCACTTTCTTTACACGTAGGAACTGTAAACATGCACTTTTAGTTGTGTATTGTCGTTATGAGTATAAATATAGCCTCGTACTTTTGGAGCATTTAATTCTGATGATGAAGCACAGAATTGCTTCGAAACTTCAAAACAAATAATCATGGACTAGTCTAACATCAATTTATTCTATTTATTTATTTATCGGATTTATAATACTGTCTCAAAATTGACTTGTCAAACTTGGAATGTCTTTTTCAATATGAATATGATTATCGTCACAATCCTTGTACTCCGTTTTTTGGTGAAAATTCGTTTTCCTGCCAACAGTCCGATTTCTGTAAGTAATATATATTGCATTTTTTCAAAGAACATGATTATCGTCACAATCCTTGTACTCCATTTTTTGGTGAAAATTCGTTTTCCTGCCAACACTCCGATTTCTGTAAGTAATATATATTGAATTTCTTCAAAGAACAAAAAAATCCGACGCACTTACCTTTACCACACCACATTTAGGAATATTTTTCGGTGCATCAGAGTCAGCAAAGATGGTGTGCCTTTGACGACAATTTTGTTGATCCCTTTGAAAGAAATAGAAAGATCTTTGACAGAACTAAATACGGAACTATACACCGGCTGGGCTTATGAGGACGAAGTTCGTTAGGTAGTCGAAGGAAGGCAGCGCATTGGCCAATTTTGAATTTGCAATGGTTTCCAAAAAAAAGAGCCTTCTAACTAAGGGACCGTTCTAATCGATATCTTTCGGCACAGTGAAATATCTGATTAGCAGCAAGTTGTGGAAAAAAGCCGATAAAATCCCTTGAAGGGGCTCCGTCTCCAGCTTTCGGTTGAAACGATGATTTTGAACTTTTATGATGGGCAATAGCACACAGACACCTACCTGTCTATTCGAAAATGAAAGCATCATTTTGAAGATAGATCTTTGATCACAGAGGAAAAATCTAAACATTCATATCTCTTACGATTGCTTGAATATGAGTGGATTTTTAACGAGCTTCACCCAAGCCACCAAAAATGCTCGTTAAAAATCCATTTGTATCCATAAGCAATCGTAGAAGATATGAATGTTTGAGTTTTTCCTTTGTGAAGTATATAGATTTATATTCAAAAATGTGCTTTGATTGACAAAAAAAAACAAGTAAACGTCTGTGTGATATCACCCATAAAAAAACTACAAAATCACAGTTTCGACCGAAGTTTTGAGGTGGAGCACCTTCAAAGATCTACTTCAAAATGTTGATCAACAAAGCATATACAACTTAATACGATAAGTGACCATATGCCATCGACATAAACATATAGAAGCTCTTTCTACTCATCCATTAATTCCTTACCAAGTAAGCTTTCTGATTGATCAACTTTAAAATGAATGAATCGTTTGTATTCTACTGCCATGTGTCCCAAAAAAAGTACTCCCGTTTGAAAAATCAACAAAATTTGATTACACGGCCGATCTTCAAATTTCTTTTTTTGTCGAGCAGATGAAGAACCAAATTATTTTGCCAGACATAGCTGATCTTGTAGTTGGTTTGATGATCAGCAAATGTAGCTCTATTCAGGGCTGCCTGGCTTTGAATCATACTGCAAAAAGCACTGATGATTGCCAGATCAATTTCTTTGTGCATGTTAAGCTTCTGGTTTCGTCATAAATGATGGAAAGAAACGCACACTATCATTGGAAGCCCCAAGGATCATAAAAAATCTGAAAATTTGGACTCTTAGGTAAGGCAAGAATGACTATTTTGCTTTAAAAAGTATAGCTTAAAATAAGGGTTTTTAACGTGTATTTTTTTACCTGGTAGCATTAAGACCAAAAACTTTATCATCTATAAATGTTCTTGGGTCATTGACAAAATAAATCACAAAGGAAATTCTATCAAAGGTTTTATAATCGATTTTTGGTGATTTTTTAAACAGGAGCAATTCTTTTTGGGACACCCGGTATCTTCACTGACCTGCAAAAACCATAATACTTGACATCAGTGCAAATGTCGCACCTTTTTGATTTTTCTTCCTTTTGCTGGATCAAAAATAAAATATTAGTTGCGCGTTTAGGAGGAAAAAAAGAGTTGGATCATGCGAAAGCCGTATAGTGCAAATTCTTCTACAAGGCGGTACTGGATGAGCCAAAGTAATTCGTTGTACAAAAATCGTTCTTAAAATTTGTTAAAGGCTCTTGTTCAACTGGCATGCCTTGCATGTGCCATCTCTCACAGTATTAGAGAGTCCCAATCACTGAAAGCTTTCAAAAAAGAATTAAGGAACTATACAATAGAGTGTGACTGTAGATTGTGTAAAACATTTATTTCTGGATCAGGTTTCATTTAGGCTTGCTCCGGGTCTGTTCCGTGGTCTATCGGCGCTGGGGACTGTTATAGCCTCTGCGGGGGCGTCTACCACTTAGTGGTATGCGCCCCCGCGTGGGGTGGTTATATTTCTCGGCGCTGGTGGGCCGTGGAGTGGACTTGGAGCAAGTCTAGAGTTATTTAGCTTGTATTTACTTTTATTAGCTTTAANTAGATTGTGTAAAACATTTATTTCTGGATCAGGTTTCATTTAGGCTTGCTCCGGGTCTGTTCCGTGGTCTATCGGCGCTGGGGACTGTTATAGCCTCTGCGGGGGCGTCTACCACTTAGTGGTATGCGCCCCCGCGTGGGGTGGTTATATTTCTCGGCGCTGGTGGGCCGTGGAGTGGACTTGGAGCAAGTCTAGAGTTATTTAGCTTGTATTTACTTTTATTAGCTTTAATAGATAGTTGGCATTAATTAGCTTTTACACAGCTATTAGAGTTTTACGCCAACTTTAAACAAATTATTTATTATTATTTTATTATCTCTTGGCTGGCCTTTGTTGACGCCATTTTCATGGCCCATGAAAGTGGCGACAACAAAGGCCAGCCAAAAGATGGGACGCCCAAGGCATGATGGTTGAAAAGGAGACTTTATAGCATGCTACCAATTTGTACAATTCAAAATAACTCTTTAGATTAGTCAGCTGAATGCTAGATTCCTAGAATTCTCGAAATAGTCAAACTAGTTTAGTAGTTTCAAAATAGTTCAATTAAAGGTAATGAGTCCATGTAAGTACAGCGAATTTGCTATTTTCACGTGATATTTCATCTGATCAAATAACAGTGGTGATAAAAAGACAGCTAGTTCTAATATAAGCAGATTCATGATTTACTTGCGGTTGCGATTCCAGAGCTGAACCCGAAATCTCACAGCAGGCAGCCTCGTTGTGAAATTTAAATTCTTGTTTTGCATGTGATCAGTTAAATTCTACCAATCACAGTGCGCTCTTCGGGCTCTTCATCAGCATCGCGTCAGCAAATCTTGACAAGAGTGTATACGCAGCTGTACTTACATGGACACATTACCTTTAAGATTTTTAACTAAGATGCACATAGTTCTAGCAGATTTCAGCAACTCCCTAATGTTTAAAGAACACTTTTTCGAGCTTCAAAATGAATCTTCTTTCATTTAAAATACGACATAAGTGAACCAAGTAGGGCCATTTGCTTGCATGTTTTCAGGCAAACCAAGAAGAAACCAAATTTCTGGTGATTTTCATTCAGGGAACTTAGCTTTGAAACTTGGTACATCTGCCTTAAAAAACAAGCCAAAGCTTCAGTGGGCTCCGTAATTGGATAATTTCAGGTTTCAAATACTAACCTGTTCAACTTTTTCAGCAATTGCTTGCAAGGAAGGAGGGACATGTTGTCTTGCTCGTTTCAGCAATTTTGCAATGGCCGGTGCACAAGATTCATTCTCTTCAGTAATCAAAATCAATGAGCAGCAGCTTTGCTTTTCAGTTGTGTTCTTGTCCTGAATGATAATGGGTTATTAGGATTTACTGTTGGGTAATTTGCATCAGGTTTGAAGGAAAATTCAGTGATTGGTATGATTGGTGACAAAATGAAAGATTATGCTGTTATCAATGGTGTATCTGAATCCACTGTGCCCCATAAACGACGGTGTTGAGGACATGGGACACTTTTTGCTGCACTGCCATTCATAGGAGAGATAATCTCAATAGTGCAACCGTACGGTTTGTCAAATCTTTCAAACGCACTATTACTTGAAATGATGCTGTATGGTGATGAAACGTAGCATGTCGATTCTAATACAGAAATTCTAAAGACAACTTTAAAATATATGCAACACAACGTTTTGCTGCTACTAATGCTTAGCTGCTGCAACTTGCGAGGGAATTTAGTTCTTATTGTAGAGTAGTTAACGTGTATTGTTTAGGTTTCTTTCTTGCTTCGCATTTACTAGTAGTTTTAACTTTATGTAATGACCGCAGGGTAGACACAGCCTTTTGTTCCCTCTGATATCGTTTTAGTGGTATAGTAGAGACATTTTGTAAGTAGTGTATGTAACTAGTCATATGTCATTGTAACTTTTTATTGGATTATAAAAAAAAAAGGTATAACGTACTTTCTTCCAATTTTGTTTTGTCTTTTCTATGCGAAATTACGTAATACAATCTGCGACAACAGCTTAGTGGCGTCATTAAAGAGCCACTGCTGACATAAGTGCTTTGCGCCTGATCGAATCCCACAATGCATTGCTTCTTCGACTTTCTGGGTGTCTGAAAGTGTTTTTTGGCCTAGCATGTCAACATTATCGCGGATGTGGAAAGAAGCCTACCTCAATTCCACTGTTGCCTCCTCCATCATTATCTTCATCGCTTTCTTCTTGGACGGTCATGATTGGTGATCCGTAAATATGTGGATTATTTCCTGTCGTTCTTGTTGTTGTTCGGTTTAGTTTGCCATATTTTTTTTTTTTTTTTTTTTTTTTTTGTTAGATTACGAAAGAAAATGATGAGGCCATTTTGCCCTCCTGAGGACTGTATTTCAAATTAACATAATAAAACAGACGCTATAAGTAAAGAAAGGGCCTATAGAATTGTGGTTAATATGTGTGAAATGTTCAGGTCGTGTTTCAGCAATGAAGTAAATACAAATCAATAAACGATAATAAGCGCAAACAAAACATTGTTCAGTTCAATGCAGTTGATATTCGGCACAAATGTTCGTCGCCATTGCTATTTACCTCCTTTCGATTTTCTAGGCGCGCAAAGCACTTATGTCAGCAGTGGCTCTTTAAGCCCAATGTCAGAGCCATGGCAGAGTGTTCTGGCATCATATCGAACCCGAACGAGGCTGCTTATCGTGCAATCTTTCAAATGGCGACGAGATTTGGCCTAACTTACGAAAATTTTTAAACGAGTTGACACCTGTTACGAATGTCAGAATGTGGAAAAACTAACAATTGTTCTTTAGCAGTTGATATGGTTGTTTTTAAGCATTAATCTTATAAGCCCCGGAACTGTTTTTAAAGATAATACATAATAATAATGCCAAGAATCAGCTCTGGTTAAAGTTTCAAAAAAAGAAATTCCCCAATGAGGAAACAAGAAATAAAGTCAATGTTAATCTGAGATCATTCTCAATGTTGTCCTGAAGCAGAATTTTGATTTGAAGATAGATCTCACATTTTGAATCAATTATACATCCATTAAAAAGTAGCCTAGTTTTGAGCTGCTGAATATCAATAGTAGAAACTTGATGACCTTGTGTCTTTTCCGCTATGGCTTGCACATTTTAATTGAATCTTTCGTAGTTCTTAGTTGTTAGACTTGATAGAAAAAATGTCAATAGTGAAGCCATTAGTTTTGAAGATCTTTACCATAGTCCTGACAATTCTTCTTTCCACTATTCAATTTGAAAAACAAGCAATTGATGTCCTACTTGACAAAAATGCGTCTACACTTAAAGTTGCATATTTTTTCATGCAGTTTGGTCTTCCAACACAATGTCGACAACGGCCATAAAAAAGAGATCAAAACGATTTCCAAAATGGATTAATCTATAACAAAGCCGTTTAGACACGATATGAGAACTGCCACAATCAAAAGTTTTTCGAAAAAGATGAAATTAAAGCAAAAGAACAGGTAAGTATGGTCACAGAGTGTCAATAACGCAGGCTTGCTTCACAATGGGTGATTCATGTGGACAGATAAAGCAATCGTATGGTCAAAAACAATCGTATGGTCAAGTGTTTTGGATGGGAGCAAAGGCAGCGCCAGGGGAAGGATTGGGAAGGACATATTCTCACAATTTTGCGATTTTAGGGTTTGGTTGTTCATGAAAAATACTAAACAAATACCTTGGTACGTATTTGGTCCTCCTCAATTTGGAAAATTTAATAGTTACCCCCCCCCCCCCCACATTCTAAGACTGGCGCCGTCATAGGTTTTGAATATCTACATATTCGGACAGGGCCTTCGTTACAGAAAAATTCTTCAATTCACCTGTGTCTTCATAGAACCAAGCAGACAATTCATTCTCTGTCCAAATTCAGTCTTCTTCGCTGGGAATTCGTAATGGATTAAGCAAGTTGCATTTCTGATTGATATTCTGGAGGCGACTCCATCCGTCATCACTGCGCAGGAAAAAGCATGACAATAAATTTTCTTGCGATTGTGAAGATCTAGGACTACAGTAAGAACCCGCAAAATAGAAACCAGTTTTCAAAACAGCCTGCTTAGTTTCTTATTAAAAGGGCATTGATCTGGAAACAGGCCGAAAGGTTTCTTATCACATGGTTAAAACACAGAGCAAACACTATCAAACAGTATGTTCTTGTTACCTAGCACTCTTTCTAAATTTACTCAACCATAGCATACATGCCAAGTATAGATGGAGATGCATTTGCATGAAATTTCTAAAACAAATTTGGCACCTGATTTCAACAAAGATTATTAAATATGAATCTATTTGGGATCCTTCTATAAGTAACCTTCCCATTCAAAATTAAAAATCATTCAAAAACATTTTAGAGGCCGCAGAAATAGATAACAATATTTGGGGTCTCTAAAATTTAGGCTCAATATTTNCTCAATATTTGGGGTCCCCAAAACATTAGGCTTAATATTTAGGGGTCAGCAAAGAAATAGTGGCATGGACCCCCTCCCCCCGTATTGAAAGTTAAGGAGTACCCCCCTAAAGTGCTTCGAAGCACGTTGGAACGCAAATCAACCAACTCGATCTGAAGGCTCGTTGAAAAAACACTACAGACTCACTCACCAAGTACACAATGGCCAGATTTTCCAGACTGCACAATCGAGTCCCAACTAGCTTTAACATCCATTAACTCAATAGGAGACATGAACTCTGTGGCTATAATAGCTGCGATGCATCTAGATTCGAGTGTCTTCTCCAGTCTGTCAGCTTCTGTTGCTGATTTAACGAACATGACGACTTGACTGCCAGGGTTAGCTTGCAGGAAAGCTACGAAAAGAAATCGATTATATCTATTACTATTATTATTACTAATACTACAGTAAATCCCCGCATATAAGAACCTACTTTTTTGAGAGCTAGGCTGAAATAGGTTCTTAAAGCCAAATTTCAAGGTATAATGGTTCTTATTTGAAGAGTACCTTGCGTAGGCCATTTTAGAACCTTCGTCAATGACTTTCAGCCCTATTATTTGTTTTGGCAAGGTTATAATATACCTAATAACCAATGCTAAGCTTTCAAACAGCAGGGGATGAAATTCAAACATTAAATGCCCACTGGGAAAAAATGAACTTAACACTGACAATCCAAAATCAACTTTGCTACCCCTGCTATAAGAACAAATTTTTCATCAAACTGAAACCGGTTCTTAATTACAAGGTGCATAAGTTAGGAAAAACAGCCTGTAGGTTCTTATTTTTTCAGGTTCTTATATGCGGGGATTTACTGTGCTAGTGAGAATGGTCTGCAGCGGTTGATGGGTAGGCTGAGGTTAAATTTGCATATTGGAGTAGGATCATGTACGGGAGTAAGATGCGAGTGTTTAATGCTGGCAAAATGTTAGATGTTTTAGCTTTATTTGACATCAATTCTGTGCCTTTCATTTTGTGAATGCTCAGATCTTCTAAAACAGGATTTTGTTCAGTTCAGTTCAGTTCATATGCTTTGAGCACGAAATTTGAATGAGGAACAGAGGTCAATCATTGTGCAAGCAAAAAAGTCCCTGGACAACTTCAAATCCATCGCTAAATTGAGTTTTAACAAAATATTGACTGAAGAGTGATGGCAATTGTTTCGCTCAAAATAAGGAATCCGGGATTCGAAAGTTTCTTTAAATCTTGTTTTCGGATGGTAATTATTGTTAAAAATGACCATGCAGCATCTCAACAGATAGCTAACTTTTTCAACTAAACTGTGATACAAAGCAATTTTCTGTAACTTTTGAACTCAGAGAACTATCTATGATCTAGCTCGTGACGTTTTTTATGTCACCCGGTAGAAGTGCCTGCTGGTCCACTGTGCGGCAAGGTCCATGTTTTATACCCCTCTACAATGAGCCACTTCCCCCTTGTTATGATTGCAAACTAAACGAGGCCCCTAAACGAGAAGACGGTAAACGAAGCCTGACAACAGGGAAAACAAATTTGCAAAACTTACTCATCATATCATCCGTTCTGTCATGCAGCGAACAGACTTCGACGTGTTGCTTCACTTGCTTATAAACCGAAGCTTCTAATTTATCAGCGATGACGATGAGTGGTTTGGAGAAATAAGCACCAAGTAATGATTCTACACCACGTGACCACTCTACTGCCATAGCAACCATTTGATGAGGCAAATTCAATGCAATTTTCTTGGACAAACTCTCTGCGTAGATTCTCATCAAAATTTTTATATCTTCCCCGAACCTAAAAATCAAGCACGATGATATAAAGAATTATTTTAATTTCCTCAGCCAATGATATTGAACTGAACAATATGAAGGAGTTAAAAAATGGACGAAACCATTTTAGAATGTGTCCAAATTCTTGTCACGCGAAAGTTCACGAAAAGATTGGGCACAGGAAATTGATTACAAGTAAATCATTCTTTAAATACCAGTAAATCTTTTTGTAACATATTTTCAGCTATCTAATACCTTGTACAATATTGGCAAAAAACACTGAAGGCAAATCACAAAATTGCACTACTTTCATCTTTGGTTTCTTCCCCCGTCCACCCGTGGCAATGTTCTTGAATCAAATACCATTTGACCTTGAAAACATTGAAACAAGTGGACCGGGTCACGCTCCTCCGCAGCGTCCTACTAATTTGACTTTGTCAGTTCTGTGTCACAAATTTGTTTATTTTGCTTAACCCCTTGTTATTCTTAAAACTTAGTTCAAAACTCTTATTTTCACAATTGATTTTATAGTAGTTTGTATGTAGTCATATTGCGAAATCCAATAGATGCGCAAAAGACGCTATGTGTATGTATGTATGTTTGAATTCACCACAAAATTAAAATATTTACAATTCAAAAATAATACAAAATAGTTAAAATACGCAATTTACATAATAATACATTTAATATAAATTAAGAAACACCCCTAATCATAGGGGCAGGGATAGCATTAAAAGATCGAGTAGACCATATTTTCATAATGGTCCCCTTAGACGTGGTTGCAAAAAAAATACATCTTTATGCGCTTTTCAATGAAGCACAATTTAGTAAGGCCGAATCATGAATGTGAGAGAGTACGCGTGGTTTTATTAGAACACATATATGTCGTTTTCCTCTCTCTGTATATTTTGGAAAAAATTGTCTTTGACTTTGTGCTTAAACGAGTTGATATTAGTTGTAGATTTTAAATCAGAACGCCGCTGGGCTGATGTCCTTGGCAAGAACACATCTTTTTCAAGATACATGTTTGAAAAAACCCATCTAGCCCTTGCAACAGTACCTAGATCTTTTAGCGTATATCAACATCTGAAGCACCTGTCTATAAACCCTGTACAATTTCTGGTGGTGAGCGTGGGCCCTTTTAAAAATGCCCCACCACTCAAAAATCACTTTGCCCTGAACGGGATGTGTTAAACAAATTATCTGCATACCTTTCCACCAATATATCAGCCCTGTCAAAGACCAGATGACAAAGTCTCTCAAGATTGGTGCAGCCTTTCTCCAGCATACTGACCAATGATGGTACGGTCGCAACAAGTATAGAGCAGCCATTGATCAAACTGACCATTTCCTCCTGAATCTGACCGCGACCACCGTATAAAACTTTCGTCCTGTATTTTGTTCGATATGAATACATCGTTTTCTCGCATGTTTCGCATATGTTTCTTGCTTCATTGTAGTCGGTAGCAAGGATGATGAGGATGGGCTATGGGAAAGATTATTCGATTATTAGAGTCAATGCGAAGCAGGGAGTGGTGCACAGGCTTTGAAAGGTAGGAGTGCGGCTGCTCTTGCATTATAATGTATTACCAAGTTTTTGGTATTTTACCGGATGAGTAAAAAAGGGCCCGGCGTTTGAGACGCTACTGCTCCCTGAATATATAAGCAATGCTGTTTTGCAATATTTAGTTTAATAGAAAACATGTTCAATAACTTTTAGAATTTTTCCTGGCTGAAATCGGTCGCTCCGTTAAGATTTTACAAGGGATTTTCTAAAAAATTTCCCTTTGAGAAACCTTGAAAAACGTGTTAAAACCATGAGCAAGTTTCCCTAATGTGTTTACCTTACATCAATAACTTGAGAACGCTTTAGCATGTGCTATCCTCTTGGGGGAATGAAAAGTATTCCCCCTAGTATGAATAACTTATTCAGGGGGATTCCATTCTCCCAAGAGGATCAAATGCATGAATGCATGTGAGTGTCATCATTGCTAGGGAGCAAAACAAAGAGAAATGTTGCTCATTGTTTTCATTCGTTTTTGCAGGTTTTCGAAAGTGGTTTTTTCAAGAAAATCTCCCATATCGATGGGAAAGAATGGCCGATTAAATGCGGGTAAATTACAGAACCTAATTGGACATATCGGGAAGAACAGTTTTGACTATTGTTGCTTAGATATGCAGGGAACAGCCGGGTAATGTTTGTGCAGTAGTGGAGGCTATTCAGTGCAGTGGAGGGCTAACATCCGTACAATGGAGGGATAGCATTGAGTACAGTGGAGGCTTTTCAGTACGGTGGAGGGCTAATATCAATTGCCCACGTCTCTTGCGCGTACCTGAAACCTAAAAACCCTAAGTCTTTCCCGTTTATACCTAAAAAAGTGCCACCTAAAAATCATTAATTCGAATAAGCCCCCTCTTCCCTGTCCACTTATATCAAATGCCAGAGGTTACCACATATTTTCTAGTTATTAAGCGAAACAAGATTGCGTGTTAATCTTGATGTGATTTAGGATAAAAAAATGTCAATTTTTCTTATTATGCGCATACTAACCGGTTTTGTGTTGTACAGGAAAATATAAAGCCCGAGGTCTTAAAAGTACAGACCGAGCTTGCGAGGTCTGTGCAATAAGACCGAGGGCTTTATATTTTCCTGTACAACTACAAAACCGGTTAGTATGAGTTTTATTACCTGATAGCTTCTAATTTTGACTTATATCATTTAGTCAAACTCATTTTGTTACTGTTATGTCGTTTGAGTTCATTGTAAATCTCACAGGCCTAAACTAAATGCTGTGGTGACAAAAACGCGTCCTTGTATCGTATTATACAAGGCTACGGAAAAAACCGCGGGAAATGTGCGATTAGCCAATGGGATTGGCGGGATTCTTGTATTGCCTCGTTTTTGAGGCGTCGGTCAGGTAATAATGACTCGTAAAACTCGAAAATATATGACTCGTAAAATTGTATGATTATTCTACAAACTACAATGTAAAAGAACTTAAAACCTTTGGTTGATGTCCTTGTCATATAACTTTATGATCAAACCCCTTTCTCTTGTAACATACCGCGAGTCAACTACAGGTTACCTTTTGTTAGCTGTCCTACGGTGGAGGCGCTGCGAAGGCAGGCCTAAATTTTCTTCCACACGCACGTGGAGCAAGAAGAGGAAGGAGTTCAAATATGGCCGATTCAGATGTAGAGAGTACTTGCAGCAGCTGTGTTTCATCAGAGGACTCTGACTCTGTTGACGATGAGTACTACTACCAGGATTTCCTTGATGATATGGCCCAAGCTGAATATGACAGTGATGGCGTAATAAAACCATATCAATTCGAACCACTTGCTACTGAAGAACAGGCAAAACAATACAAAAAAGATGAAAGAATTAGAGAAGAACGAAGAAAGCGATTCGAAAAACGACTTAGTGGAGAGGTATCCACTGATGACTGGTGAGTGTTGTTACATATTTTCAGAACAGAGGATTGGAGAAGAGCGAAAAGGAGGAAGCAGTTTGAAAAACGATTGACAGGAGAGGGGAATTCAAGTCCCAAATAAAGTTGGTCCACTGTACTGTAAAAGAAAACAGAATGGCACTCAAAAGGCACTCCAGCTATTGATTGGGGGGGGAGGCAGAAACAATCCGCTCTTTCACACATTTCTACCTGCTGTCCTAAAAGATATCACCTAACTCAGAGCTGGTGATGTTTTCTTTTGTGGTTGATGATGGTGATAAAAGGTGTAATGGTACATCCAAAACAATATTTCTTGAAAAATCTCATCTAAAGCCCACACACAATGGAAAGTTTACTGTGTATGGGGAATTCTCCGCCACACTTTTTATATTTCAGCTGAAACCAGAAACTGAAACCAGAAATAGCTTGTTTCCCATCTTGGTCTAGAAATCCTAATAAACTTATATCTGAATCATCGGCGTAGGGGGAGATAAAATTTGGAGGGGCTGCCCGATAAAAAGTCCATTGTTTGAGAAAATTTTGCCCGACTTGAGGCAGATTTCTGCCCGATTATGGCTGATTTTTACAAATTTTTCTGACGTTGGGGGGGGGCTGCAGCCTCCCCTGTCCCCCTGTCTCCTACGCCTATGATCTGAATGCCTGTGAGCAACTGAAATGTCTAGTATATCTCTTCCTTTTAAGGTGCAAATGTGGCAATTGTAAAACAGACAAGCTGACTGATGCAATGGAATGTTATTGTTGCCAAGAAGTTGAAAGAATTGTGGAATCATTAAACAGTGATTTGGTTTTGGAAGACACTGTCACCCCACCATCTTGTGCCACACTACATCCAGGGTTTACACCAGTCTGCCTTTCAAAATGGGTATTACGACTTGCTGGGAGTTATCATAAATACATCTGCAGAAAGTCTTACTGCAAGAAGGGCCAAGAAGCAAAGTGAGTGTTAGGCCAGTCTTCACTATGCGCATACTGACCGGTTTTGTGTTGTGCAGGAAAATATAAAGCCTGAGGTCTTAAAAGTACAGACCGAGCTTGCGAGGTCTGTGCAATAAGACCGAGGGTGTTATATTTTCCTGTACAACTACAAAACCGGTTAGTATGAGTTTTATTACCTGATAGCTTCTAATCTTAACTTATATCATTTAGTCAAACGCATTTTGTTACTGTTAGGTCGCCTACGTTTATTGTAAATCTCATAGGCCTAAATCAGTTGCTGTGGAGACAAAAACGCGTCCTTGTATCGTATTATACTAGGCTACGGGAAAACCGCGGGAAAAGTGCGATTAACCACTGGGATTGGCGGGATTCTTGTATTGGCTCGTTTTTGAAACGTCAGTCAGGTAATAAGATACAATATCACCATACAAAATATAGCATAGACATAAAATCTTCCCAAAACTTTGAAAATCAAAGGTGTAAACAGTTATTGCCCTACACGTATTCTTTTAAAGAAACTCCCCAAAAGAAACTCAACTCTCAGATGGCCAAAAAATGAAGAAACTCCAGTACTGGGAGAATAAAACTTAAGAAATTATTTATTTTATACACTGTATGACAGGTGAACGTCATCATCACCATCATCATGCCTTTTTAAGGCAACATTTGACAAATTTTCAAGATAATGTTTTTTCATGTACAGAAGGACTTTAAAGTTACAAGGGCATCTTCTGGTCTGAATTCTTCATTCATACAAAACAAATTATTCTTACAACAGAAATATAGTTCACGCACATTCCACATTTTCTCAATCAATATTTCAGAATTAAAAGGGGATGGCTCAGTGGCAGCACGATTGACTACCAATCTGAGAAGGTTGGTGGTTCGAGTCCCTGCCCTGCCAAACCTGCAACAAAGTGTAAAAGAGAGTCGCCAACTCTCTGTAATTCCGGGCTAAAGGAATCATGAGGTGTGGTCACATTGAGAGGACGGACCAGGAGGGCGCTGCTCAATAAGCTATAAGCTTCTCAGCATCCTAAAACCTTCAGATGTTATGTGAAATATAGAAAAGAAAAAAAGGATTCAAAGCCTGCTTCCTCCTGACGTAAAAAAGAAAATCTACTGTCACCATTGTTGTAGTCCCCTGAAGGATTATTATTTGGAGAAGAAATATTTTGATGGAAAGTCTGAATTTACTACTTTTTAGTCAAGTGGAATGGGCTGTCATGTGGTGTGGGTATTCTTTTCTTTTCAGGACACAGTTTTTCTAAGAAAGTTTCTTTCTCAAACTGGAATTCAAACACAGAACATAAGATTACAAATTATTCTTGAGCAATGCTTTCTATCCAGCCCCCAATTGAGACTGCCTGAAGTGACTTATCCTCATGTCCTTCAAATTACATCTTTTTTTTTTATTTACCAAAGTTATACAATTATACAGTCACAATTTAATGACATTACTGTCCTCAACAGGTATTTCAGAGAAATAGCATACAAAGAATTTAGAAGTCTTATTGAGTATAAAAGAGAGTCTAATGGGTGGATACTACCAATACCAGCCTGTGCATACCATGTAATTAGGACCAAATTTCATGTGGATGATGAGGCACCTAAAAGCAGCAGCTGAGTTCCTGCATGACCCACAAGTGAAATCGTGTGTTTTCACAGAAAAGGACCAACCACACAACACACATCAAATGATGTAACATCTTCAGTATCTAATTGCGTTTGTACAAAAGCACATTGAGTGTTCTTTTATACTCAGTTTTATAATGTTTTTTACATAACACATTTTATACTTTTATCATTATTTATCTTTTTACGAATGAAATATATTGCTTTAAAAAGGGTAAAAATCATGAAACACACTGAAAGCTTTTTGTCTGGCACTCACTCTAGAGTGTGAAACATCTGATAATATTTGAAACCAGAAACAAGAATTTTAACCCAGTCATGTACAACCCTCAGTAAACAAATGGGGTTTGCATTTATTTTGCAGCAACTTTGCAACAAATTTTGTTGCGAGTTTGTTTTGAGTTTGTTTCAGATATGTAGGACAAATGAATTTGTGAATAGTGAAGTTGAATTTTGCACCAAACCAGTTTGCAACAGTTGGTTTGAAGCTTCCTGTGAACATGCAAATTTGTATCAACTCTGTACAAACTTGCAAACTCTCGAAGAACAAAATAGCATACTCAATGCCAACTGATTGCAAAGTTTGTGCAAATTGTATTATTTACAGGGGAAATTCGTGTTTCAAAAGCCATCTTCAAGTTTTGCATCACAATAAAACTTGTCAGCAAAATTTTTTTTTGAAAATTCACAACATTTATTTAGAAGAACCTATTCATAATCTGCCAAACGCTCCTTATTTGACTACACCAAACTTACATTAAATTGGACTGCATTGGATAAGTTGCATATTCCTATAAGTCGGAAAGGTCAGACAAACATAAAAGTTCCATCCAAATGTTTCTTTTCAAATTAATTCGCATTTGTGGGAGTTAACGAAACGTTGGATGGTCCAAAGCAATTCGGGAGTCTGATTGTAACAGGCACAAGCTTACAGTTGCAAGATTTTTGTAAACAATCGGAAAGTACGGGACAGCCCACGCATGTGACTGAAGCCTTGGTTTTCTAATGGCAGCCAGTTTCATCGCAGCTTCTACGCAAGTTTCATTGCAGTGTTTTCTTGTCTATGTTTTTGAAATGTGATGGAACTTTTGATATCCATTGAAACTTTTCAAATATTCGGCGTTAGAAAAATAGAATAAATCCACCACCAAAGATTCGATCACCAAGATTGTCGCAGATACTGTGGATTACTTTGTGCAAAATCGCCATTAGCTATGTTAACACATTCGATGATTTGACACGCAGAGAGGATGGGCTGTGCAGCCACTTTAATGTGGCTACTGCTATATTCAAATGCACTCTGTCTCTCAAGGATGTTTCTGTTTAAAATTGTGTCTAGAGACGAATCCATTTGCTAATTGCATATACTGTCTTGTTCAATCATCAGAATAATTTATCACTGGTTTTCAATCGATTTAGATTGTGTCCACTTTCAGAAATTTCAATAAAATGTTGATTGCTCGAAGAAATAGACAAATTGAAATTAAAAAAACATCACTTATTAAAGTTAAGATTATTACGATGGAATCACCATTCAAAATCGGACCAATGAATATTCATCAAGGCCTCTTGGCAGTGCTTTCCAGTTGCGCCTGGTCCTTCTATGATATCATTTGTTCTAGATCTACTCGTCAAATTGAGCGTATAATGAAATAGCATGACTATGCAAGGGCGCCTACCTTGTAGGAAATGTGTTTATTCCCAGTACTGTACCCGTGACTCAGTACACAGAGTAATTGGAGTCCTGTGACGCAGTACACAGAGTAATTAGTGTCCTGTTAATCTGTGTGATTTTCAAATTCTAGCCTCTGTTCGTGTTGGCCAATCAAAAATCACGCTGTCTGGTTCCCTGTGGCCAACTCGTATAACAGTTGATCTCGTATTACATCTGCACCGGAATTTGAAACCACAAAGTTATTCATACGTCATCTTGACCTTGATAGGACTGACTCTGTGTACTGGGTCATGGTACAGTACTGGGATACTCTGTGTACTGGGTCACAGGACACCAATTATTCTACAGTACTGGGAATAAATACAGTTCCTACAAGGTAGGCGCCCTTGGTTTTTCAAGTCAAAATTCAATTGATCCAAAACCATGTGAAAATTAGCATTTGAATATTTAAGCTTAATAAAAGGAAGACCTTTGGTGACACCTAGACTTGGATACAAGAGGAGAAGCTCAGTATTGAGGGGGGTTCATTCAAAATTAGGCTTAAAAAGGAAGGGCTTTGAAAGGAGGGGTCTTAATACAGATATTACAGTATATAATGTGCCTTCCACGTTCTGTACCATTCAAGCATTTTCCAACAAGCAAATCCTGTCCTGATGACAATTTCCACTGCAGCAATGATACCCAAATAGATATTACATTGCGGATTGACGATATCTCTCAAAGTAATGTGCTCGTTTCCGAAAGATTTGCTTCCACTTCCACCGATAACCAACACTTGTACAAGAAGGTGTATGTTTTTTTAAATCTTGAAAGTCGAGCACGTTTGTCTATCACTTTTTCGACAAGATAAGACTTGTCAAGATCAAATCAAAAGTTGTATCTCCAAATACAGCTCGAGATCTGGATAATTGGCTGAAACAAATAGTTTGAAAGTCAATTCAAAATGTAAAACTGTGGTTAATCAAGTAGCGGCACATCGATGTGGGTACAGGATATGGGAGACCGGGGACAATGGTAACACGGGGCAATTGTAACACTGACTCTCACGCCTTGCAGAAAAGTGCAAAAAATCTGATTTTGTTCACAGAAAATGCTCATTCTTACCCTCCGCATACGACTTGAGATACAGGAATTTTCAGCCAAGTTTGCAACATTTTCAGGTAAAAACATGTTTTAGAGTACGAAAGTAAATACGTACTTTCACTGTAAATTTGTGTCTGAAAGATTTTGCTCTTGTGTAAAAAATTTCATCTTCACATCACAAACATGGCATCTATTTAGGATCAAAACTATGTTGAAACTTTTAAGCTCCACAGCTTATCAGACGTGACAATGGAAAATAACGATAGCTGACCAGGTAAGGGGCAATTGTAACAACGTGTTACAATTGCCCCAGTGTAAGCTGGCCGATGGTTTGGTTTTGATTCACTTTCTAATCTGGTCGACCATTCAATTTTTTTTCAACTGATGCATCCAAATTTACAAAGAAATAAAAACCACGTCTTATCTTTAGTTTTTTCTTTTTAAAGCAATGAATAATCTGCCACTTGGTGCTACATTTGTTCAAGCAAAAAGCAGAGTCGTGCAATAATTCATCTGTGATGACTTCAAAGATATGTAACAATTGCTTTGCTCCAACCATCTGATACAATTGTCCCGTGTTACCTGGGCAATTGTAGCACTTGACCACTGATTTTAAAAGTATCATAGCGTCACAAAAATTGGCTCCATGTGTTGGAAACTAATGTCTATTTTATTCCTAGGGATGCAACTACAATATCATTTACCTTCAAGAGCACAATTAATCATTGTTTGATGAGATGGCTGATTTTCCAAAAAGTGTTACATTTTACCCCGGTCTCCCCTACTTCGACTGTAATGTACCTCAAAACTTCATTCTCAAACAGAAAAGGAAATGATGAAAAATCGTCAGACTTACCCCTGTTCCTTTGGGAAGGCTCTTGTAGCACTCGGGCGTATCAACAAGCTGTTTCAGAATCGGTAAAATATATCCAAGCGTCTTTCCTGATTTCCCCCGATCCACACCAATAACATGCCGATTTCTGACAATAGCTGGCCACACATATGCTTGTATTGCGTAAGGTTTGCTTATAATTGACCTGGTATTGTTATCACGTAATGAATTCCTCATTTCCATCGGTACATTCAGCTCATCAATAGATGTTACCGCCTTGGGCTTGTTCTCGCCAATGACGAGTACATCGTCGTAATAACTCGGCAATGTAGTATTCTTGGACTCAGTGGTTTCAGTGTTACCAGGCGACTTCCAGTTTGCTTTCAGCGATGGGCTGGCACCAAGAGCTTTTAAAAGCTCCCATGAGTCGACAGTTGGTCTGAACGTATTTTCGTCAACTTGGTTCTTAAATTGTTGTTTTAGGCATTCTTTTTCATACCTCATTTCACGCAGCGGAGTGACTCCCCTCCTCGTGGCACCGCCTTTGGTATTTGGCGTGCTTCCTTTCTTTTGATTGTCATCTGATGCACGTGAACTGTCACTCGTGTAATCAATACCATTTGATTGTAAAGAAGGCATATTATTTGAGTCTCTTCGTCTCATAAGTGGGCTCTCAATGGCATTCTCTCCTTCTGACATGGAAGATTGTTCTGGTGACTTCATCTTACTCCAAATTGATGCCGGGCCAAATTTTTGCCGACTTGAAGTAGGAGTGACTGCTGCTGTCGAAGTTGGAACCTTTGAAGACGTATCTGACTGTTTAGCTTCAACTGAATTTTGGTCCAACAAAGGCGTACTCGATGGAGTCGGATGCGATATTATCGGATCCGACCTTCTCGCACCCGACATGATCTTCTTGGACAAGTTTCCAACTGATGGAGTTGACTGTGATTCCATTTGATTTACAGAAGTTTGGTCCAAATTATTAGTGTCCGATTCTTCAATTCCCATCAGTTCTTTCATCAGTTTCTCTGATTCCAATCGTCGGCATTTATACAACGCCGTTTCGTCCACTCGGGAGCGATCGTCCATCAAATCAACTCCATCATCGCAGCTCGCAGGTACCATTTTCATCGGAGTTGAGGATGCTTTATGCCCTACAGTCCTATTCAACGATATCTTCAGGTCTTCAGTCTCACTAGCTTTAGTACTGCCCTGTTGTAAAGTTTCCGCCTCGACAGGAGGTAGGCCAAGTACAGCTCGATATCGATCTAAAGACGATTCTGTTCTTAACTGAAATCGTTGTTGCTCTATTTTCTTTCTTTCCATTAATCTGTCAAATTCTTCTGGTTGAAGTTGTGACATCTCTGAATCAACCTGACTTGAATCACTAATAGTGCTGGCAGCATCATCTGAAGTGTTTTGGTCTTTCGTTGACCGTGCTTCTACGAGACAAATCCAAATTCAAAATTCAACGATCTACCGGGGGGGGGGGGAGTTAATAAAAAACAATCGTNTACCGGGGGGGGGGGGAGATGAGTAAAAAACAATCGTGAAGGTGAAGTTGCGTTTTTCAGCGCCAAGCGCTGGGATAGCAGAAATAGAGCAGACCTAATCGAGTCCGCGACCCCTTGTTATGATGCTCAAGTGGTGGGGTCCTACCGGGTATCGAACCCACCGCCGGACTGTTCTGGCTGCAAAGTCAGAGGATTACACCACTGCGCCACAACACCTCAATCCCCTTTTGAAAGAACACTGCCCCTTGGATATCAAGCCAATAATATTGGCAAGCATATCATTCAATTGTGAATACCGTAAAGCTCTATTTAGCCCCCCCCCTCTCTCTAATAAGCCCCCGCTCTAACAAGCCCCTCCACTCAGAGTCAAAATTCTAAATAAGCCCCCTCTCTTTTAAGTCCCCTCTTTGGAGTGCCCAACATTAAATAAGCCCCCCCCCGGGGGCCTTTTTATCACAGATAAAGACATCTAAACTACAGACTACAACAAAATAAATATTATATGGCTACCATAGCTGGAAAGGGCATGATGTAATCGAGTTCCAACTACGGAAGTTCCCCGGGGGCTAAATAGAGCTTTTATGGTATGCTCAAATAAATTTTAAAATCTACCTGCTTAAAATTGGCCACTCCATTCTGAAATTATTAGGGATTTTCTAAAGAAAGACCCTTCCCAGAACATTCAACAAAGCCCAAAATCATGAAAAACGTTCCCTGCCCTACAGCAATGACTTTCAATTTTTTTTATTTTTTTCATACTCAACTAAAGCCAACAATAATACAATTACCTGCACCATTCACAGCGGGAAAAGGCATTACGTCATCGAGTTCCCACTGCTAGTGGTGCCAACACTTAGACAAAATACAACTTTCTTAATCTACGTAAAACAAATCACTGAAGGAAAATGTGTGATCGCTGCAGTGCAATGTAGCGAAAACAACGACCCCCAAATGCTAGGGTGTATTCAATTCATAGCTGGAAGGAAGGAATATTACGAAAATTTGTTCGTGATTTCGTGCCGTTTTTGAAGATTTCTGGAAAGGAATTTTTGAGGGATGCTTTGAAAATGAAATGTAACGCAAAAACAGGCAACTGACTGAAATTTTATCCCTAAAATCCCTTCGATGAAAACACGACAGTACCAAATCTCATCATTGCTCCAGGCAGAGAAGTTGCAAAAATTTGCTCCTTAACTTTACAAGCAAACAACGAAAGAAGGGCTCACAGACAGAGAGATTTTCTGCAACAGCAAAAATTTCTGAAAGTGTTTCTGGATACCTCATCCATAAAAAAGTTAGGAAGAACAAAATTTGGAAAGAAAATTTTCTGACGATTTTTACAGAATTTTCGGACGACTAAGACACGATATATACAGTTTACGTTGATTGTTTCATACTAAAAGTTTAGAATCAATTAATTCTTTAAAATACGATAATGTATGTGAAAGTTATAAATCACAACGTTTCGAGCTTTGCTCTTTATTTAGGTCAAGCTATTTAAACAATTGATAGATAGTGCTTTATCTTAAAGGGGCTCCGTTGTCAAAATGTAAACAAAACGATGTAGTTTGCAGTTTTTTAAAAGGTGATATCACACAGGATGTTCCTATTTTTTCAAAATGAAAGTTGCTGTTTGGGCATTAATCCTTGTACTTCACTAAGGAACAAACCAAACATTCATATCTTCTACGATTGCTCGGATATAAGTGGATTTTCAACGGTCACTTTTTGGTGGCTTGGGTGAAGCCACCAAACAAACTGCAGAGGACAATGTATAAACAATGGATAATTGGTGACACGTGCGGTTTACGGATTTGTTTACTGTTTGATGATGGAGCCCCTTTAAGTTCTCAAAGGTATCCTGGTCAGAAATGTCCAGAAATGATTATTGTTGAGGACGAGGATGACTCCTAACATGAATTCATTTCCAGAACATGTGACGTTTTCTCACTAATTTGTGCTCTCAGCACATCCCTTTTCAATACAGAATTTTTTAAATCAAGACATAACGTTTCGGACATTAAATATTTCTGACTGCAACATATTTTAGACTTTACAACTTCGCATGTTTGCAATGTCCGAAAAGATTAGTGTCCGACAGTTTTTGCGTTTAGTGTATGACCAAATGATATCTATGCCAAAAATCATACTTTAAATAAACGTCTGAATATTTTCTATCAATGACGACGCAATGGCCTAATAACTACGCAATGGTTAAGAGCGAATTTATCAATGATAATGACTTTTAGGGTATTACCATCAGTTGCACCAAATGGATCTTCAAACTGCGCATATTCTTCTTGAAGATATAAATCATTCACGTTGATCTGAAATTCAAAAATAAATTTCATGAGGCCCATTCAATAAAGGAGAAGTATGAGAAAAATCCATTTGGCAGCAGCAAGTTACATAAAATGTTTAGGAATAATCCAAGATCAGTGTTCGATGGTCCTTTCAATGAAAGCATACCGGGTGTCCCAAAAAAATGTATACGGATTTGGTCAGCGATGTGAATTGAGCTTCAATCAATGCCTAATCATTCTAAAAATGTTCCTCGATAGTTAACTTGAACATAGGTACCTCGTTTGTAGGTGGTATAGGTGGTTCAGAGCAGACATGTTAGTCTTGAAAGCTCAAATTTGCTTCTTCCTGCAAACCAGAGCTTTAGCCTCTTGTCCTAAGCAAATTCTTAAGGCACAGCGTATAAATCAACGATAGCCCTGATAAAATTTGAACAATAATAGATCTTGTGTTATTCTGTTTTCCAGAAGTCACCCCCAGTCCCCCATTGAGCAGTTTCTTCACTTTTCGTTAATTTCAGTTTTTAATTTCGATGTGCCTAAGGAACTTGCTTAGGACAAAGGCAAAAGCTCGGGTTTGCAGGTTGATGCAAATTTGAGCTTTCAAGATTGATATTTCTGCTCTCAAAGCACCAATACCTACAAACGAGGTATCAATGTTCAAGTTAACTATCGAATCGAGGAAAATTTTGAAATTGATTAGCCATTGATTGCAGCTAAATTCACATCGCTGGAGTCAACCAAATATGTATACTTTTTTTGGGACACACAGTAGGTGTCGAATCTTCAATTTTGAAAATTACCAGGTGTCCCAATAAAAAGTACTCTGTTCGAAAACCCCCAAATTTTATTACAAGGACGATCTTCAAATTTCTTTCTTTGGCAATTAGATCAAAGACCAAATTATTTTTCCGGGCATAGCAGATCCTGTAATTGGTTTTAAAATTAGCACTCTGGTAATTCCAAATATATGCTCACCTCGTTTTGACGACCATCTGAATCAAAAGTTGAGGCAAACAAAGTCACGTAAAAAGTTCCATCTTTGTCGGTGTAGTGGACGTTGAGGCGACAGTGAGCATCTATCAATCAAGAGAAAAATATACAGGAGTTCTTGTATGAAAGTTGACAATACAATCTAATAGTCACCAGGCAAATAAAAAAATAGTTCCATGCATTTCATCAGTCATAGATTAAAACCTGTGCTTCAGACAGGCCCGACACCAGCCTTGAATTCTTAGGGGGGGGGGGCAAAGAACCAACGCCAAAATCAATAACAATAACAGCAACAACCCCAGTTTTAGGAACAAAGGTTACAATCATGCACGAAAGGACTGATGTGCTCCTTTAATGACAAGTTTTTGCAACAATTTTGCAGTTTCGACATTGGAGCCTTCAAAATTAGTGAATATGAAGCAAAAACATTCTGTAGATTCAAAACTCGTGTAAGAATTTATCCTCGAAAGCCAATAAATTCATGTTCTATGCATCATTTTCCCAATAGAATCTTCTAAATGTGAGCCCGTAACCAAAAATCGGACAGGTAGGGTAAAACTTCCAACATAATTTCCCAAATTTCCGCCCCCAGCCCTCTCACTGGCTTCAGCCCTGGCTTTAGATGTGTTAAACCAAACTGTTGTTTGACAATACCGGGTCTTTCAAAAGAGAAACACATTGTTGTGGGCTTGAATCAATCGGAAAACATTTTGAAAATGTTAAAGTTCAAAAGAGCTTTGGCATTTGACCTAAATTTGGCATTTGAAACAAATCTTGGATTATATAATACTGCATTTGCTTGAGCTCACCTGTTACGCAGTCTTCAATTTTTTTCTTTAATTTCTTATTCCTAATTTCAAATTTTTCGCCTGTTTGTATCAATTGGCCAATAAAGAGTGCTGCATTCGGTTCTCTGCCGCAAATGCTGCTCTCTAATTAGACTCAATACATGTCGTACTTTAGCTTTCTGACTGAGCTGATGCCGCTACAACTATGACTCGCTTCTTTACACTTGCAGAAACTGATAAGCCTCATACTGATTCTATATGGCCTATACAATTGGGCCTATACAATTGGGCCTAAATCAGTTGCTAGTTTATTCTTAAAGCCAGTTAGCCTAAAACGCCACAAAAAGCAGTTTTCAAGAATTGCTACACCATAAAACCAAGTATCAGTACTTAGATGAATGTTTCTTCCAGCTATGATTGCAAAAACCGCTTTCTTCCAAGCCATATTCTGATTAGCACATTAGGGTGACGAAAAATTGTTGCAGATTGAGACTTTTGTCCGGTTTTACAGCTCTAGAGAAATAAGGAAATAAGCAACGACAACAACAACCTCAATTCAATGAGATTAGAATAAGTTGAGGGTCTTTGTGGAGAAAGGCTACTCTTTAGTAGACTGATTATATGTTCGTAGGTTATCGCTATTGATAGGCTGATGGACGCTATAACTACGACTCATGGACTTACGCTTCCAGAAACGGACATGGCCTAAATCACCTGCTATTTTTTCTCAAAAACCATCGACCCTAAAACGCCGCAAAAAGTGGCTTTCCTGAAATGCTACACTAAAAAACAAGCTATCATTACTTAGATGAATGTTTCTTCAAGCTATTAAAGCAAAAAAATCCTACCTATAAGTGCTATTTGCGTTGTTTGGGGAAGCAAAAGATCTCGAAAATTCGTTCGCTACTTTGAGATTTTGATCGTTGGAGCAGTTCAGTCGAACGCGTTGTTCGAATTCGTTGTTCGAATTCGAATTCGTTTGTTTGCCTTTGGCGGGAAGTTTAAATTGAAGAAGAATCAGCCAATCCGATCAAGTTATTTCAAGTCTTGCATCCTGATTGGTCCAGTAACAATTTGTTCCTGGCGAGAATTTTTTTGCCGGTTTGAGAAGAGTTAGTCCATAAGGACCTTGACTGGAGCGACAACAACAACATTAATTCACTTCAATTAGATGAGCGTAAGTTGAGGGTCCTTATGTAGTGAGGCTAACTCTTTAGTTGGTGTAGCCCATTTAGCAACACCAACAACAACAAAAACAATAACAAGCATCTCCTGTGCATTGGCTAGAAAACCTTTGCGCACAACGGATAAGAAAGGTAGGTGCTCTGCTTTGGAATGACCAACAGCTGCAACCGACCGGTACTTAAATACCTAAAGAGATCAACATTGGCCAGGATTTATTTGGGTTTACCAAATTTCTGATAAGCTCCTTTGGAGAAACAGTAAAATAAATGCTTTGTTTTTGAAGATAGATTTACAAAATACGCAGCTTAAATCTAATTTCAAATAAGATGAAAATTAACCTTCTGAAAGAATTTGGAATTTAATAACATTGATTAAACATGGTTTAAATAAAAAGAAAGATAAAATTGACAAATTATGTAATTACCTTTTGTAAGTTCTTGTAAACGGGTCTTCGCCGATGTATCCCACGTCTTTGCTGTTCTGTATGAATATAAAAACTAAATCAAAACTGATCAGGCGCAATTTGCTGCATCTTTTTACAATCCAAAAAAATTTTACAATATGAGATGTGAGCAATGCAGACTTGCCATGAATGGTCAATTAAATTGTTTCGTAATATGTTTCGCAGATTTTGTAATATAATAGCAGCAGTTGCTTTTGATTGACACCGGAATTCAAAGCGATTAGCGACTGAAGACAAATGAAATTCTCTCAACTAGTAATTCAAAATAAACAAAGCTGCAAAAGTTGCCCTGAAACCAGTAGGCGAAAATGTTGACGCTGGCTATCATAAGACGAATAAATCAACAAAAAGCGTTCCGTATTCTCAGTGGCATTTGGGAACATTGGGTTTATGGTATCCCTAAAATTGTGCTTGAATTCATGAAAGTTCACTTTGCTGAGACCAGCCCTGAGATAGGATAAACCTAAGGGGTCATGAATCTAAGGGGATAAACCTAAGGGGTCAAAGACAGATTTTGCTGAAGGGCGGACTTTGGCAAGCAGCTTTGGCATAAAAACAGCTGCAGATGATGCAGTGCAAGTCTAATCACTCGACTAGTAATGACATGTAATGACTAGTAATGAATCTGTCCTGTTACTCAGTTACATACAGTAAATCCCCGTATATAAGAACCTACTTTTTTGAGAACCAGGCTGAAATAGGTTCTTATTTTAAAGGTACAAAGACAAATTTCAAGGTATGAAGGTTCTTATTTGAAGGGTGCCTTGTATAGACCCTTTTAGAGTCTGCATGAAAGATGTTTAGACCTGTAATTTATTTTGGTAGAGTTGTTGTGGACCTAATAACTAAACCTAAGCTTACACACAGCAGGGGAGGAGACTTAAATTTTAACAGCCAACTGGGACAAAAATCAGCTTAATAACGACGATCAAGGATCAACTTTACTACCCTGCAATAAGAACATATTTTTCATCAAACTGAAACAGGTTCTTAATTACAAGGTGCATAAGTTAGGGAAAACAGCATCTAGGTTCTTAATTTTGTAGGTTCTTATATGCGGGGATTTACTGTATTGGATGATTGCTGTATAAGTTTTTTCAGTTTGTTTAAAATAGTATGCACTTAATGGCATGTTACAAAGAAGAGTAACTTGTCAATTTTGCTGTCAGCAACTGAAAAAGCAAATATTTACTTTTTTGAAACAAGATTCTCCAATGTCGCACCAAGGGTAAGTGGTTTCAATCCATACAATTGACATGTCATCAATTGAATTGGGAAATTTAGGTACTTTTGCTCTAATCGTCGTATCCTGAAAGGCAAGTCAGAAAATGTGTATGATCATTACAAGTATGGTAATTTACGAAACTATTTGGTTGCGCTGAACAACTGAATAGATGTTATTGCAAAGAATGGAGAGTTTTAGAGAAGAAAAAAATACAGAAAAAATGCTCTCCAGACTCCAACAAACTACCGGGTGAGCCTGAAAAAAGTTCCCACTTTTGAAAATTCCTAGCACCACAAGTATTTCATGGAGTTGAATGATTCAAATTCTAGTTAAAAGCAAAAAGATTAAAGTATTTTGGTGATTTTTCTCATCTTCTTACGAGCATTGCAAATATTTCTCATCATCTTGTTTCAACTTTACAAAAATTTAATGCTTTCAAAATGACTGAAAAAGGGTCTAAAACACTTGGTCAAATCGTTAGGACTCTCCTCATACAGAACAATACACACGGGCGTTTCACCTCTCTCAATAGTAATAAGACAGATTCTCAAACAGATACTAAAGATTTTCAATCCCATGGCAATAAATCTGCAGAAGATATCTCTCACCTATGAGAAATTGCTTTTTCTCTGTTGTTCTGAGCGAGGAGCCCTTTATGATTTGATCATGTATCTTAGCCCTTTTTCAGTCATTTTGCAACCATAAAGTTTTTATAAATTTGAATTTACCAATTTTTCCAGTGCTTGTAACAAGGCGAGAAAAATCACAAAAATACTTCGATCTTCTGGCTGTCAAGCAAATATTCCAATCCATCCTGTACTCATGATGCTATGAATTTTCAAAAGTAGGAACTTTTTCTGGCTCACCCGGTATAATGGATGAGCCCAAAAATGTTCTCATCCCACTGTTGAAAAGGCATGGCACCAATTGCACTGGACGGATTGGAATGAACCTAATTATACTGAAAACTTAAAAGACTGCAGTATTTTTGTGACTTAATCATTAATGTTATGAGCACTGAAATTTACGTAAATTCAACTTCATGAAAATTTCTTGGTTGCCAAATTCCTCAAAAAGAACTCAAAACGCTCAATCAAATTGTAAAGAATCTTCAAACACAGAACAATACAAAAGGAAATGCCAGCTCTGTCAAGAGTTACAGAAAATAGATCTTAAAACAAATATTGAAAATTTTCAATCCCACTGCCAACAAACATGAAGAAAAGATCTCTTGACTATGAACATTATGTATATTATGTATGTATGTATGTATGTATGTATGTATGTATGTATGTATGTATGTATGTAGGTTATCGGTATGTATGCCTGATCTTTTGCCACAATCAAAAACATATTTACAAGTTCATAATATAAAAATAGATACAATACAATATACAAGGTCAAAGATGTAAAGAAAAACACGCCTATTTACAGTGGCAGGGACAGCATTTAAAGGTCAAGCCGACTTTATTTCTATAATGGTCCCCTTAGAGGTGCTGTATAACAGAAATACATCGTAAGAAAAAAGGAAATGATTAATGATAAAATACTGTTATGAATGATATATCATACTTTTTCCACCATTTTTCCCCCTTCCTTGCCAAATTAATTTATAAATAAGTGACTTGTCCATAGCGACATCATCACATGCCAAGATTTCTCTCAGATCTTTGAGCGTGATGACGTTACCACCCAGTTTCAAAGAAAACAGATACAAATGGTTGAAAAATGGTATATGATACACCATTCATAAAGGTGAATCTCCACAAGGCGGAAAAATTTGAACAATTCGATTTAATCCAAGTCAACATTTTTGCAAGTGCAAAGATTCATCATCTCCACTTGGCGGAAAAACCTGCGTGATTCAAACTCTCCTGCTGCGATTTTCTTTGTTCCGCTAGATGTTCAATTTCAGTTTCTGTGGTAACAGGTCTTCAAAGCATGCTAATTGGTTCTTTGAGAGAGCAATTCAGCAAAAAGTAGAAACAGATCCTGCTTTTCAGCACTCAACTTTTTCCGCTGCGACCTTATATTTTGAACGGTTACTGTGCATGTGAAAGCGTGGAAAAAATCGAATCGCTCCATTTTTTCCACCTAGTGGAGATTCACCTCAACAGTATAATCTTGTGTTTTTTCATCAATCATACCAACCCTGGACTCGTCCTTTGATATAATGAAAATGGGATGAGCAAATGATAAATACAAATGACAAAGAACATACCATTGTCCTGGTACGCAAACTGTGGAACCTTGATCAACAAGTAGGACTCTGCAGGCAGAAAACAAACATAGATGAGATAGGGTGGCAGGCATTATTGGTAGTCTGGCTTTATCACTTGAATAAAACTGGGGAAATAAGAATCACTTCTGAAAAGGATATCGGTTTCCAAATTTTTATGATTGAGGTGTAATTTATATGAGAAGGGCCAGCCCTCCTAACCTCCTAAGACGGCTGGATTTTATTTGTGTTTACATGGAAAGCTAGTTTTTCTAAGGGGGTTAGACATGATGGCATTAACTGTTTGAACCTTATTATTCTGTATCATTGATTTTATTGTTTCCACCAGCCAGCCTAGGAGAGGGCTAGCCCTCTTTATTATGTTTACATGGGAAACTTCCAGCCCATCTTGGCACCATCTTGGGTACTCAATAGCGAGGTCTTGCCTAGGATGGTTAATCCTCGGTCTCATATCAACAAAAAAGAATTCTACAAGGGATTAGACGAGAAGGTGACATCTTGAGAGTTACCCATTAATTTCAAGATAATTATGAGTCAATTTATAGTGAGAAAGGTAAGTTATCTACCAAAATGTTAAAATTTGTTTCACTAAAGTTTATTGCATCAATCAAGAATAATTAGTTAATCATAATCAGAAGCTGTTTTTGAAAATGATTGAAAGGATCTTGTTCACATTGTTTAAGAAAATTGCCTCATCTTGCAGAGATAATGTTAGCACTTACTTAGCAGTTATTCCTTGCACATTTTTCAGCTTCAACAGAATTCTTCCTCGATACCAAAACTTCTCATTGTCTGCTGCCTCTGTTCTACAGTACACTGCACAAATCTTGAATGAAGGATGAATATGGGGTGAGCAAAAAAACATTCACCTTTGGATTGGACTAATATTCCTTGGATATCAAAGCAACATTGGCATTGGCAACTACACGTATTTTTTTTATAAGAAACTAAGAATTTGGCCAGTACTGACATTTTCTTAAAATTATAAGATTTTAAGTACTCAGAGTTTCTTAGGAGTTTCTTAGCCGGTTCCATAACAATCTTCATGTTAACTATAAGCCTTTCCAAGGTTTAGACATTACTCAAGTACTCTACAAGTAATATGATACAGGAAACAAGTGAAAGTAAATTGAAAATATGTCAATGATTTCCTTTATAAAATAAAGTTTCTTAGCTTAATATAATTTCCCAGTAATGGAGTTTCTTAATTTTTTGGTGACCTGAGAGTTGAGTTTCTTATGGGCAGTTCCTTAGATAAAAAATATGTGTATCCCGCTTTAGTGGATATGTTCAATAACACTTTAAAACCTAGAAACATAAATCAGCCATTCGGTTCTGAAATTATGAGGGATTATCTCAAAATATACTGTATGCTCTAGTGAGCATAGGTTCCAAATCTTTAAACAGGCTGGTGTAAAATTCAGTGACCTATACTGTATCTTTGAACTGAATGACTTCAAAGAAACTTTAGCTATTTCACTATAATTCTACCGTTGGACTTGTCTGAAATCTTCAATATATTCAGAATTAGAGTGTTTTTCTTCTCTTTCAAGAAGTCAAGAAAAAAATTTTCAAAAACTGAAAACCATCGCAATTTCTGAACGCAACATGAAGCAATTTAAGCCCATCTTCCTAAAGACTAAAGGTTCTATGAAATAAAGAGATAAAGCTTGCTACAGCTGCCCAATTAATAGTGCTAATCCTCTATTCAAATAGTGTGTGAAACGAGTCTCAACAAAGGCTGCATAAATTAAGTTCCAGAAATCTGGAACTGTAGTAGCAAGCTTTTTGCTTATTGTTCCGTAGACCCTATCTTCTTTTGGAATAATGGGTCTACGCATAGGCTATTCCCACCATGATAAGTACTGTATATGTCCTATTTGTACCTTTCCTTCAACCTAATAAAAAGAGATAATAAAAATTTCAAAAATAAAATATCACTGACCTCTCCTCTCTTCAAACTGTGTCCAATTTTGCTGGTCTCCCTAGATGCACTGTCATTCATAAAATTGTTCAAATCAGCAAGAAAGAAACTATAACCTTCTTCTTCACTGTTACCAACCAATGGAGTTGCAATGAAATTCCCTCCATTTGTAACCTAGATAAAGTTATAGAAAATATTTCAGAGAGAAAAATGATTACGCTATAATACTCAGCTGATTCTGTTATAATGTACAACTCAAATTGATACCTAGATATCCCCTTTTGGGTCACCCCTGGATAGTTTATTTTGCCATTTTCAGTGGTCAAGTTCCCCACCCTTTGGCTAGCAACCCTGTCTTGCAGACCTAAAATGTAGATTTGTTCATACATTCATAATTCTGATGGCACAATAAGGTTAGGATCCTCTAATATAATTTGGTTCAAATCATGCCCCCTGGGATTGTATATGCGATCAAATGCCCAGGGGTGGTGGGCAAGGGGGGGTAATATCCGGTTATTGATTTGCCTTTTATTTAATATGCACAAGTTTCGTTCTGCCAAATTCAGCTAATTTGAAAGTATATCAAAATATTCTGAGTGTTTCAAGGGGGTGTGCTGCAAGGAAGAGCCCATACTGGTAAGTTCATAGGGTGCACCAAAGACCTTCAGTGTGAAACGCTGCCAAACAATCATGCCGTGTGGCATGAATTCTGTTGAATTTGCTTTCACGTTAGCGCAGAGTACATCTGCAACTGGGAAACTTTTTTCTTGCAAATGAAAATGTGTATTTTTTTGCTTATGTGTGATAATGTTGATGTCTTGGCACCACAATCTTGAAATTATTTTTGAAACATAAAAACTGGTATAGCACTTTGACACAACAAGGGCAGATTTTGTAACACAATAGCAACAGTTGCATTTGATTGACACCTCAATTCAAAGCAATTAGCGACTGTAGACAAATAAAATTCTCTCAACCAGTAATTCAAAACAAACATAGCCACAAAAGTTTCCCCAAAATTAGTCGAGCAAACTCTCGCCTTGTGCAAGTGAAGGGTGGTGTTTAAGAGAAGTCATGTGCTTATAGCGAGAGAAGAAGGGTAAATCTAAAGTTATGTCTGGTGGAGTTTGTTCACTTGATTCAGAAGCCGAGCAGAAAGCATTGTAATTCTCATGTATTTAGGGCTAAAATGGAATGATTGCAGAACAGCTCCGGAATCAAATGAACAAAATCCGCCAGACAGAACTTTAGATTTACCCTTCTTCTTCTTTCGTTATAAGCACATAACTTCTCTTAAAAACCACCTTTCGCTTGCACAAGGCGAGAGTTTGCCCTTCTAGTTTCGGGGAAATTTTTGCTGCTTTGTTTGTTTAGAATTACAGGTTGAGAGAATCTCCTTTGTCTAAAGTTGCTAATAGCTTGAAATTGAGGTGTCAATTGAACACAACTGTTGCTATTGTATTACAAAATCTGCCCTCATTTTTTTACTCACAATGACTTCGTGCAAAAATATCAGATATCAAAAATTGGCAAATTGGCATAAAACTTTGGCAGATGAGAAACAAATTATCCAGTTTGAAGATAGAACTACAGCTAGTACCTCCATTGAAAAGCCAAGAATTCTGGATGAAGCATTTTCCATCCTAAAAATATCATATCTAACGATTTACAAGACATGGGTGGGTTAGCAGTCTGCACAGCAGAGTTGGGCAATTTTCTACCAGATCTCCTCAGCTCGGTGTACAAGGAGAAATTTCATTTGTTCCCTATTGTCTATTTTGAAAAGTCTATTGAAATCTACAGTGCGCAAGAGCCATCGCGTTCTCCACACATGTTAATCACTTCTCATCAGTCAATTCAAACAAACAAAAGATGCTCATTATTTATTTATTAATTACTTTGCACTTGAAACTTCTTTTGCTTTCATTTTCTCAGGATCTAGATAGGATGTAAGCAGGAGCTCTAAATTCATGAATGATGATTGTTGTATATCCCCATACCGAAAAGTTTCTTTCGATTATGTTGGTGCACGTGGGACCTTCCTTTTTTAGGCCCATCATTTGAAATTCTTGATTTCCCTTTTTTCAGAACTTGGAAAGCCCAAGCTCGACCCGGTTACAAATGTGACACAAAATTCTGCAGTGTTTGTTCTTTGAGAAACAATTAAAGTGGATAGAAGCAACAAAAAATGTCACATACGCACCTCTAGCACAGTAACGGCTTGGGCTACCGTTGCTTCTGCTGGTTCCGCCATTTCTGTGTCCCACAAGGGTAGAAGACTCAGCAACAACCACAACTGAAACAAATCGATGTGGAAGTCTGGTAACGAGGCGGGAAAAGGTGTAGGAATTTCAGACACCAGCTTCCAAATAGTCAGATCTGGAGCGAGCAGGACCCATTAACCAGGGCAACATCTTCAAAATACACCATAACCGGGGATAAAATCGTGAATGAAAGAGCATAGTGCAAATGACTTCTCGGGAAAAATTCACAAAATATGACCACCAGGGCAAAATATTGCAAACTATTGCAAAATACAGTAACCAGTAAACCATAATGCGGACAGGCAAAAGCATGCCACCCAAGCCCTCCTATAGGAGTTACCCCATCGGGTCAGGCTTTGTAATAAGCTTTATTAGATCCCTGTCAGCTGACCTGCACTTACGCGCCAAAACTGAGGAGTAGGGAGGGATCGATTTGATATAGCAAAAGATTACCGCTTATAAGAAACGGTAGGCTCGATTTTTCGAAAGTTAAGAAACAACCCTACCTGAATTGAGAAAGCTAAGAAACTTTTGTAATTTACAATTTTAATTTTCCTATCGCACTCAAAAATGTTTTGACAGTGTGCAGTTATAGCAACTGTTTGGACAATATTTTGAGTGCGAATTGTGTTATTTACTTGTTTTGACATCTTACTAAGAATTTCTGTTTCTTATAAAAAATTCATGTGCTAGAATCCTCCCTCTTTCGGACTTACAAGCAAGTATGGGAGTACCCCCCCCCCCCGGGCTTACGAGACAACTTGGGCAAGTCTTTGGAAATTCGGGTGATCTCGCCAGTGGAGAATAGCATCGTTAGTACAAGAACTTTCTGCTTCGTAACAATGACAATTAAATGAATAGTCCCTAAGGGCCAAAAAATGAATAACAATAGCTCCCGTTTCTGTGCTCAAACAAAATGCATGCTTGCATGCCTCTTTTCTTTTCTCTGGAATAGAGAAACTGCTTGTTTGTCATAGTTTAGAAGTTAGCCACAGTACGAGTTAACACTAACATGAATATGAAGGCCTGTTTTGGATTGAATTGAAGGTCTTCTTTGGAATCCTGCGAAACTCCTTTCTACTAAAAATGCCTGTAATTATGGAACGGAAGGACCGATTGTGGCCATATAAATTTTCCTAAACGAATTCGCACAGTAAACTGCGTCAATTAGAACTGGCAAAAACATTCCACACTCTTTCTGACTCACCCGGTAGAGTACTGTTTACTCCGTCGGTATGTCGATCTGGTTCAGGCAGTGTCCTGTTGCTAATGATATGATATACCGGGTGCGCCAAAATAAACTATGCACGTTTGGCAGGCCACAATAAATCGTACACTGGACTGATTTTGAAGATTTAGGACTTGATCTATAGCAGAAAGCCTGGATTCTAGAAATTTTTGCAAATTCTTCCGTTTTCAGTTTGTAGAGCGAGAAGCGAGTTTCTTACAATGTTCGTTTTCAAAAACATTGAAAACGATCGAAAAACGTCGATCAAATTTTAAAAGATTCAACATGAATGAACAAAGAGAAAACATTTTCAGGGGGATTTGGGGGTTTAGTACGAACTCTCGTATAACAGATTACCATTGGTCGATTTCTAGATCGCAAATCACCACGATCATGTTCACTCTTTGTCCATTCATGTTGATTATTTAGAAAACTTGATCAATGTTTATTATCGTTTTCAGTCTTTTTAAAAAGTAAAATTTCAGGAAACTCGCTTCTTGCTCTAAAAACTGAAAATGAACAAAAAGAAATTGAATAAAATGCCAGTATCAAATTCAGGCTTTCTGCTAACGATTAAGTCATAAATCCTGAAAATCGGTCCAGTGTACGATTTATTGTGGTCTGCCAAACGTGCATAGTCTATTTTGGCACACCCGGTACCAAAAGACTGCTACGTAACTGCCACGCTATGTATGCATACGCGTCAGATTAAAAACGAGGTAGAAATGTGGAAACGAGAGAAAAACGTAGTTATTGTCTAATTGGTCCTTTATTCAGAAAATGAGTTGGAGCACTTCATGCTCTCATAAATTAAAAGTTCTATAATATATACATAATATCAAAAGAAATCCAACTCCAAACGTCTATTATACAACTTGAAAATCATCTAAGATGAACTATTAAATAACAGCCAATATGAAAAAATACCTCCCTCTCTAAGGACCTGTTTACGAGGATGTCGAATCGCAGTACCACTGGGATGATCTATCAGCTTTGGGGGATTTTCAACTATTCATCGGGGAGTAAGAAGCCTGAAATCAACATCAGCACGTATCGAAAGGACATATCGAAAGGAGCTAAAGGGAACTCTCAATTATTCACAAAGGGAATAGATCAAAACATCTGCAACCAAAATTATTTTCCTGTAATTCAGAAGGTGGACAGTAGGCACTTAAACTCACGTGTATTTTAATATGTAACTAAAAAATTCACTGCACTGCTCACCTTCTGAATTTGATCAATAAATCTAGGCAGCATATGTGGGTGTTTAGATATGCGTTCCTTCTTTTAATATATATGTTCTCTTTTCGCATGCATAACGAGTTAATTAGGCATTAAGGTTTCGAGGCATCTTTCATTCTTTATATCTGTTACTGGAAATTACTTTGTTTGCAATCGCCAGGCACCTTGTGCTGGCATGTAAATTTAAAAAACGGATGCTGTAAGAAAATCTGTCCTATCGGGTTAGTAAAACAACAATGCCTCGTTTGAAAGGACACTGCTCCCTGGATATCAAGACGATAGCATTGGCAAATATATCATTTGTGGAGGATATGTTCAAATCCATTTTAAAGAGTCTGTTTCATCCAGCATGGCTCGTACGTGCCGTCTCTTGGTTGTCCATTGTTGTCGCCATTTTCATGGGCACGTGCAAGGCATGCTGGATGAAACAGACCCTTAAAATTTACCTGACTGTAATCGGCCACTCCTTTGTGAAATTATGAGGGATTTCATCTAGGAAGACACTAAAGGAAACCTTCAACAGGTCTAAATTCACGATCAAATCTGCTGCCTTACAGCAATGACTTTTACATGCATTAGCACGTGCTTTATTTGAACATGTCCACTGCCGAATAATATAATTGCAAATAATATCACCTTAATATCTAGGAAGCAATGGCCTTTCAAACGAGAGGATTTTTTTTTCTTACTCACCCCGTAAGTAACAACACATGCATCTAAAGAACAACCGTGTAGAAAATTGTAGCTCTTGAAAAAACTAGCACCTCAAACCAAAGGCTCCCCTGGTCAACAAACCCAGAAACACGATAGGGACGAGGATCCTGACTAAAATCCTAGCATTCTGATTCTCATCTAACCTCGTAAACAGGCCGTACACCAGTCAATTTGCACGATAGGTCTTATTACGTCTCGTTCAATTCCTACCCTGACCATCCCCCCCAGGACACCTCAGGGTATCTGCACATAAAATATTCCCCGCCACCGGGCATTTGTGCAAGAAATTTGTGTTGACCCCGGGCTGCCCGGGGGGTGGTTAGGGTAGGAATTGAACGAAACATGATGAGTTCAATGACACTCTCTTGCAATTTCTAGACTACCTTTACATTCACCTCTGTGCAATCGTGAACATTGCAACGTCTAGTTCTCGCTATTTCCCTTGAAGTAAAGCAGACGAAGTCGGGTTCAAATAACTAACAAGAAACAGAACTAGGAGCTTATCCACTTTCTGCAATGAATTCGAACTGATCCCTTCAATAGTACTACTTTCCCAGGTCACAGTCTAGGAATAAGTACGTGAGAGCCCCGGCGTGAGAGCTTAAGCTTTAAAGGGAGATTCGTTTCATTGCAGATCGCATCATTCAGCCTATAACAGAATGGTCCATTTCAAATAAACTGCTAGACACGTTCGTCACTTGACCAATATACAAGTATTAATATGAGATTGATATGAAGAAAATGTGTATGGAAAGATGGGGCAACGTGGTTCATCGACAAATTTCAATACCTCAGTTGTAGAAAATCAGCTTCTATCATGAACTAAGACAATTTTTCTTCATTGAAAAACTGCAAATTTACGACAAGGAAACCGAGAACATTTTGCCTCAATTTAAACCCCGTTTACACTTTACCAGTACAACTTTGGCTCCGTGACAAAAATGAAACGTATAAGCCTCTTGCTTACGCTGTTTCTGTAAATTCGTAACACTTCGGTTCCGTCTTTATATAGAAATATCTTGCTCTAAAGCATTGTAAAAGCTCCTGAACCGCAACAAGTTCGTAACGGACCAAAACTGCAACGGTACAGTGTAAACCTTTTTCTAAGAAGCAAGAAATCAAGTGACCTCAATTGCCCCATTCCATCCTACACGAAAGAAGCTAACTAAAGTAGGTACAAACTCTAAAATACAACAGATTACAGCAAGACCCAATCTACAACCTGCCAATACGTTTAAGTTTCCATGCTGCACTGACGAATGCATTGGCATTTAATAGCATGCTACGCTTTAGAACAAAAGGAAATGTAGTGCAAAATAAACGAAAATCCACACCAATGTGCTTCGTCTGATAGACCCTATCAAGTGGTCGCCACTTTCTTCTGGAAGTCTCTTTTGAAGAATCGACACTCGAGCTCTTCATTTACAACTTCGTTCACAAATTCTTGCACTGCACTGCTTCAAGGCTACTGTTAGGACACGTCATTTTTGGATTGATTTTGATTTTGATTGATTGATTTGATTGATCGATTTTGATTGATTGATCGATTTTGATTGATTGATTTGATTGATCGATTTTGATTGATTGATCGATTTTGATTGATTGATTGATTGATTTTGTTTGACTGATTGATTGATTTTGATTGATTGATCGATTTTTATCAACTGACGGGGCTTTGTTATGACCACAAAATACAGTGCCTCATAACCAAAATCTAATTGCTGGCGAAAATGCACCCAGGGACGGTGTCTACATGGGAAAGAGGGTTGGCCCTGAGGTAAGTTGGTACGAGTTTATAGAATAGGTTTCAAATCTTTAAAAAGGTGGGTGTAAAATTCAATGACCTATTTCTTTAACTGAATGATTTCAAAGAAATTTGAACTATTTCTTTATAATTCTACCGTTGGAATTTTTGAAAATCTTCCATATTTTCAGAATAAGAGTGTTTTTCTTTTTTTCAAGATTTCAAGAAAAATTTTCAAAAAATTAAGTTCACGTATGGCATAACTGCCATTGCACCGTTATTCGTAAGTCATATTTTCGATTGTTTTGAGCATAAGTTAGCTGCCTTTCTTGCCAATTTTGTTCATATTTCAAGAAAGCTATATTTGGCGAATGTCGAAATCACATGATAATTCCTGTTCTAGAAAGATTAGAAACTAATGAAATTATGAAATTATGAAATGTTTACAAGTAAAGGTTGATCCAAATTTCTTGAATAAATTAAATGTACCCCTCCTACCTCAGGCCATCCATCTATCCCCTGTAGACTTCAATAAACAAAATGGACCAGTATACTAATTACATGAATCAATGCGGCGTACATTCCCTTAACTAACGAATTTAACGATATACATTGAACACAACAGCGGAAATTCTACCCAAAACTCCCAGTCAATCATCTAAGTAGAACAAAAATGGTCATTAAATGATCAAAAAACCCAATTAGTAACGAAAACAACTATTTGCTTTAAGCTATCATACCACTTCTATCTAAATCTAACAAATCTACAAATAGAAATTCTACATAATCAATTATCTATACTAAATTTAGTTCCGTCACACGTGAAACTGCTATACGATATAATGGCAAAAAGGAGGATGCAACACTGGTAAAGAAAATCTTAGGCCTAAATACCTTAGATCGGTAATTTCAAAATTGCTGTTCTGAAAGAAGTAAAAAACAAAACAAGGTTACCAATCAAACAATAACTCTGAGAATCGACAAAACTTCGTCCCAAACACAGTTCAAACTGATAAGAATAGTAAATTCTACAGCACAGTCTGCAGTAACAAGCAGACGGACTGGAAGGCAGGCTGAACCGCGAGGCTACCCTATACGTAGACTTATTACTTTGAGTCCTAGTAATCGCTACCATCCACCCACCCTTATGAATGAGTAGGGGGTGGGTTGTCACTAGGACTCAACGTAGTAAGTCTACCCTATACGACCCTACATGTAGCATTCTAAAATTCTCTGCCCAATAATACTTGTAAAACAATGTCGTATATGTATCAATCTGTCGTAGAATTCTTCAAAATAGCTTTAAAAACAATGGTATATGGTATCTGTCGCTAGCAAAAATATTTGCATAGGAAGACAGAAACAAGTTTACCTGTATAGATATAGACTTACCCGAAGTCTATCTCTGCAGTCCGTTTTACCATTCCCTCGGATCCGCCATTCCAACAGTCCGATATCTCTCGTGCCCTCTTCCAGAATGTTGGAATGGCGGATTAAGGAACTACCGAAAATGGAACAGCAAAGACACAATGAAAATACAGACTTGGGGCAAGTCTAGTATAAATTCGGTTTTATCATTATTGTTGGCTGTTTACCAAACCACGTCTATGTATGCTCGCTTCTTCCATCAGAGCTCGTAACATTCCCTCGAGAAATTTAATAGCTTGGAGTCCATCCCTCCCTGCTTGGAGCTATTCAAACTGCTGCATCCCCATACGTCAACCAGTGACGAAACTTTCTTCCTGCCCCAGGGGGAACTCCCTATTGTATGTGACGGGGGGAGGTAAGACAGCATATTTTTGAAAACCCAACAAATATACTAAACTTAGGACCTTTTTAGACCCCCAAAATATACTCATTGCGCCAAAGGAAATAAAAACTAGAGATTTTACAGCTTTTCAGCGACTGCGCTGCAATATTTTGCAGAAAAACTCAGCTTAGCATTCACCTTGTCAAATTTTCTCATCAGCAACCCCAAAAATGTACCGACTATGCACCAAATAGCGTACCGAAAGCCCGGGGGGTACTTGACTTAAATTTGTACGGGGGTGTGCCCACGAAAATTTTTTTGTTTTACCCTGCTCCAGAATTTTTCGCTCAAAATGATAACCTGTTCTAGAAAAAATTGATGAAAAGTATACTCAAAAACATGAAATTTGACCGAAAAACGACCCGATCTAGCAGAATATTCCCCTTTGACATGTTTTGACAACCCGCTCCAGAAAAATTGCCTCATTTTGATACCCGGTGCTAGAAAAAATTGGTGAAAACGATACCCTTAAAAACGGCACATCCCCGTCGGACAAATATACTAAGTACCCCCCCCCCGGGACCCAAAGGTGTACTAGACAGCGCTTCCTAAACCTAAAAAATATCTGACACCCCCCCGTCACCTACTTATAGGGAGTCCCCCCTGGACTTCCTGCCAAGTGAGTCAAAGCCAGTTAAAAATGAAGAACCACTACAGAAAGCACGTTAGCTTCCTACATTCTACATGCAACAGGGTGAATTTTGTAACACAAAGGACACATACAGGTCTGATTATAAGCAATCTGTCCCCTATTGTTCTGACCTTGGTTACTGCTTTATTTACCTTATTTACGCTGCAGCTAAATTCATGCATCACCGAGTCTCTATGACCCTGATTTCTTTGGATAAAGCGAATTAACACCAACTTCTGGAATATACAATAGAGATCTTTATCGATTTTATTTTCATTCATCGAAGGGACAGATTGCCTTTAAGACAAACCAATTTGCAGCCAAAAGAATGCATTTCACACCTTCTGGGCTATCAACCTTAACGTTTTGTTCGCTCAATCTATTATGATTTGATTGAGTCCGCTCAGAGGTGTGAAATCTATTCATGTGCAGAGCTAATTGTATTGTCTTCTCTGAAACTTAAATATTTCGTTTTACAAATTTGTCCTTGCTGAAACAAACTTGAAATTTGCAATGCTTTGCTTAGGGAGTCGATATTGTTTTGATGGAAATTTAAAGTGAAGAACGCCATAGTCATCAAGCCGACATATTATCTGAAATTCTACTTAACCTGCAGACTTTTCAATGATTCGGTAGAAAAGAAATACTTTCTGGACAATGCTTCTTGCTTCTGACAAGAACAAATTTGCTGGCCTCTTTTCAACAAATCAACAACGTACCACGAAATGTTACACGGGGAGGCCAAATAGAAAAACTTTGACAAAAAGCAAACACGATTTCGAGAATTTCTGAAAAACCCTTCCTACCAAAAATTCTGCTTTAAAGCAACATTATCGCTTAATGAGTAACATAGCGACAATTCTTCCAACAATTTTCAAACGATCTATTGTTCGCATTTCAGAGCGTGATACTGAAAAGAAAAGGACCATGGGCAAGGGGACACCCTTGCATAGCACTGTGGCTCTTCAAAATGATGAACTGCTTTGACTCACTTTGTATATCGTATAGCAGTTAGCTAAACGAATAAGAAGCAATGCATACTACGATAACAAATGTTCTATGAACCACTAACAAGAATGAATGCTTCCTTAACTCTATCAACTGATTTTATTTTCGAAGTGGAAGGTTCGTTTTCCAGAATGTTATCAAATTTCAAGAACGTACACTCTTGTTTGAGTAGGCATGTACTGCGAGAAGCAAAGCGTGTGTTAAAGCTTCCTCGAGGTAGCTTGCGTGCAGCCTCGATTGAGGAGGAGCTGAGGAGCAGTTGAGGCTACCTCAAGGGGATAATCACGTGATTTGAAGTGAAACAACTTTGGCTGAATTGGTCTATTAAAGCTTTACTGTCATTATAAATACATTCCTAGCCTCGCTTTTATCATTTGTCTTGTGGCGCCATGAGAGACGGTTATCAAATGCCTTTGTTTTACACGTTACGCAAAGTGATGATAACTCAACATCAAAGAAAACCGCGCTAATCCCATGACCGTACTCTGCACAGCGATCAAACGACTGAATTGTTGGTGACCAACAATTATATATAGTGACAGTAAAGCTTTAAACCAAGGGCGCCTACCTTGTAGGAAGTGTGTTTATTCCCAGTACTGTAGAGTAATTGGTGTCCTGTGACTCAGTACAGAGAGTGTCTTAGAACCGTACCGTGACACAGCAGTACACAGAGTCAATCCTCTCAAGGTCGAGATGACGTTTGAATAACTTTGTGGTTTCAAATTCCGGTGTTTATGGAACACGAGATCAACTGTTATACGATCTGGCCACAGGGAATCAGACAGCGTGAGTTTTGATTGGTCAACACTAACAGGCGTTAGAATTTGAAAATCCCTGTAACTAGAAAAAGTTTCTTATGATATACAAAGATTAATAGGACCGGGTCATAGGACACCAATTACTGCGCGTACGATACCGGGAATAAACACACTTCCTACAAGGTAGGCGCCCTTGATCAAACCAAACACTTTGAAAATACTCTCCCAACTGATAGAGTCTAAGGGTCTAAACTATGAAACTCTACATATCATATTCTATCTAACACCATGAGCTGTATATGTTTTTTAGAGTGGTTGTCGATTGCGTGGATGTTCGATAGTCAGTTCGGAATCAATATTTACTTGTCTGATTCTCAAGGCGAAAGTTTCCAGGAAAATTTTGTTTATTTGAGAGCTATCGTTACAAAACAACAGAAAATAATGCATCGACAGCTGAAAAATAATAACTTTATCTTGATTGGTCAACCACAAACTTATTGGTCCAGTTAAAGTACTGATATTGAAAACTAATTGATATTCCCTAAAACAGGATTTTGGTGTATAAAGTTTCCGGCATCGGAAAGATTTTAAGGACTTAAGTTTATGACTTTAGAAAAGACAACGTGGACTTCACAGGAACAGAGAATAAACCATATGAGCATTTCCAAATAAAAGTATGGATACGACGACTTTCGAGAGACGTTTGGATTAAATAATACTGCGTAAACATGTCATTCATAGTTCATTATGGAAAAAAAGCAGTAATGCGTTTCAAGGAGTCAGGTGCAAAATTGAAGCATCATTTGGGAACGGCAGCTTGGTGATTTTGCCTGGATTTGTCATGTTTCTCAACATCTGCTGGGGTGGTTCCATCCCAATCACGATTTTCGTCGCTTTCCTTTTTATCAAAGAGTCAGATGTGATTTTAAAAATGAACTGACATATCGCCCATCCTTATACCCTGACCAAAGCAGAAGGACAGAACAAGGACAAATAATGTTACAACATTGATATCCAAGTACAAAGCGATTGGCAATTTTAGACAAAGGGAATTCTATGCCCGATTGGTCAAGTCATAAACAAAAACAAAGAAAACCGCAGAAGTTGCTCTGAAACCTACGTAGCAAGCGCGGTCCTTGTGCATTCAAGAAATTATTTTAAGAGCTAACATGAGCATCTATCGTAAAGAGGAGAATATTTCTAAACATTTGCCTCGGGCAGTTTATTTGCTTCGTTTAGCAGCTGAATAGTAGGTGTCTTAATTACATCCAAAAAATATGAGAATTTAACCGCCTACCAATCGGTTTTTGAATCAACTTAAATTATAGAATCAAATCAAATCAAATGCCCGAGGCAGATGTTTAGATATATCCTCCTTCTTTTTGTATATCCTCATGCCTGGTCTTTAAAACCGTTTCTGTGATCCACAACAAGCGTGTTAGCTACCTAAGTTTCAATTAAGAGCAACCTTTACGGCTGTCTTTGTTTTCTTCACGACTTGACTTACAGTGCATAGAATTCCCTCCATCTACAATCGCTGATCGCTTTGTACTTGGGTGTCGATCAAAAGTTGCCTGTTACATTTTCTGTCCTTGTTACTGGACAGGCTTAATGGAATTTTCTTGCCATGAAAATTGTCGCTTATATTGCGATTAGACCACGAAAATAAGCACCGCTTCACGTACAGATCTACAAAGCTTGATTCCAAAGTTTGTACGTTGGCCAGGGCTTGCGCCTTTACCAACAAGGCTTGAATATAGAATGCATCCCGATACATAATATATGCATCGCAACACACAGTTTGCACATATATGGAATACATGCACGTAGCTAGCTATTTAAAGTAATGCTCAGAAACATCTAAAATGCTATATATTCTAAGTATCTCTAAGTAGAAAGGCTAAGTTCTCACTTACACACTCCTTGGATATATTGATAGCCTCGTTTGATACCAGCGTCATCGCGAGGCTAATGACGTAAGAGCCAAGACTGCATCTATTTCTCGATGACTTGTTAGGCCACAAGATCTGAAAGGAAGTGATGGTTGTTAACAAACGGTCACAGGAAAACAGAGGACAGCGCAGTGTCTGATAAATAAGCTCTTGATTTTTATCTAGATAAACGAACTGCAGATTTAGTTCTAGAGACGCAAGAAAAAGTAGGGGTCGCGACCGGTTGGCAAGGCAAGCTCTGTAACTATAATCAAGGGCACCTACCTTGTAGGAACTGTGCTTATTCCCAGTACTGTAGAGTAATTGGTGTCCTGTGACCCAGTACACAGAGTAATTGGTGTCCTGTTAATCTGTGTGATTTTCAAATTCTAGTGTCTGTTAGTGTTGACCAATCAAAAATCACGCTGTCTGGTTCCCTGTGGCTAACTTGTATAACAGTATTACATCAACACCGGAATTTGAAACCACAAAGTTGTTCATACGTCATCTTGACCTTGACAGGACTGACTCTGTTTACTGAGTCACGGTACAGTACTGGGATACTCTGTGCATTGGGTAACAGGACACCAATTATTCTACAGTACTGGGAATAAATACAGTTCCTACAAGGTAGGCACCCTTGCTATAATGATCAAATACTGGTCAAAGATGACAAAAACATCTGTCCTAAATTTTTCGAAGTATTTTCTCACTGAAATAAAAGGAAGATCAGTTTCATTTCAAGAGCAAATGATCGTTATGAAGCTTTTCATGAAAGGCTTAATTTCTATATTAAATAATCGACCAAGCGAGATGCAAGTCCACGTAACTTTGTTTTGATGACAAATAAGATCAGAATTTCCGCAAAAAGACCCATTTTTGAGAATATATAATTTTAAGACTGAATTAGGACTTGCAACATGGCCATCCAGAAGAAAGTCCAAATCAAAGATATCACGATGAGCTATCTATTTAGTAAGATATGCATAAGTTCCTGGGATGATTTTGGGACCCAAAGTTTATAGCTGCTCATGGAAGCTTTAATGAACAACTAGCTCTAGACTTATTACATGAGTCCTTGTTTTGGCTCCATTACCCCCCCCCCACAATACCCATTCCGCTTCAAAGAAGTTTTAGCGGAATAACTATTACAGTAAAAATATTTCAATTCAATGGAGCAAAACTTAGACGAATATCATCAGTCTAAACTAGCTCTACGGTTAATGTATCTTGTCCTATTACATATCTGGTTCACCCGACACAATAAGCTCAAATCATTCAAATCTTAAAAAGGTTGCTGTTAAATGCTGTTACATTTTCTTTTAAGTTAATTACTTCAATGAAACTTAAAGGTACTTTGCTGTAAATCTGCCGTGGAAATTGTTTATATCTTGATTATTTTCAAAATCGAGGCATTTCTATTTTGATGCAAGAATTCATGGAAAGTTTTGAAAAACTCGAAAACATCGTACATCCTAAATCAACAGAGAAAAAATGATACAATCTTCAAGAAAACCATAGTTTATGAAGGTCTACAATATGGTGGTATGCAGAAATCTGTCGCCCTCCTGGTTTAGGATTCAGAAATTTGATGATGTCACACCCTCAAATATAATAAATGCCCCGAATCAAGTAGCGGAGTATCGAGTTGCAATTTCCCCAGACCACGGGCGGTAGGAAACGCTGAATTTAGAAAAAGCTTTACGGGTGATACATCGAGTTATTCCTATCCTAATATACCATTCCATTCGTGATATATCGACTTGTTTTCCTTCTGTGTCTACCTTTCCTGCGAAGGCGCCATTTTAATCCGATTGACAGGACTTCAAGAGCACTATAGTAATTATGCCACTCAAACAGGAACTCATGTTACCACACTTGAGTGGCATAATTACTCTAGTGCCCTTGAAGTCCTGTCAATCGGATTAAAATGGCGCCTTCGCAGGAAAGGTAGACACAGAAGGAAAACAAGTCGATATATCACGAATGGAATGATATATTAGGATAGGAATAACTCGATGTATCACCCGTAAAGCTTTTTCTAAATTCAGCGTTTCCTACCGCTCGTGATAAGAACATGAAAGAACCATTTTTCAAAGTATATGCCTTTATAAGTATAAGAAATTAAGTGACTCAAATCTATTATAAGACTACGAAGACAGATTATTGAAACACGGTCATGTCCTAATGAATTGAATTAACTCAGTGAACTCCCGTTAACAGACGATGACGTAACTCAATCTGTCACCTCTTTATGTTTATGCTTTGTATAAAACATAAAAATGTACTCTAATTCTAAATCATAGAAGTCACACTCTGATGAGAACGTAGGTTCGAAAGACTTCAGTGTGCCAAAAAAATGTCTGTTTCTTTGCGTCCGCATCCTCCATGGTATATAATTTTTAGTACCCAAATTTAGTATCAAGTTTTTTGCTCACAATAGATGTATGAATAATCCCAAATACCTGAACTGTCCTTGGAGACCTTTTTCATTCGATGCCACTGATCTGACGTATTCTTCAGGCAATGAACTTGGTGTTGTTGGGTACTGTTGACTTTCTATTTGTTCTTTCCGTTCAACTTCTTTTTCTCGTTTTTCGCATTTTGAAATGATTTCATTAGATTTAACTTTTTCATGTTCTGCAGGGAGATTAGAAAATTGAAATGAAAGGCATGGCTTGCAAAAAACCTCAAAGCTGAGTAAGAATCCCGGAGGAGGGGGGGGGGGTACTTCATTGTCCAATCATATGGGGATGTGCCCCAGTTTTGAAATGGTTTTTGGCACGAAAATTGCGGAAATGGAATGTACTTTTTGCAGAAATATTCTGGGATTGGGGTCTAAGTTTTATGAGAAATTCTGGGATTGCTTAGATTTGAGGTAAACAACGATTTTACAATTGCTTTGTTGTGAAAACACTTGCTGGAAACCATATTCGTATTCTGGGATTGGGTTCTCAAAATATTCTGGGATTGGGTCATATCAGAAATCATTGCAGCGCATGCCCCAATATGACCCAACAGTGAAGTGCCCCCCCCCCCTTGGTAAGAATAGGCCTTTTAGCTATTCTACAAACGAGCACGGATCAAGCGATATTTTCATTCATTTTTATGCGAGAGGTTCGATTGTCTGACTTCAGAACTTCTATCACTATTGTGCGCATTCAAAAATTCTTCAAAATCAATAGAAATATTGTTCGATTCAGATCCCTGTTTAGAACAGCTAAAAACGTTATTGTGTATAAGAATTGCGTATAACAGCCTGTGCAACAATTTAGTCCACGTTGCCCAGCAGTCAGTTCAAATACAAAAGAGAGGCCTCGTAAATTAAACCAGAGAGGCCTCGCCACAGTTGCGCACGTCGTTTCAAAAACTTTAAACGAAGAGGTACCGTTCCTTCGCCATCTTGAAAGATTGCTGTTTTAAAGCCAGAACATTTCAAGACAACTTATTGATCATGCAAAATCTGTAGCTCTATAGTCAAAATCATCAGAAGAAGACCCACGTACCTGATTCGACTGGAAGCGATGTTTCTTTTTCTTTTACAATCTCTTTACATATGAAAGTTCCAGGGGATATGACTTCCTCCACCGGCGTTCTTGGAGGTGTAAGCTCCCTTGGAAAATCATACGGTGATTGGTTTCCAAAGTGGCCATCAACCCATCTCTGTAAGTTACCAACAGGCGAGTTATTCCCAGCAAAATCAATCTTTTTCAAAATCCCATCAGGCGAACTTTGAGGCCTAAGTTTGGAATCTCTTTCGTATGCTTTTGTTGCTGGTTGTTGGTCTTTCAATGGTTTTTCATCTCCACACGTAGATTTCCCATCATCTGTAAACACATCATCGTTCATATCAAGGTCATCAAATTTCGATAGGTCCTTCCTGCATGAATGCTGTGGATCTGAAGTTAGAACGAGACTCTCATATCAATAACAATAGTTAGGGATTGCTGCGTACTGGTTTTGCTCAGAAAGGCTGTTATCAAAATGTTTACGATAGTGGTCAATAGCAAGCTGTGTAGGCAACGCCTTAAAGGGGCTCCGTCGTCAAAACGTAAACAAAATGATGATTTTTGCAGTTTTTTGAAAGGTGATATCACACAGGATTTTCGTATTTTCTTTTTGAAATGAAAGTTGCTGTTTGGGCATTTTTTTTTTTTTTTTTTTTTTTTTTTTACTTCACTAAGGAACAAACCAAACATTCATATCTTCTACGATTGCTCGGATATAAATGGATTTTTAACGGTCACTTTTTGGTGGCTTAGGTGAAGCCACCAAACAAACTGCAGAGAACAACGGATGAACAACGGATGAACAATGGATAATCCCCGACACGTGCAAGTTTACGGATTTGTTTACTGTTTGACGACGGAGCCCCTTTAATGTAAGAATCCTCTAAAGTCCAATACATGAAACTCTAAAAAGAGTTACAGTTGACAAATTGGTTTATATGTTGCATTTTGATTAAGTTTTTGATATGGAAGTCATTTTGATTAAATTTTTTGATATGCAAATTAGATAATATTTTCATACTTTCTATACGGCATATGCACTAAATTTTAGGGTAACGGTAAACCGTAATGATATCATTTGACAGCTACAATAAGACCATCAAAAATTGTTAAAAACAGACAAACAAATAGAATCTATTGCGAAGCAACATAGGGCTCAAATCTTTAAAAATGTCGCTGTAAAATTCTATGACAGGTTTCTTTGAAATAAATAACTTGGAAGGAACGTAGGGTTTTTTGCTGTAAATCTGCCGTGGAAAGGTATTGATATCTTGATTAGTTTCAAAATGGCGACAATTATTAACATTGAAGCTATGACGTCATCAAATTTCTAAATCATAAACCAGAAAAGCTACAGATTTCTGCTTGCCACCATATTGAAGACCCCATAAACTATGGTTCTTTTCAAGGTTACATCATATTCCCTCTGTTGGCTTAGGATTTACGATTATTTGCATTTTTTCAAAATTTTCCATGAATTTTTTCAAAGAGAACTAAATTGCCACCTTTTTGAAAAGACCAAGATATCAAAAAATTTCCACGGCAGATGTAAAGCAAAGTACCAAAAGTTCCTTACACCCACCTTTTTAAAGATTTGAAAAATTTGAGTCCTATGCTTTGCGAAGCTATTGCGCAAGAATATTATGCTGCTTCACAGCGAAGAACAAACAAACAAATGATTAGCGTAATAATTTGTTTCGATGTAAACATTTTCGTCAAAGTAGGCTGTCAAATATTCCTATCCTTTTGTGTACAAACGAAATACAGAATACTGAGTCTTTAAACTCGATACAAAGACATATAGCGCGGAGAATTTGAGTCAATTCTTCTACTATAGATAAAACTCATTACTTGCTCCTAAATATTCCCATTTTGTCTGCAATGAGAGTCAGGTAGCCACGAAGATTTTAGCATATTCAGTAAACCTTCGCCTTTTTACATTGATTTACGAGGGGTACCGAAAAGAACTTCAACCAATTGTAGCAATTGTAGGAAATTTGTAATGCGGAGAATAGTTAAAGGAGCTCTGTCACGCATGTGATTGGTTTAGAGAACAAAGCTTAGACAAAGGAAATGAGCTAGAGCCCAGACTCTGTGAATTTTTCGCATGATAACAATTCAATTAAATTTGAAACGATCTCTTTTTCCAATTCTTTTCTGTTAATCCTGCCATACAAATCTTTAATCCCCTATGCAATCTTCAGCCAATTATGAATGAGACATATTGCCTTTAAAGTATTGGAATGAAATCAAAGTTTGATTGTTGGCCAAAGATCTGAAGTATTCTTTGTGACTTTTTTCTATTTTTCTGAGCATTGCGAAACATAGGTAAAATTGGATTTATGAAAGCTCCGTTCAGGCAGATTAAGTACTATTTATCCCTGGTTCCTTTACTTCGAAATGCGTGAAAAAGGACCCCATAAAAGCTCTATTAAGCCCCCCCCTCTCTATTAAGCCCCACCTCATATCAATTCCAGGGGTTACCAAAGATTCTCCATTTATTGAGCTAAATAAGCTTGCATGTTAGTTTTTGTGTTTTTAGATAAAACTTTGTCGAATTCGCGTATTTAACTCGTAAAATTGTATGTTCAAATCGCAAAATGTGGTGCAAAATGGACTAAAAAGTGTCTAAAATTAAATAAGCCCCGGGGGGCTTTATAGAGCTTCTACGGTTAGTAATATTCTCACTGATTGAGAGAAACATGCAGATATTTTTCATTTCGAAAGCTGATTTTTGCAAAAATAGCAGATCATGTACGCTGTTGCCTCTATAAATGTTTGATTCTTAACTGTAATTTATCACCTGATGTCTAATTTGAGACAGAATGTAGCATTCTTTGCATCGTTTTTCGTGTCTTGTTGTTTTTCTTTTGATTATTCATATGTATGTCATCATAGGTTTTTGTGATGCCACGGAATAGTCATGGTATTTTGCATCTTGTGGCATCGTCCTTGTAGTGTAGTTAAGTATTTTGTAAATCACGTAACTAGTAGATTTGTATTGTAAATTTTTATTGGAATATAGAAAAAAGACAACATGTGATCTTTAGGCCCTTACCTCTTTCATTAGTATCCATGCATTCACTAAAATCATCATCATCATCGTCAATTGAACTGATACTTTTACCCGTGTCATCCTTCTTTGAACTCTTACAACTTGATTCTCTCTTATCTGAAGATTTGTTTCGCGGGGACCATGTCATTTTGTTATCTTTCTTTAATCTCCGTCTTGCATTGGCAAACCAGGTGGAAATCTGAAGACAAAAAGAAATTGATGATAACAGTGTCGTTACAGAGTTGTCAGAAATTGAAACATAATCAAAGACAAGCTTTGTACAATGGCACCAGCAAGTTATCAAGCAAATACCAAGGGAGTCAATCTCTAATTTTTTGTTAACGCTCTGGAACCTAGGGTAGGGAGTCAAGGTGCCATACAATCCCTTCAAATTTTTGGACCCTCCCAATCATTATCTCCACGCATCCACTTGCAAGTTGTTTACCTACCGGGTGAGTCAATGGAAAGAATCCCCGTTCGAAAGTTCATGGCTCCCTGGATATCAAGACGATGATATCGGCAAATATATAGTTTAATGGTAGACCTGTTCAAATCCATTTTACAATTTACCTGACTAAAATCGGCCACTCCGTTCTGAAATTATGAGCGATTTTCTGGAGAAAGCTTCTCCAAGAAACCTTCAAAATATGCCCAAAATCACGAACAAATTTCCCTAAATTTTTTGCCTTTCACGGGCCTTAGAGCAATGACCTCTGCACGCTTTAGCACGTGCTATCCACTTGGGAGGATGAACAAGTCTCCCCCTGGTATCAATAACCTATTGAGGGGATTCCATTTTCCCAAGAGGACAAAATACATGCATACATCATACGTGTGAGTGTCATCATTTTTGGGTAGGAAGACCAAGGAAAATTTGCTCATTGTTTTCACTTGTTTTTGCTAGTTTTTGGAAGAGGCTTTCTTCAGAAAACCTGTCATATCTACGGGAGGAATGGCCGATTAAAGCCGATACTTTCGAGGAGTTGAGTCTGCACGCAGGCTACTAAATTGCAGCTAATTTAGGGATACTACCAGTCATACACTGTCAACAAAACTTCATTTACATTAACCAAAGAAATATACAGAATAAATAATATACGATGTCAACACATCATCCAAAGGAAGGGCAAATTCTTATATCAAAAATATGAAAAATAAATCTCTCGCCTGGGACGCTAGTTTTCTGCAAATGTGCTTCTTGAAGAAACGAGTAAATGTGTCACTCGTTTCTTCTCTATTGTCCAGTTAGCAATATAAAACAAAAAAACAAGCTTCTGAAAGCACCTGTCATAAAAAGCCCAAGTTCGGAACAAAAGTGCGACACAGCTTACATGGACAATTTTCTCCGTTCCAATTGTTGATATTTGCTTTAAACTGTGCCTAAGAACATTTTTACACGCCTCCTCTCCCATACATATGACTCGGCCCTTCTAAATTATGCTCCATCCAAAATCACTTTAACATCTGTTGTTTACTTTTATCATTTTTCTTTTGCAACCACCTCTAAGGGGACCATTATGGAAATAAGGTCAATATGACCTTTTAATGCTATCCCTGCCACTACAATTAGGGGTGTTGTTAACGTATTTATCTAATCAGCATTGTCATCGTATTTTATCTATTCTTTAGCTTTTTAAAACTTGTAAATTCTATTTATTTCTTGTAAATTGTTTTATTTTACGTGGCAAATTTTAACATACATAGCAGAATTAAACCTGCTGAATATTAGCAATCTAGTACCTGCGTAAGAGTCATCTTCGTAAGAATAGCTAACATGATTTTCTCTCCTTTCGTTGGATATGGATTTTTACGGTGTTCATGTAGCCATGCTTTCAATGGGCTCGTTGTTTCCCGAGTAGCGTTCTTTCGTCTTGCGCCAGATAGAATTGAGAAATCGAACGCACTGTACCTAGAAAAATCAAAACAATATATTAATTATGTATTATATGTTGTTCAACTAAGGAAGGTAGTGTGGGTGGGGCAAGCCTCAGGCCTCTCCACGGGGCAGTGAGACAAAAATATCCTTCATTGAACGATCCAAGAGATTTGCTTGCAACTCCTTTTTCGAGTAATTTCATAGCAGCGACCTCCCTCTATTTCTCTTTTCCTTTCTACGTATATTTTCATATCTTTGTTTTTGTTCTTTTGATTGTTTGCTTTTCTTTTTGGAAATTGTGTGATTTCATTTGTAAGTCCCATCTGCAGTGGGAGCTAGGTTACTGCGTGTCTTTTCCTGATGTGGATGGGGCAGTAATGTAATGTATATTTAGTTTAAATTTTACTTGATAGAAAAAAAAGACTTCTGTTTCAAGGGCGGTACTATACTTATAACGTAACTCCTTGTATTCGTTCAATATTTGTAATCTGATTTCTTATTTTGTCTCATATTTTTATTTTCTCTCAGTAAGAGCGATAACCATCTAATTCAATGAGCGATGCTGAGACGTATGTAATGAGTCTAGGGCGATATCCGAAAATCCACAGGAAGTTTGAAATCATGCTAAAAATTCAGGTCATTCGTAGAAATATTGATAAATATTGATAAATATTACAAATCCTTACAAACCATAGTTGGTCATGCGAGGTATTGAGATATACCTTTAGCTGAGAACGATTTGGAACCGTCTCCAAAAATCAAGGAGGAGCTGAAAATTAAACAAAAGCTGGGCCATGTTGAAAATTTTGAAAAATTCACAGTAGAGTCTTAAACATGGACCTAAAATGAAGAGAATGCCTATATTCCCAGCAGAAAAAAGTACTGTACAGAGGGTGGCATTGCTTCTCGCATAGGAGAAGTTGATGTTGGTGTACCCCAAGGATCACGTCTAGGGCCCATACTTCTTGGTAGATATTGAATGACGACATACCCATCACGGCTGCCGATAATGCTTCCACGTGCAAATGGTGATACCAGAGTCTCGTAAGGGTACCTGGCAGCAGTAAGATGTGCCATATATGCCCATTGATCGCGAAATTCTCCCGAAACTGCATTCAATGGTTTTGGGAGCTCTTTTATTCCAAGCAAATGACTTCCCTGTTGACAGAATTAATGTATATTTAGCAAGAATGGAGAATATTTGTCTGATCTACACGTTTTTTTTTTTATAAGAAACTGGTTTATAAGAAACTAGTACTACGATGACCAAAGATTTAAGAAACTCTAGTACTACGCTCAAGAACAGTTAAGAAACTCTAAAACTTTATTTCTGTATGTCTCTCTTTTTTTAGATGTCTCTCTAACAAAGGTACCTTCGTCTTTTCTTGACTTTTAACTGCAAAATTGGCAAATTTTTGCCTTGCTGTGCATGGCTTCTTCTTGATGACAATGTCAATGCAAAATGGAAGCCTTTTCTCGAGAAGAAGGCTCAACTTCGAACAATACGGCAATTTTAGGCCCAAAAAATAAGAAACTGATTAAGAAACTTTTACTACTAAAACGCCGAAATTTTCATGCGAAATTAAGAAACTTTTAGTACCAAGTGCTGATCCAAGTTTCTTATAAAAAAAAACGTGTACTTGATCTTGAACTTGTTGGAGAACAAAAGAAGTGCTGTTTTTGAACCAATTTTTATTTTCCTGAGCTATGCAGTAAATCAGCAATCACTTGTCAGATTGACTGAGGATGGTTTCAATCAGACTCAAACTTGAAGCCTTTCTATGCAACTAATAATAAGTACAGTATGTAAAAACAGACAATTGATGCTACACTGCAGCTCCTCCACATCAGCTGCACAGATGGGAGACAATTTTTTAAAATTCATTGTGCTTTTTCACAGAACAATTGCTAAACGTGTTTGCATGACCATCAAAAAGAACCATGACAGAAATTGTTGAGTCTGAAAATATGCAGAATCTTGATAAAGAGCCAGAAAATATTTTTCAACAAACAAATAGCCAAGAAGATCCAGGAAGTGATGAAAACAAAATGGAGAAGATGATGCAAGACCAAGGAGGTTGTGAGCAAGCCAATGGGCACAGTGAAGTATGTAGTGAAGGAAATATCACTGAGCCAGCAAATAGCCCAGGACAAGCAATGGATGTCTTGAACCAACTGCAGGAAAATACACAAGAACAAGGAACTGCCACAGAACAATCAAGTAGCCAGCTGCAGGCAGTGAATGATGAAAGCCAGAGTAGCACAATGCATGAAGTTATGGAGGAGCAAGCAAGTGTCATTGTGGAATCGACCAGCCAACTCCAAGCACGCAGCCAAGAACAAGCCCCTGATCAAGTACATGTTGAAATGCAGGCAAATAGCCAAGAAGAGGCAAACAGCCAAGACCATGCAAATAGCCAAGGGCAAGCCAGCAGCCAGGGCCAGTCTAGTTGCACATACATCTGTGAATTCTGTAGTGCATCTTTCGCAAATAAAGAAGAATTCTTGTTACATTTTGCAAAATCAGCATGCAAGATTCAACATATCGGAAGAATTGAGACACCACAAAAAAGTGAGCATGCACCACCCCAAGTTGCAATGGCTAACAATGAAGCAGAAAGTTCAAGCACAACATCACAGAATGAAAATGTCACTACCTCAGCTCCTCAAATTCTTTGCACAGTTGACATGATTTTGTGTGAACAAGGCAATAAAATTTTCATTGCTCCTGATAATGTGAGAGTTGGAGAACAACAAACGAATTTGCAGCAGATTCTATCTATTTGCCAAATGCAAGAACGTAATAGAGGGACGAAAGATCAAATTGAAGGTGATACATCAAACACATCTTCTGCTCAGCATATAGTCATCTCGGACAGCATGAATTCAAATGTTCTGGCATCTACAGGAGCAGTTGTAACAGTGCAAGATATCAACGAGCATGCTGAAGGAACGGGGCTCAGATGTGAGAATGAAGTCCAAATTAATGAAGAAAATATGGAGATACAAGTTGTGATCCAAGAATCAGGAACGGATGCAGTTGATGATGATGATGGAATGCAAGGAAACGGTACCTCTGCAGTTGAAGTGGTTTCTTTAATGACAACTGATGCCATTTATAAATGTAATGTCTGTGACAAAATCTTCAAGAAAGCCGCAGGACTTGAGAGACATAGAACTGTCCATTCTAAAGACAGCAGCAGAAATTTTCCGTGTGACACCTGTGGGAGAAGTTTCACAACGATGAACCGTTTGGTGAAACATGAAGAAATCCACGAGAAGACAAGGGAAGAGGAGCACAGAAGAAAACATGAACAGCAAGAACTGGAAGTGAAAACTGAATCTGGAGAAAAATTGGAGACGTTTACTTGTGAAACATGCCAGAAAACATTTGATCAATCTTGCTGCCTTTTGGAGCATGAAAGAATCCATTTTAAAGAGAATTTGAAGAAAAGTAAAGATACATTCCCATGTGAAATTTGCGATAAATGGTTCCACGCTGCAAGTCACCTCGCAAGGCATGTTAAATCACACGATAGAAAGAGTGGCTTTGAATGTGAGACCTGCGGGGAAATGTTCCAACGACACAGCACACTGATGAAACATAAAGCCATTCATTCTGATGTGAAACCATTTCTGTGCAATGTCTGCGGTCGTGGTTTCATGCAGTCAAGTAACCTTACAACCCATCTCCGTATTCATACTAAAGTTAAACCTTATCTGTGTTCTACTTGTGGCAAAGCGTTTTCTCATTCCAGCAGTCGGGTTATCCACGAGAGGACGCATACAGGGGACAAACCATACCTCTGTCAAACATGCGGAAAAAGGTTCCGACAATCCGGAGATCTTGCAAAGCACCAAAGATGTCACACTGGAGAGAAGCCATACCAATGTGCCGTCTGTTCCAAAACATTCTCGGTGCAGTCGAATTTATTGGCACATTTGCGAATTCATGTGAAGAAAACTGGGCCAAATCCGTTGGCGGTGGCAGACCAAATCACCATGGTGATGGCTGAAGGGAGTGCCGAGGACATTGCCACAGTGGCGACTAGCGAATGAACTTTTGAGAGAAATGATATGTTTTTGTAAGATGGCATGGTGCAGCTCGTTTTTTATATTTGTTGCCAAATTTTCATCGGTCATCATCCTTTCAATTATGATTTCAAATTTTTCATTGAAAATTCCCGAAAATTTACTGAATCTTTATTCTGTAGAGAGCTATGTAGCTTATTGGACATTTTTGGCATATTCGTGAAGGTCAACGCAAAAAATTCTCCAAAATTCATTTACTATTTAAGGTAGAAGACTAGTCTTTAGAGGGTGTTTTTAAGAGCCTGATGCTAGTCAAATAATGCTTGCAGCATGGACAAATAGTCAAATTTCTCTGAAATAGGGATGTTGTGAAAGACAATATCTGAAAAAAATTCTTCTATTGGGTGTGGTTTATGCGATAGGCCCTATTTTTGACCACACCCTTTTCCGGAAGGCACAGAAATGCAGTTATGCAAACACTGATATTTTCAGAACAAAAACAGCTACAGGTTTGAAACTTTGNATGCCAGAAAACATTTGATCAATCTTGCTGCCTTTTGGAGCATGAAAGAATCCATTTTAAAGAGAATTTGAAGAAAAGTAAAGATACATTCCCATGTGAAATTTGCGATAAATGGTTCCACGCTGCAAGTCACCTCGCAAGGCATGTTAAATCACACGATAGAAAGAGTGGCTTTGAATGTGAGACCTGCGGGGAAATGTTCCAACGACACAGCACACTGATGAAACATAAAGCCATTCATTCTGATGTGAAACCATTTCTGTGCAATGTCTGCGGTCGTGGTTTCATGCAGTCAAGTAACCTTACAACCCATCTCCGTATTCATACTAAAGTTAAACCTTATCTGTGTTCTACTTGTGGCAAAGCGTTTTCTCATTCCAGCAGTCGGGTTATCCACGAGAGGACGCATACAGGGGACAAACCATACCTCTGTCAAACATGCGGAAAAAGGTTCCGACAATCCGGAGATCTTGCAAAGCACCAAAGATGTCACACTGGAGAGAAGCCATACCAATGTGCCGTCTGTTCCAAAACATTCTCGGTGCAGTCGAATTTATTGGCACATTTGCGAATTCATGTGAAGAAAACTGGGCCAAATCCGTTGGCGGTGGCAGACCAAATCACCATGGTGATGGCTGAAGGGAGTGCCGAGGACATTGCCACAGTGGCGACTAGCGAATGAACTTTTGAGAGAAATGATATGTTTTTGTAAGATGGCATGGTGCAGCTCGTTTTTTATATTTGTTGCCAAATTTTCATCGGTCATCATCCTTTCAATTATGATTTCAAATTTTTCATTGAAAATTCCCGAAAATTTACTGAATCTTTATTCTGTAGAGAGCTATGTAGCTTATTGGACATTTTTGGCATATTCGTGAAGGTCAACGCAAAAAATTCTCCAAAATTCATTTACTATTTAACTGTGCACAAAGCCATTTGACCAAAATGAAACTTCTCTCGTTTGTGCTATTCCCGATTCATAACTGCTGTTTCTTGGTGTACATAAGGGCCTATGCATATCTTATTGTTTTAAATCTTAAAAATTTGGTGTTGGTGTTTTGAGATCTTTCGTTGAAAAGTATGATTCAAAATCCATATTTGTTGTAGCCTTTTCAGAATGCGATGGTTTAGAATTAAAAACGTTTCTTAGATTTATAAATACATGTAGCAAAGTTGCTTAACCCGTGCTTAAAGGGAATAGACATAGCTATATCGACAAGCTGCTATAAATAGGCTCAAGAAACGCCCACAAACCCATTGTTTCCTTCGCCATACAATGAAACGGCAGGCGTTAAAGTTGTTAAATACAATAGATTATATTTTTAACTTGGCCCAGGCCAGCTTTTAACTGTGTCGATTCTCTTTAACATTGGAAAAATAGAGCATGCAGTTTCTCATGAGCGGTTTCTTATAGAAATAAATAGTGTGTAATCTTTTCGGTCATGTTGCTAATGTTGACTGACAAACACCCTAGAGAAGTGGATGGATCACATGGATTTGAAGGAATCCAGCTTTGATTTATAGTAGAAAAACTAGTATTTTTATGAATTTTTAAACAAATACCAACGATTTTGGATCCCGTGGCAAAAGATGGACAGTGAACATCCCAACCTATACCCATGAAAAATGTTGCTTTTATATTATTTGGTGTGAGAAGTTTCTTTGAGATGTGGTCAAGTGTTTTAGGCCCTTTTCAGGCATTTTGCAAACAAGGGATTTTAGTAACGTCGAATTCACCTTTATCTTCACACACAAGAAAAATACTCGTAAAGACACAAGAAAAACCACAAAAAGTACGTTAGCTTTTCTGCTACGAACGCTACGAAGCAAAATTCGATCCATTCAAACCCATCCACTGCTCTAGGTGCTACGATTTTGCAAACATCTGCATCATGCAAACATTTTTTGGCGCAAGCGGAGCAAGGGCAAATTTTGTAAACAAAATTCGACAAAGCGATTGGCTTTTCAAAAGAATAGATTTAATATGGTCGGCTGCGTTGGAGGTATTTGTTTTACACAATTTGCCCTTGTTCGCACCTGCCCGGTTGAACAGCTAGGATGAGGCTAGAAAACTTCGATGAGTAACGCAAACGAGTAGAGTTGATTGTTTAACTATCAAAATTACAAGCATCCAATAAGTAAATTACAAGTTATAAAACAATTTACATTCTATTCATCGTGAAAAACTCTACAACAGATCAGATCACAAATTACATCCACTAAAAACAAGGTTCAATGTATACATGCAATTTGGCTTTACAGTAAATGGTTAGCAGGGCCTTCACTATATGCAACAAAGACTGCTGGTTGTGATACCGCGGGTACCCTGGGGGCCTACGGCGGTTGCTTGGGATAAATGTCGAGTCCCATATGCTTCCTGTACCGGCAAAATCAAACTAATGTTTATACGTCCTGAGGAGGTGGTAGTTTTCTTAAAAATGTTCGTCAAGTTCATTCATATAACAACGCTCAATGTGAAGCCAGCATCCAAAAAAAAATCAGATAGGAAATTTAGTTTACCAAAATCAGTCGTATCGTTCTCAAACTAAAGCAGTTTCATGAGAATGTTTTACCTCTTTCATAACCGGCCTGAAATCCTTGACAATATTGGCTAAAACTTTAAGCCCCAAAGCTATTAAAATCAAGTTCCTATCTTATTGCAGAGACAAAACGTCTTCATAAAATCATTTCTAGCTCAACAAAGACATGACTGATTTTGACATACTGATTTTGACATGACTGATTTTGACCACCTTGGCCGGAATCAACATACGTATTTTGAGTGGCTGCTATAAACAGGCTAAAGAAACGCCTACGCACCCATTGTTTCTTTAGCTTCACGTGCCAAAGTTTTCAAATACAATAGGGTATATCTTTCAAAGAGGCCTTGCAAACAGTATACCTTGCAGTTGGTTGGCGTTGACGGCCATTATGGTGGACCATGAAAATCGCAACAAAAAACTGGGCAACAAACAAAGATGTGGACCATGAAAATGGCGAAAACAAAGAGACCACACAAAAGGATGTATTCACAAAGCATGCCGGTTGCAAAGGCTCCTTTAACTGCATCGATTGCCTTTAGTTTTTGTATCTACGTTGAAGTGTCTTCTACACGAGCGTCGGTCTGAAGTAACTCGATGAACAGCTCGATGTCTAGAATCTCCAAAGCCTCCAGAGACATTTCCCTCATTCGCCCAGTACACCCTTGCATTAGAGACCCTGCTAACTCAATAAAATGCAATATTCAAATTGTTATTTTACAGCAAAATCATCGGGCACAGCAAAGCAATTGGCCAATGGATCTTATTATTTTGTGCAGTATTGAAGTCTCGCGGTTATAGCACACTGTTTCCATGAGCCTGCTAAAAATTCCTTTTTACCAGAATTAGGAGTGAAATCTCAGAACATAACTTGAAGCCTCAGTGAGAGAATGCTACAATTCTTTGCGAGCATGCTACAATTTCAGGCTGTCTGAAAATCGAAGTTGGCCTTAGCGGAAACTATAGACCTGCAGCTCAACTAAATTAAAGTTAAAACTTTTCCATCATTTTGACTACTGCACCTGTGGATCTATAGTTTCCGTTTGGGCCAAATTTGATTTTCAGGCGGTTTGAAGTTTCAGAGTGTGCCTGCAAAGGACCCTGGCAGACGATTACCCTTTAAGAAATAATCACAAAAACTAATCATTGTATAGGCCTAGTTGCTGACAGAAAATAAATTTTGATTGATCTCAGTTGACCATTCACGTTTCGGGAATGAGGGATTTTCGGGACGACATTTTCTTGGATCAAATTGAATTAATTGCCTATTTGTATAAAATTTTTAAGACTTCAATGCATTTGAACTACCAAACTATATTCTAAAGGATTGTAATAAATAGAAGATACCACATTCCAATGGTGCAAGCATTACGAAAATTGTCATTTTGCAAGTCATACCCAGTCTTGACCATGTGAAATTTCTTTGACTGTTTCTACCTCCTTTTTCGTTGCTTCTCTTGGGGATATACTTTCATCTGCTCGACTGTCTGCAAGAAGAACAAAAACCGATTTGTAAACACGAGCTTCAACATCTCTACCTGTGAAGAATTTCGAAATAGACAAATATCCAATTACGCTTTTTTGGCGAGTAGATTAAAGACCAAGTTAGTTTGCCAGATACAGCTTATCGTTCTGATGGCTGTAGGCTGAAACCTTTCAGCTTTTCCAAAAAAGAACCTGAATCGAACGATCTCTTTATAAATTTTCGAATGTGCACAACAATTATAGAAGCTACTGTTTTTAGAGCTGCCTTGGGGACAAATGCACTTTGGCGGACACAGTTTCCAAGGAAAACAGAGGTTGAATTGAATTGTATTGTTAGAACTAACTGCTGATTGGCTTTCTAAACAATAGTGATGTAAATCCTATTATCTGATTGGATAATGCAAGATTCGAACGTAATTCGACAAATTCGCAATTACTGGAGAACGTCAACATGACTTAAATATGGCCTAAAACTGCAGCAGGAACCGGCAATCAATAAATTCGTTTCGCTCCAAATTTTTGGGGGCTGCCGCCCCCAAGCCCCCACTGGTTCAATTGGTATACTTTAATCTTAGTACTGATGCATTTTCGATCCAAAATCAGTACAAAATTCACACACGGAGAAACGTTAAAAGTGTGTCCGCTAAAGTGCAAACTAGCCCTGCCTTGTTTGGAAGCATATTTTGAAAATAAGATTTTAGATTTCTTTGTTTGTGACAAAGTATCAAGTTTCTAGCTTCGTCATGAGCATTAGAAAGGAATTCACACCCCATCCTACGAAACTTGCAGGATAAAGCAAATTGCTGCAAGGAAAGAGTTACAACATATCTAAAACAGCATTGTTCAAAGTAAGGTTATTGGTAAAACTCATTGTTGATTAAAAATGAATTTCATCCTAACACTGTACCTCTTCGTCCTTTTGCTTGTTTCTTCGCAGCAAATTCTCTCATAAATGCAGGAACTTTCTCTGCTTCATTTTCCTCCTTTTCGTCGGATTTTTCTTCCGCAATAATACCAGCTGCAGGTTTGGCCTATGACAAATAACAGGGCAGGTAGATGTAAAAAGTTTACCTCATATTCAAGACCTGGCCAAACCAGCAAACATGCCAAGCAATAGACCTTTCATCTGTTGTGCAAAATAATCTGAATCGAACGTAATCGAACGTAATCGAACGAACGTAACTTTTCATACATTTTGAAGAATTTTCGCAAGTGAAACATAGAATCTCTAACGCCAATAAATCAAATCTTTCATATAAAACTACAAAAAGATATCGGAGCTCTGCTTGCTTGGTAAAATATTTATTCGCTTTGGCACCTTGCAAAACATTGCTTGATAAACATTTTTTATTTGCGAGAGGCAGAATCTGCCTTTTAACTTTTTTTTCAAAAACCTTGCCAAACAGAGATGCAAGAACCAGGGGGCACTTGGGGCATGTGCCTCACCAACATTTTGTTATTATGACGAAAGAATGCCCTTTTTGTTTCAGGAAATGCCCCTCTAGCTTTATGAAAATGTGCCCCTGAAATGTCGTGCCCCCAAGTTTAACATGGTCTCTACGGCCCTGCTGTCAAACAAATCCTGTACAACTCTGCTTGTCAAGAAATATTTTGCGACGTGCCTAAAACGGGAAATCATTATTTTGCAAGCAAATTGGAAACGTCAAACTGTCAAAATAGCCTAAATTTTCAAAGAAAGCCAGCGTTGAATTTATATTTTTTCTACATTTGAAAATGGCTCAATGTATTGGTGTTATCAATAATCAGTACCATTAACCCCTTTTAAAATGCAGATCAAATTCCAGCACTGCAATACCCTATCTTGATTTTGGCATTTTTGGAAAACAAAGAAAGTGCTGTTTTTAAGCAACCACTTATTTTGCCTTTCCTGTGCCATGAATCAACAACTACTTGTTAGACTGGTAAAAGCAAGATATCATATAACTTTATTTGATATAACAAGATATAAGATATCGAACTTTAAGTTGAAGCCTATCCTATGCAATTGTATGAATAATGGAACACTGAAACGTACAGCTCCTCCGCAGAAGCCACACAAATAGGGCACAATATTTTTAGTTACATCTTGTATAAATATGATAAACTCACAGATCTGTTGAGTCTGCTTAAGATCTCTGGGTTAGTTACAGTTCTGGGTCTGAAAACCGAGTCTTCTGTTGTGTCCTCAATGCTGGCTGATTTTTGAAGAAAAGCCTTCTTACCTGTGAAAAGATAAGACATCGGTTCAATAAGACAAAAGAACCAAAGCGCTCGCAATATCAACTGACCATGGATAGGATCATCTGCGGTTGTTGAGAGGTGGATGAAGGCTCTTACGAGAGAAGGCCTTTTTCAGACGTGGGATTTGAAGATTTTGACCAGAACCTGGCACAAATTAATTATTTGTCTGCAAATTGTACGCATCAAAACCAGCCTCACTCCATCAGGACCCTCAAGCTACGCTCATCTGATTGAGTTGAATTTTTGTTATCAAAACAATGTTAGTGTTTATGACAAAATACATACGACAGAACTAGTATCTCAGCTTCTTCACATGGAATTAAATGAATTGAAGGGCAATAATCGTTGTTAGATATTTGTTACACAATAGAGGTTGAAAGTATTAACTGAGGTCTTTAACCCATAATAACCCTTTTGCTTAATTAAAATCTCCCAACGCAAAAATACACGGAAAATCGAAGTCACTCTTTAAAACAATGCTTATATTTGTGAACTGTGAATTTGATAAAATTTAACAGGTTAGGAGGAAATTAAGCTTTATCGCATTATTTATATGCCAAGTTTGATTAATATGTTTTATCTATCGCATGTTATATCAATGTTATATATGATTAATTCACATTTACAAAGCTTTATCTAATAAAAGCAACATTTCCAAACACTGTAGAACGACATGAATTATGATAACGAAATAAATTCTCACATCTATGTTAGCTTTTCCATCATAACCTAGACTGTGATGCGTTGAGTTTGATGAGAAACTCATGATGGCATGGCATTCCGGGTGCGCCAAAAGAAAGTTCAGATGTTTGAAAAATCTTGCCAAAAGAAGACTGCTGGATTGATTTCAGCGAATCGAATTTGCTTAACAGTGGAAAGACTGAAGTATTTTTGTGATTTTTCTCACATTTCTATGAGCAAAGAAAACATGGATAGATTCGACACTACAAAAATGTGTTTGTTGCAAAACGGGCCTAAAACACTCGATTAATTCATAAGGAATCTCTCACACAGGACAAGACGTAACAGCATTTAATCTCCCTTTTCAGCGTTAAGGAGAATGATTTTGTAAAGAAATACTACAAAGTTTAAATCCGATGATGGCACTACATGTGCAGACGATAACGAAAAGTTCAAGTGTTTTACGCCATTTTTGAGGCATTTGCAAACAAGTGATTTAAACACAAGAAAGCCACACAAATACTTCGAGCTATCAACCAAGATTCGATTCGTTCAAATTGAATTGAATTGAGATTAATTCAGATCTATCCAATTCATTCAGATCTATCCAATTCATTCAAATCTATCCAGTACGCTAGGTACTATGATGTTTCAAACATCTGAATTTCTTTGGTGCACCCGCTATCCTGACGGACATCAATAACAATTTTAGTTGACTGTGTCATATCAAAAAACACAACTTACTTGAAGAGCTTTCAGTTGATTTCAACCTTGTCATTAATTGCCTCTTCCACGCTGGCACATCATCATAATCATCTAAACTTTTGGCAGCATCTGTATTCAAAACGCCTTTAAACCAACATGACCCTTGCTTCCTATCCAATTCAGCTGAATAATGTAATCCTGAACTTATCCTGGATTGAGAATGTTTTCGACCACGGCCCTCAGATGATTCATTCTGTAATGAAGGGAAATTATCGATCATAGACGTAGGCCTACGTGTTGTTGGCTTGCCAGGCACTTTTGGTCTCATTTGAACGTTCTCAACACTGACCTTACCAGTACCTTGTGACTGTTTCGATTCATCCTCCCTGCTTGCTAACCCTGTTTGATCATCACTCGAATCAGACTTCGATTCTTTTCGAGTTTTCTCAATATTCTTCAAATTTTCTTTCTCAGTTAACTCGTTCGTTTCTTTATTCATTGTTTCTTTCACTGACGTTCTTTTCGGTAGGGGAACTTTTATTTTTGGCTTTGGTTTAGGTTTAGGGGGTGGAGGCCTTTTCTTTTCAGGAATCAATTTTTTCGCTTCATCCTTACTTTCAGATTTAACTAGATCAGATGTGACGTTTTTTGATTCTAATTTCGTCGTGCTAGAGTTCTCTTTATCAGTTTCGGGGGAAGTTACGATCTCCTTTTTCCCATCCAATTTGTGAGGAACATCCTGAATAATCCTATCTGCTTCCTTGGAAACTTCTTTTTTGAAACCACTGTCTTTCATCTCACCATTTTTCTCAGTTACCATTTCATCAATCTTCTTATCATAACCACCCTCTTTCGCATTCACAATATTTTCTTTGTCACTAATAACCTCTGTAGGCCTTTCTTGCTCTTCCTTCGTATCTTGCTCCTCCTTCGTATCTTGCTTAACACTCCCCTCAGTTTTCGAGCTCAGTTTAGGCTTTGACAACGCACCTTGCTCAAATGAATTAACACGAACTAATTTTCCCCGGAGTGGTTTCGGCATATCTTCTCTTGATGAATCTGATTCAGCTCGTGATCTTGATCCTTCTTCTGAGTTAGGAGATACCCTTGATTCTTCAACTTTGCTTTCGACACTCGCTTCTCCTTTTATCGAGGGCAACGCGCCTGCAACTAAGGCTTCTTTCTTTTCAAAGAGCACTGGACTTTCTCTGTCGAAAATCCCTTTCACTTCTGGTAGAATTATTTNAACAATTTTAGTTGACTCTGTCATATAAAAAACACAACTTACTTGAAGAGCTTTCAGTTGATTTCAACCTTGTCATTAATTGCTTCTTCCACGCTGGTACATCATCAAAATCATCTAAACTTTTGGCAGCATCTGTATTCAAAACGCCTTTAAACCAACATGACCCTTGCTTCCTATCCAATTCAGCTGAATAATGTAATCCTGAACTTATCCTGGATTGAGAATGTTTTCGACCACGGCCCTCAGATGATTCATTCTGTAATGAAGGGAAATTATCGATCATAGACGTAGGCCTACGTGTTGTTGGCTTGCCAGGCACTTTTGGTCTCATTTGAACGTTCTCAACACTGACCTTACCAGTACCTTGTGACTGTTTCGATTCATCCTCCCTGCTTGCTAACCCTGTTTGATCATCACTCGAATCAGACTTCGATTCTTTTCGAGTTTTCTCAATATTCTTCAAATTTTCTTTCTCAGTTAACTCGTTCGTTTCTTTATTCATTGTTTCTTTCACTGACGTTCTTTTCGGTAGGGGAACTTTTATTTTTGGCTTTGGTTTAGGTTTAGGGGGTGGAGGCCTTTTCTTTTCAGGAATCAATTTTTTCGCTTCATCCTTACTTTCAGATTTAACTAGATCAGATGTGACGTTTTTTGATTCTAATTTCGTCGTGCTAGAGTTCTCTTTATCAGTTTCGGGGGAAGTTACGATCTCCTTTTTCCCATCCAATTTGTGAGGAACATCCTGAATAATCCTATCTGCTTCCTTGGAAACTTCTTTTTTGAAACCACTGTCTTTCATCTCACCATTTTTCTCAGTTACCATTTCATCAATCTTCTTATCATAACCACCCTCTTTCGCATTCACAATATTTTCTTTGTCACTAATAACCTCTGTAGGCCTTTCTTGCTCTTCCTTCGTATCTTGCTCCTCCTTCGTATCTTGCTTAACACTCCCCTCAGTTTTCGAGCTCAGTTTAGGCTTTGACAACGCACCTTGCTCAAATGAATTAACACGAACTAATTTTCCCCGGAGTGGTTTCGGCATATCTTCTCTTGATGAATCTGATTCAGCTCGTGATCTTGATCCTTCTTCTGAGTTAGGAGATACCCTTGATTCTTCAACTTTGCTTTCGACACTCGCTTCTCCTTTTATCGAGGGCAACGCGCCTGCAACTAAGGCTTCTTTCTTTTCAAAGAGCACTGGACTTTCTCTGTCGAAAATCCCTTTCACTTCTGGTAGAATTATTTTCTTCAGTTGCGTTGGGCTGCTAATCAGTGGCGTTGGACTGCCCCTAGATGGGGAAGGTGTGTCTGACCGCGAGGACAACCGAGCTTGCCTCTTTTCTTGTTCCAGGGTGCCGAAAAGGGGCGAGGGGCTNAAGGATGGATGGAGACTCTTTCGAGAGAAGGCCTTTTCAGACCTGGGATTTGAAGATTTTGACCAGAACCTGGCACAAAGTAATTATTTCTCTGCAAATTGTACGCATCAAGGATGGACGGAGGCTCTTTCGAGAGAAGGCTCTTTCAGACGTGGGATTTGAAGATTTTGACCAGAACCTGGCACAAAGTAATTATTTCTCTGCAAATTGTACGCATCAAGGATGGATGGAGACTCTTTCGAGAGAAGGCCTTTTCAGACGTGGGATTTGAAGATTTTGACCAGAACCTGGCACAAAGTAATTATTTGTCTGCAAATTGTACGCATCAAAACCAGCATCACTCCATCAGGACCCTCAAGCTACGCTCATCTCATTGAGTTGAATTGTTGTTATCAAAACAATGTTAGTGTTTATGACATAGGACAGAACTAGTATCTCAGCTTCTTCGCAGGGAATTAAATGAATTGAAGGGCAATAATCGTTGTTAGATATTTGTTAGACAATAGAGGTTGAAAGTATTAACTGAGGTCTTTAACCCATAATAACCCTTTTGCTTAATTAAAATCTACCAACGCAAAAATACACAGAAAATCAAAATCACTCTTTAAAGCAATGCTTATATTTGTGAACTGTGAATTTGATAAAATTTAACAGGTTAGGAGGAAATTAAGCTTTATCGCATTATTTCTATGCCCAGTTTGATTAATATGTTATATCTATGGCATGTTATATCAATGTTATATATAATTAATTCACATTTGCAAAGCTTATCTAACAAAAGCAACATTCCCAAAGGCTGTAGAACGACATGAATTCTGATAACGAAATAAATTCTCACATCTATGTTAGCTTTTTCATCATAACCTAGACTGTGATGCGTTGACTTTGATGAAAAACTCATGATGGCATTCCGGGTGCGCCAAAAGAAAGTTCAGATGTTTGAAAAATGTTGCCAAGAAGAATGCTGGATTGATTTCAGCGAATCGAATTTGCTTAACAGTGGAAAGACTGAAGTATTTTTGTGATTTTTCTCACATTTCTATGAGCAAAGAAAACATGGATAGATTCGACGTTACGAAAGTTTGTTTAGTATAAAATGGCGTCCAATGGGCCTAAAACAATCGATTAATTCATAAGGAATCTCTCACACTAGACTAGATGCAACAGCGTTTAATCTCCCTTTTCAGAGTTAAGGGGAATGATTTTGTAATATGCGCATACTAACCGGTTTTGTGTTGTACAGGAAAATATAAAGCCAGAGGTCTGTGCAATAAGACCGAGGGCTTTATATTTTCCTGTACAACTACAAAACCGGTTAGTATGAGTTTTACTACCTGATAGCTTCTAATTTTGACTTATACCATTTAGTCAAACTCATTTTGTTACTGTTATGTCGTCTGAGTTTATCGTAAACATCACAGGCCTAAACCAGTTGCTGTGGTGACAAAAACGCGTCCTTGTATCGTATTATCCAAGGCTACGGGAAAACCGCGGGAAATGTGCGATTAACCAATGGGATTGGCGGGATTCTTGTATTGCCTCGTTTTTGAAACGTCAGTCGGGTAATAAAGAAATACTACAGATTGTAAATTCGATGATGGCACTACATGTGCAGACGGTAATGAATAGTTCAAGTGTTTTACGCCATTTTTGAGGCATTTGCAAACAAGTGATTTAAACACAAGAAAGCCACACAAATACTTCGAGCTATCAACCAAGGTTCGATTCGTTCAAATTGAATTGAATTAAAATTAATTCAGATCCATCCAATTCATTCAAATCTATCCAGTACTCTAGGTACTATGATGTTTCAAACGTCTGAACTTCTTTGGTGCACAAGCTATTATGACGGACATGAAGAACAATTTTAGTTGACTCTGTCATATAAAAAACACAACTTACTTGAAGAGCTTTCAGTTGATTTCAACCTTGTCATTAATTGCTTCTTCCACGCTGGTACATCATCAAAATCATCTAAACTTTTGGCAGCATCTGTATTCAAAACGCCTTTAAACCAACATGACCCTTGCTTCCTATCCAATTCAGCTGAATAATGTAATCCTGAACTTATTCTGGATTGAGAATGTTTTCGACCACGGCCCTCAGATGATTCATTCTGTAATGAAGGGAAATTATCGATCATAGACGTAGGCCTACGTGTTGTTGGCTTGCCAGGCACTTTTGGTCTCATTTGAACGTTCTCAACACTGACCTTACCAGTACCTTGTGACTGTTTCGATTCATCCTCCCTGCTTGCTAACCCTGTTTGATCATCACTCGAATCAGACTTCGATTCTTTTCGAGTTTTCTCAATATTCTTCAAATTTTCTTTCTCAGTTAACTCGTTCGTTTCTTTATTCATTGTTTCTTTCACTGACGTTCTTTTCGGTAGGGGAACTTTGATTTTTGGCTTTGGTTTAGGTTTAGGGGGTGGAGGCCTTTTCTTTTCAGGAATCAATTTTTTCGCTTCATCCTTACTTTCAGATTTAACTAAATCAGATGTGACGTTTATCGATTCTAATTTCGCCGTGCTAGAGTTCTCTTTATCAGTTTCGGGGGAAGTTACGATCTCCTTTTTCCCATCCACTTTGTGAGGAACATCCTGAGTAATCCTATCTGCTTCCTTTGAAACTTCTTTTTCAATACTACTATCTTTCATCTCACCATTTTTCTCAATTACTTCTTCATCAATCTTCTTATCATAACCACCCTCTTTCGCATTTGCGATATTTTCGTTGTCACTAATAACCTCTGTAGGCCTTTCTTGCTCCTCCTTCGTATCTTGCTTAACACTCCCCTCAGTTTTCGAGCTCAGTTTAGGCTTCGAAAGCGCACCTTGCTCAAATGAATTAACACGAACTAATTTTCCCCGGAGTGGTTTCGGCATATCTTCTCTTGATGAATCTGATTCAGCTCGTGATCTTGATCCTTCTTCTGAGTTAGGAGATACCCTTGATTCTTCAACTTTGCTGTCGACACTCGCTTCTCCTTTTATCGAGGGCAACGCGCCTGCAACTAAGGCTTCTTTCTTTTCAAAGAGCACTGGACTTTCTCTGTCGAAAATCCCTTTCACTTCTGGTAGAATTATTTTCTTCAGTTGAGTTGGGCTGCTAATCAGTGGCGTTGGACTGCCCCTAGATGGGGAAGGTGTGTCTGACCGCGAGGACCACCGAGCTTGCCTCTTTTCTTGTTCCAGGGTGCTGAAAAGGGGCGAGGGGCTGTCTCTAGGTGACCGTGTATCCATCTGTACAGTAGGTGGGGTCGGGGTTCTACTTTTAAACGGGCTTTTCTCGCTGATTGCTGAATCTGCGTGGCCTTCCTGAGACGGTAATATTCTTGCTTTTCCTTTCGGCAAAACAAACGGTTTTTTCGGAAGTGACGAGATGCTCTTTCCAATCGGAGACACATCAGTTGTGTCTGTAGAGGGCAAAATAGGCTCTGTGGACATCGTAGGTGACACTACAGGTTCTATAGCTGCTGCAGTTTGTGGAATTGCTTGTGTTGTTGCTTCATTGTCTTCTTTCAGTTTTTCTGCAGACACAACTAGATCTAAGACTGGTGATATCGGTTTGCTGGAAGTTGTACTGGTGTCAACAGGTTCAAATTGAGTTTCCAAGACGTCACAATTAACAGGCTCTGTTGCTGCTAGAGGCAGCTGTTCTAAGCTATCAACATCCTTCACCGCAAGATTCGATTCTGCTGCAATTTCAGTGTGACCTTTGGAGTTCTCTATTGGTAACTCTATCTTAATTTCATCGATATTAATCAGCGAACTTTTTTCTTCATCGTCAACCGAAAAGTGCATTAATTCTATTTTTGAATGCACTTCTACCTCCTTCGTTGCAAACCCCACATCGCTAATGTCCATTGGTTGATCAAATCTTTCGCTAGTAGCATCTTTGGAAATCTCTTCATCCTTATCACGAACAGTCTCAAAACTAGTGTCTTCCGTCTTAGAAGATTCCTCGATACCACTGTCTTTCACTTCCGCAAAATCTTTCCTGGAATTATCAACTATCTTTTTATCCCCATCGTCTTCCACAGTGTCCGTCTTACTTCCTGTGTTGTCTACTTCAAATAACGGAGCAGACTGTTTGGATCCCAGAACTTTTTCTTGATTTTTCAATTTTGACTGGCCGTCAACGTTGTTTTCGTCCTTAGTAATGGCTATTTTGCCTTCAACGAGATCAAAATCCTCTTTCTTGATATCCTTCTCAAGCTCAGGAATTTTTACTACTTTCTTCTTGTTAAACTTTTCTTTTATCTCAGAAATTGAGACAATTTTGCTTTCATTTTGCACTTTATTTTCATTTTTAGGTCGTTCTAAATCTCCATGACTTCGATAGTCAAATTGCCCCTTCAAATCATTTTCAAGTTCCACATTTGTCTTTTCAAATGACGATTTTTCATTTGGCGATTTTTCAATTGACGATTTTTCAATTGGTGATTTTTCAATTGGCGATTTTTGATTTGGTGGTTCCTTCTTTTGCTTTTTTTTACTCAATTCCTGCAGCCAACTTGGCAGCTTGGTTTCCTTTACCTTAGCTTTCTCATCGCTAATCTTCTTGTCAATGTCTTCTCGAAAAGGGGTGATGGGCTCTTTATCAATTGCTGAAACTGAATTGACCCTCTGTTGATGGTCCTCGACTTCTTTTTTCATCCATGAGGGTAACCCTCCTTCTTCCCCTGCCCCTTCTTTCGTTTCAGTCTTTACATCACTAGGAGCAGGGGTTTCTTTGGCCGTTGACGCCCCCCATGTTTCCCTCCTTTTCTTGTCTAGCTCTTCAAGCCATTTTGGCTTCGCTTTGGGAACAACTCTCTCTTCCTCCTTCACAGCTTGCGTTTGATTTGCCATCGCAGTAGTCTTAACCAGCATTGCAGCTGAAGGCCCGCCTTTAGGCTTTGGTTTAGGCTTAGGAAGTGGAGCTTTTGGCCTGTTTAATTTCGAAGTATTTACCTGTGTGGAGCTGCGAGGAATCTTGAAGGGGCTTTCTGCAATTTCTGCTGGTTGATTCTTCTCTTGCATCTGGGCAGTTGATGTGCTTGTAGGACTTCCCATTATTGCATCAACATCGAATTCAAACTGATCATCATCATCATCATCATCAGTAATTTCATCTTGCGATTTGCCACTTTGGGCCTCAAATTTCTTCAAAACTTCATCTTGCTTCCGTCGCTGGAAAATCGGAGAAGACTTTTTACCAAATAACTCCTTTTCGGTAACTAATACGAGGTTGACATCTCTGGGTGATTCTGGCCTTCCTGTTGCTTGTGTTTGTTGCTGTTGTTGAGGTGATTCAGGGCGTGACGTCACGACAGGGCTTCGTTTTGAAGGTTGTGTTGGAGAAGCTACTTTAGGCTTTGGTTGTTCTCTGGGACTAGATGGTGAAAGAGGGCGCTCTTGCTTGGATGGCGACAAGGGGTGCTCTTGTTTGGATGGCGACAAGGGGTGCTCTTGTTTGGATGGCGACATAGGGCGTTCTGGTTTAGATGGCGACAAGGGGCGTTCTGGTTTAGATGGCGACATTGAGTGCTCTTGTTTAGATGGCGACATGGGGCGTTCTGGTTTAGCTGGCGATGAAGGCCGTTTTGGTTTTGCTGCTATCTTGGGTTCATTTAGTTCCTGCAACGAAAAAATATAATTTCAATTACAGTAAAAACCCGCATATAAGAACCTTCCTCAAATAAGAACCTGCAGCCTGAAATCTTCAATATTTTTTACTCCTTTACGTATGATCATTTCCATCCTGGCTTTTCGTAGGATCTTTTTTTGAAGAAAACATTTATGAATCTAGTTTTCATTGGTGACAATCCAAAGCATTAATTTGATTATTAACAATTACCACAAAATAAATATTGTTCCTCAGTCATCCACCAAATCTAACCACAACCATTCTAGTTTTCCATCCTCTATTATGGTATTTTGATTTTAAATAAAGATACTTCAAAGGCAGAAAAAAAAAAAAAACATCATTGGAAAGAAGTTTCTAACAGAATTTAAGAGTCTTATTTGAGAACCTACAGCCTAACTTATGAATCTTATCCTTTGAATAAGAACCAAAACAGCTTCGCTTGGACAGGTGGGTTCTTGTGCACGAACTTTTACTGTATTTGAAATATAATTAATACTTTCGAGTGTGTCAATTTTGTTGACCAAGACGGAGTCTTGGTGGGGTGGGGAGATTTCTCGATGTCTTGCAAGGAGGAAAAAGAGGAAGTCTCGATGTCTTGAGGGGGAGTTCTACAAAAAGTCTCGCTGGTCTCGATGATGAAACAATATTAGTGAATCAATCATATGAGCTGATAAGGAAATAATTACTTGAATAGAAAATCTTGATGAAATGTCGCAAAGAATTCAACAACAAATGATGATCAGTTTACCCTCGCAAGTGGACTCTTCTTCTTCAAGGCATTTCCAAGATCTGACATCAATTTATTTGAGAATATTGGAGAACTAAATCTGGTTTGTGGTCGCAATACTTTCTTCGGTGTTTCTTCAATCTTCTCTTGATCCTCCATCTTGATCGTGAGATTAATTGTCCTGAAATATGATTGGATAGTGGTAAGATGTCACATTTTCCGATCAAGATTGTTTAATACCTTCTGATCGAATATTTAGACCTCACTTTAACTTTGACAGTTTCCTAGAGCACAGGTGGTTAATTCCGCATCATTTCAATGAATATGCCATATTTTTGGCGAACCTTCTTTAAAGGAGATTACCAGCGAATCAACGAAAGATTTTAAGGTCTTTAGTGGAGGATTTACTAAGCAACTGTACTGTAGCATGTATGCATTGCCATGCAGCCAAAGTAAAATATATTGACCACATGCCCTTGCACCAAAACTACTAATCTTTTAACATATCGTATGTAGTTATATGTAGTTAGGATTTAGGTAAAGTAGGTGTGATGTACTGTGAGTATCGTGTATCTCCGTCATGGGCTGAGCATTTTTGGAGATTGATATTGTAGATATGGTAACGAAATTTTGACCTGTTTATGCAGTGGCAGGTGCGTGTTACTGAACTTCACAATCTTAACACCCAACTGCAATGAAATCTCGGTTCTTTTAGCAATCCCATAACCTAACTTAAGTGAGAGTTATCTTCAAGCAGTTGCAATAAATAAAGAGATATTTGGGAATTTTCGGAAATTTTTGGATTCATCCTGGCCTTCTAACCCCTAGCTCAATCTGAACTTTTTCTGCTTTTTATTGTTCATTTTGGTTTACGTTGCACGTTAAAACCAAAACAAGCAGCATGAGCATGAAATGGAGGAATAGAAATGCACTCCAGAAACCCCAACGAGCAACGAAAAACCAAAGCAAGCAAGACAAAAGCAACGGAAGGAAAATTGTAACAATAATCTAAAACCAAAACAACGAAAAACCAATACGAGCAATCAGAGCAGAAAACGTTTAAATGGAAACCAGGTTTAAAGAGCCTTTGCCACCCAGGATCCTTTGCAGATTATCAGGAACTTGTTCACATATTTTAGAACCACCGACATCATCCTTCTAGCAAAACTATATCTTATCACAAAGTACTGTATATTTAAACTAATGATGCTGTGGTTTCGTGTCATTAGAATCATAGCAGGTGGAGAATTATCAATATACCCATTTACTTGGGATTTACACAACTAAACAATCAACAATGCAGGAACGACTTTCACGGGGCTTTGGTTCATGGTCTTTGGTTCTTTGGTTTGGTTCAAAAGCAACCCTCCTTCATTTTATAAAATCGGCTATCTTTAATGTAAATCTTTAATTTAAAAAGTAGTGTTGATAAGCTTTTAAAATAGACCTGAATGAATGATAATGTTTACTAAACTTATTAGATGAATAAATAAGTTTCTTAAAGAAGACTGAATTATAGCTGATTTCTCGACAACAAAACAACAGTTTACAGACCACACACTTCATCAGTCAATAACTTTAATATTAATAGGAATTTAATATATACATACGGTTCAGAAGGCCCTTTTACTTCTTCAATTGCAACTTTTGTATTATCAGTTGTAGCACTCCATGCCCATGACTGGGGCCTTCTTCTCTTTTGTATTCTCCTTTGAGCAAGGCCAGCTTTGAATCTCTCTTTTGTAAAGTCTAGTTGACTTGTTCTACCCTAGGAAAGAGAGCAAACAAGGGTATTTCAACAGGCTGGGAGTTATCTAGCTAGACTTTGGTTTGTATTGAATGAATTCTTTACATTATGATAAGAATTCTTAAGCCATACGCAAGACAGTAAATTTTGTAAACAAGAATTCTTGGGCAGGAAAATGAGGTTCATGCGTGCAAGGCCTGTACTGTGTTTTTTCATCTGCACTCTGCTATGACTATCCTCGTCTAAGAGGTCAGTCTAAGTTTAGTAAGGCTTAGCTTCCAATGTTCTCATACCTCGTTTCTTGTACAATTCGCTTCACACTTCTTGCCAATATCCTTTGATGTGGTAAGGACAACAGGCAAAAAAGGTGCCTTACCTTTAAATCATTTGCTAAATTAAATCATCAAATTCAGCTTTGTTATTTTTCCGAGAGAATAAAATCACAAGTAACCAAAATCACAAGAAATTTGCAAACTTACAGCATTTGAAGCAAAAAAGTCAAGGTCAGGGAGTTCTTCGTTGGCTGCTTTCTTTTCCTCCGTAGTATCCATTTTTTCCTAAATAAGGGGAAGCAAGCTGTATTTAACTTAAATAGATAAAGGCAGCATCAATTTTGCAACATTTTGGGGATAAGTTATCAGGAAGTGGTAAACTTTGTTTTCTATTGAAATACAGGAAAAAGGTAGGTTGTCTCAGCACTAAATCTTCCCACTTGCAGATAATGCTATTAATTATTTGCTCATGAAATAGAGTGAGGAAGGAAGCTTAAGCAGCAGAGCTGATTTCAAGTGTGCACAAAACCCACATATTGGTTATACTTTGTGAAAAAATAGAGCCTGATGTAGTTTTGACTAAGTCTGCCTTCTCGTAGCCACTGCACAGTCAAAATAGTCAGCTGAGATTGTATATTACTATACCAGCTGAGATTGTAGAGGGAAAACTACAAACCAGTGCATGTATATTAAAGCTTTCTTTGAGATCAAATATTTTGAAAATGATTGCAAAATTTATTGACAACAACAGCTTACCAATTCTTCACCTCTTATAACTGCCAAGTAATCTTTCTGCAGAAGAAGAAATGGTCAAAATATACAGACAGATCCAATAACACTGAGTGTTTGAATATGGTTTTGAATTAAAAGCAAAGAACCCTTTCTTTTTTTAAAGATTTGTAAACATAACATATAAACCTATCCTTGTTTTTGGTCCCAACATTCCTGAAAGACAATGAAGGCTGCTTAATACATAGGGCATTGGTAAACTGGCTTTTGATCTTTTAAAGCTTCCCCTTGTGACTTTTTGATACTTCAGTTTCAATTTTGCTGTCTTATTGAACTGTCAGTCAGAGCACATCTTTGCTGTGGATGTTCAAAGCTGGCCAAAATAAAAAATACTTGCCATCTCTTCATCTCCTTCTTCTTCAAATTTAGAAATATTTTCTGCAACATCTTTGGGTTGTGGCCTTGCACTTTTACTGACAACCTGAAGACATATTCAGCATTTAAAATTCTTCCGTTATTTCATGAGAAAATGCAATAAATGTGGTAAAAACTGATAGTCAAACGCCATATGGCGTCTTCGGGGATCAATGAGTTAATCTGCCAATGTCAGATTTAAACTTCACTGACATACTACTGTAGTCATATTTTTGCAACATCTTCTCTCATCAACATCAAACTACTATTCCATCTGAGGTAAATATAATCAAAGATAAAGAAATTTACCTGAGCACGTTCTCTGACTTGCTTCAAAAATTGACCCTGATCGATCATAGATGGGTCCATTTTAAGTCTTTATTGCCAACATCAATTCTAGATTTGATAGAGAATGATCAAAAAATTATGAGGATTAGAATTAGTCATTACTAGCTGAGCTGAGACCTCTTCCAAACATCTTTTCAGTGACATCTAGATCCTGATTAGACCCTAGATTAAATCGTAAGAGCCTATTTTAAGTTGATTTGATAAAAACAAATGATAAAATTGGGATCTCCAGCAAATTTGAAGACTGCGTTCAATGACTAATCAAAGATAACAAAATATCAAATTTGGTTTCATGGCATCAAATATTCACACCTCTTGTTTTTGTACCATCCCTAAGAGCTGTTAAAGTCTAGATAGGCTTTTTCATTAACTCAGGGTGTGATACTTTTGATCCAAAATTTGAATTAATGTGGCAAACTTTAATTTGGTGAAGATGATAGACAGAGATCCTGCTGGGACAGTGACAATCAAGCAAAAGATAAATAAACAAGCTGGGTTGTGTAAAACCCTTGACATTGTGCTGAAGTTGTAAAAATTGTGGACTTGTAACTCTTGCAAATCACGGATTTCAATAGAAACACTTTTTATTCATCGATAACTGAAATGAATTCACAGGTCAAGTTTGAGGTTTGCAAAAGATTGCATTTCAGCTTTTAGGTTTATTCAAAAAAGAGAAGTTTGCTTCCTTCCTGTTTCTATTTATCTTTTCGTGGATATGTCAAACATAAACTTAAAAGTTGTTGTAAGAATTGCATGGCTTGTTTGAACCTTGATAAAGGTTAACAGCTAAAAGATCTGTCGCTAATAAATACGGTTACGGTTTGTCAAAGGCAAACTTGACAGTGTCCAGATTGATCAACAAAAAAGATTGTTTGGGATGCGTGCATAAACGTTTACGAAAACTGGGAAGTGGTTGTTAAACTACGATCGCGATCGGAACGCTTCACATTTTCCTCAGAATAATAAAACAACTTCAGCTGAGGTATTCTGTGTTTTCATCTCTTATTTGGCTCAAAATGAAGCCCAAGGCGCACATCAACTAATAGTCAAGAGCAACCAACAATCTCCAGGCCCGCTGTGATATGATGCATTAGGCCCATTGCATTGTGATGTTTCATGTTGACTTTCATTTTGCAAGCATTTGCTTTGGCTGTTGAGTTTGCTTTCGTTCATGCATACCTTGGTAAACATAGTATCAGTGTGACTGATGGATTGGCCTTTGATGATCTTTGATATGAATAACTTTTACTTTCATTTATTTCTCTCTTCTTGCTGCGATCTTTCCTGTTTTCTGGTGACTGTAACTGTACAAACTTTACCATCCTCAAAATCAATCCACTTCAATTCCAATTCAATTCAATATCATCCAGTTCAACTTTCAATCCAGTTCAATTCAATCCAATTTAATAGATATGAATGTAAAGCTCCTCCGCATCCCACTTATCTTTTCGGGTTTTTGGAAGGGATATATGATGAGCTCGAAAAGTCCTTCTATTGCCTTTCAAAATAGGAAAACTTTCAAAAATATATGAACTGACTTTCAAAATCTTTTCATGGTGAATTTCCTATCAATTCGTGGAAGGGAGGGAATTTAACATTTCGACTTCCCTCGTTCCCTCGCACTCCCACACAAAAGAAAGTTTGTGGAAGTTGGAGTCTGGGCTCGACTATTGTTTTGTGCACATGCGCTGAATGCGCTGTTGCTTCAGGTAGCAAAGGGCAAGGTACGTTTGACCGCTGTGCAAAGTGTTTTTACGTCTGCTAGGACCCCATCCCCCCATTCACTGTTGCCAATGCGCGCGCATAAAGCACATTTTTGGACTTTGCTGCTTCCAGTCAAGTCAAGCTAGATCAAATGCGACGTCTGCATGCGGCGGCTAAAGATGGAGTCGAAGTGAAGGTGAAAGAGTTCAGATCGATTACATTGAGATAGTAGTTCAAATAAAGCGATATTCAAGCTGTTACATTTGAAGAAAAAGCACCATGTATAACAACATTGGATTGACGACGCCAAGGGGTTCTGGCACAAATGGATATGTCATGAAAAACATATCATTCCTTCAGGCGAGAAACGAGAAGAGAGATTATCTGAAGGAGAACGATGTGAGGAAACATGAGCAGAGCCTGATGAAGAAACCGAATAAAGATATTCTTGAGCATGAAAGAAAAAGAGGCATTGAATTGAAATGTCTTGAGCTGCAAGATATGATGGAGGAACAAGGGTAATGCTTGTTTGTCTCGTCGCCAAAATGAAAGCACCAAAGTTCTTGATCTTTAGGCCCGTTTTGGCCTAAACATGGACACTCTGAAAAACTGAGACAACCTTTTGTCAGATATATTTTACAAAAGTCGAAAGTACTTTCAAAGAAATTCCACAGAAAATATTAAAACAAAAAAAAGTGTAATGGATAATGACTGGCTAGGAAAAAGAATCAGAGCTAGCAATGATTTTGTGTTTGTTTTCAATCCGGCACAAGGTACAAGATGGGTAATAATGGATCCTGATCAAGTAACGGATACTTGAACAAGTATCCGATGCCTGTTTTTGGGTGACAAATTCGCTTCCTGAATTGGCAACTACTTCCCGATTGGGTAACCAATTTGGTGTAATGGTCAAACTTAAAGTTGCAAAGATCTTCCAGTGCATACATCAAAGTTGCTAGTCTGGTGTTTAGATGTGTTACAGGCTATTAGCCTACCTTACACTTATATTATTATTATTATTATTATTAAAGTTGCCCAGTTAGGATAGGTTTTTTTGGTTGCTGAATCCAATGGTATATAGTTTATGGGTAGCATTCAACTGGTTTGGGCGCACAAAATGTTCTCTGAGTTAGTTACCTAAATGGGAATCAGTTGCCGAATCTGGAAGTGAATTTGTTACCCAAAGGGGCAATGGATACCCATTGGAGTATCCTTTACTGGATTGGGTATCCGTTATGCGTATGGTACCTTGTGCTGGACTGGTTGTGTGTTGCACACTATTGGCCAGACTAAAAAGTTGCTAACTTAGCATTAATTAACATTTGTATAATTGAAAAAACAATGAAAGTAACGTTTTGGTCACTTTATACAAAATGTGCACTTGATCTTCAAACTGCGCACATCAATTTTTCCAGTTTGTTGTGTTAGCTGGTTTAAAATAACGGGCATAGAATATTTATTTGCCATGTATAGAATTTCAGACCCCGTTTACACTATGCCGGTACGAAATGAATACGGCATGAAACTGTGCCGTATTGGTGTTTATGTCAAACCGGAATTGCCGTTTACACTATACCGGCACGAA